>JBAMAV010000388.1:0-274010 GCA_037043315.1 Amiota communis
GTGAACATAAAAGAGGAAGGAAACAGGAATTGTGATCATCGGAAACGGATAAATAAGGTGAATCAATTCAAGTAAGTTAAATTCACTGATTTGCTCGTCTTTTTTCAGGATCTTGAGCTACAATTTAAAAATTAGTGTAAGTTTACAGGTACTCCAGATGAAAGGTACCTAAGCAGTACCCAATAAGGTTAAGGGTTTGTGTAAAATTCATTAATCTATATTCTTCATTAACAGTTATTAACTAGCAATTAAGAAGGTAGAAATTTGTATTTAAATCGGGCTTCGTCGCGAAAGATTTCAGTATCAACGTTGTATTTGCCGAGTTTAAAGTAACAACTGAGTTAAAAGTGTTAAGTGTTATTATAGTGAAAAGATTAAAATGGAGATCAGTGTGAACATAAAAGAGGAAGGGAACAGGAATTGTGATCATCGGAAACGGATAAATAAGGTGAATCAATTCAAGTAAGTTAAATTAACTGATTTGCTCGTCTTTTTTCAGGATCTTGAGCTACAATTTAGAAATTTGTATTAAGTTTACAGATACTCCAGATGAAAGGTACCTAAGCAGTACCCAATAAGGTTAAGGGTTTGTGTAAAATTCATTAATCTATATTCTTCATTAACAGTTATTAACTAGCAATTAAGAAGGTAGAAATTTGTATTTAAATCGGGCTTCGTCGCGAAAGATTTCAGTATCAAAGTTGTATTTGCCGAGTTTAAAGTAACAACTGAGTTAAAAGTGTTAAGTGTTATTATAGTGAAAAGATTAAAATGGAGATCAGTGTGAACATAAAAGAGGAAGGAAACAGGAATTGTGATCATCGGAAACGGATAAATAAGGTGAATCAATTCAAGTAAGTTAATTTCACTGATTTGCTCGTCTTTTTTCAGGATCTTGAGCTACAATTTAAAAATTAGTGTAAGTTTACAGGTACTCCAGATGAAAGGTACCTAAGCAGTACCCAATAAGGTTAAGGGTTTGTGTAAAATTCATTAATCTATATTCTTCATTAACAGTTATTAACTAGCAATTAAGAAGGTAGAAATTTGTATTTAAATCGGGCTTCGTCGCGAAAGATTTCAGTATCAAAGTTGTATTTGCCGAGTTTAAAGTAACAACTGAGTTAAAAGTGTTAAGTGTTATTATAGTGAAAAGATTAAAATGGAGATCAGTGTGAACATAAAAGAGGAAGGAAACAGGAATTGTGATCATCGGAAACGGATAAATAAGGTGAATCAATTCAAGTAAGTTAATTTCACTGCTTTGCTCGTCTTTTTTCAGGATCTTGAGCTACAATTTAAAAATTAGTGTAAGTTTACAGGTACTCCAGATGAAAGGTACCTAAGCAGTACCCAATAAGGTTAAGGGTTTGTGTAAAATTCATTAATCTATATTCTTCATTAACAGTTATTAACTAGCAATTAAGAAGGTAGAAATTTGTATTTAAATCGGGCTTCGTCGCGAAAGATTTCAGTATCAAAGTTGTATTTGCCGAGTTTAAAGTAACAACTGAGTTAAAAATGTTAAGTGTTACTATAGTGAAAAGATTAAAATGGAGATCAGTGTGAACATAAAAGAGGAAGGAAACAGGAATTGTGATCATCGGAAACGGATAAATAAGGTGAATCAATTCAAGTAAGTTAATTTCACTGATTTGCTCGTCTTTTTTCAGGATCTTGAGCTACAATTTAAAAATTAGTGTAAGTTTACAGGTACTCCAGATGAAAGGTACCTAAGCAGTACCCAATAAGGTTAAGGGTTTGTGTAAAATTCATTAATCTATATTCTTCATTAACAGTTATTAACTAGCAATTAAGAAGGTAGAAATTTGTATTTAAATCGGGCTTCGTCGCGAAAGATTTCAGTATCAACGTTGTATTTACCGAGTTTAAAGTAACAACTGAGTTAAAAGTGTTAAGTGTTATTATAGTGAAAAGATTAAAATGGAGATCAGTGTGAACATAAAAGAGGAAGGAAACAGGAATTGTGATCATCGGAAACGGATAAATAAGGTGAATCAATTCAAGTAAGTTAAATAACTGATTTGCTGGTCTTTTTTCAGGATCTTGAGCTACAATTTAGAAATTTGTATTAAGATTACAGATACTCCAGATGAAAGGTACCTAAGCAGTACCCAATAAGGTTAAGGGTTTGTGTAAAATTCATTAATCTATATTCTTCATTAACAGTTATTAACTAGCAATTAAGAAGGTAGAAATTTGTATTTAAATCGGGCTTCGTCGCGAAAGATTTCAGTATCAAAGTTGTATTTGCCGAGTTTAAAGTAACAACTGAGTTAAAAGTGTTAAGTGTTATTATAGTGAAAAGATTAAAATGGAGATCAGTGTGAACATAAAAGAGGAAGGAAACAGGAATTGTGATCATCGGAAACGGATAAATAAGGTGAATCAATTCAAGTAAGTTAATTTCACTGATTTGCTCGTCTTTTTTCAGGATCTTGAGCTACAATTTAAAAATTAGTGTAAGTTTACAGGTACTCCAGATGAAAGGTACCTAAGCAGTACCCACTGAGGTTAAGGGTTTGTGTAAAATTCATTAATCTATATTCTTCATTAACAGTTATTAACTAGCAATTAAGAAGGTAGAAATTTGTATTTAAATCGGGCTTCGTCGCGAAAGATTTCAGTATCAAAGTTGTATTTGCCGAGTTTAAAGTAACAACTGAGTTAAAAATGTTAAGTGTTACTATAGTGAAAAGATTAAAATGGAGATCAGTGTGAACATAAAAGAGGAAGGAAACAGGAATTGTGATCATCGGAAACGGATAAATAAGGTGAATCAATTCAAGTAAGTTAATTTCACTGATTTGCTCGTCTTTTTTCAGGATCTTGAGCTACAATTTAAAAATTAGTGTAAGTTTACAGGTACTCCAGATGAAAGGTACCTAAGCAGTACCCAATAAGGTTAAGGGTTTGTGTAAAATTCATTAATCTATATTCTTCATTAACAGTTATTAACTAGCAATTAAGAAGGTAGAAATTTGTATTTAAATCGGGCTTCGTCGCGAAAGATTTCAGTATCAACGTTGTATTTACCGAGTTTAAAGTAACAACTGAGTTAAAAGTGTTAAGTGTTATTATAGTGAAAAGATTAAAATGGAGATCAGTGTGAACATAAAAGAGGAAGGAAACAGGAATTGTGATCATCGGAAACGGATAAATAAGGTGAATCAATTCAAGTAAGTTAAATTAACTGCTCGTCTTTTTTCAGGATCTTGAGCTACAATTTAGAAATTTGTATTAAGATTACAGATACTCCAGATGAAAGGTACCTAAGCAGTACCCAATAAGGTTAAGGGTTTGTGTAAAATTCATTAATCTTTATTCTTCATTAACAGTTATTAAGTAGCAATTAAGAAGGTAGAAATTTGTATTTAAGTCGGGCTTCGTCGCGAAAGATTTCAGTATCAAAGTTGTATTTGCCGAGTTTAAAGTAACAACTGAGTTAAAAGTGTTAAGTGTTGTTATAGTGAAAAGATTAAAATGGAGATCAGTGTGAACATAAAAGAGGAAGGAAACAGGAATTGTGATCATCGGAAACGGATAAATAAGGTGAATCAATTCAAGTAAGTTAGATTCACTGATTTGCTCGTCTTTTTTTCAGGATCTTGAGCTACAATTTAGAAATTTGTTTTAAGTTTACAGATACTCCAGATGAACGGTACCTAAGCAGTACCCAATAAGGTTAAGGGTTTGTGTAAAATTCATTAATCTATATTCTTCATTAACAGTTATTAACTAGCAATTAAGAAGTTAGACATTTGTATTTAAATCGGGCTTCGTCGCGAAAGATTTCAGTATCAAAGTTGTATTTGCCGAGTTTAAAGTAACAACTGAGTTAAAAGTGTTAAGTGTTATTATAGTGAAAAGATTAAAATGGAGATCAGTGTGAACATAAAAGAGGAAGGAAACAGGAATTGTGATCATCAGAAACGGATAAATAAGGTGAATCAATTCTAGTAAGTTAAATTAACTGATTTGCTCGCCTTTTTTCAGGATCTTGAGCTACAATTTAGAAATTTGTATTAAGATTACAGAAACTCCAGATGAAAGGTACCTAAGCAGTACCCAATAAAGTTAAGGGTTTGTGTAAAATTCATTAATCTATATTCTTCATTAACAGTTATTAG
The DNA here is from genome assembly GCA_037043315.1 of Amiota communis. Taxonomy (NCBI): domain Eukaryota; kingdom Metazoa; phylum Arthropoda; class Insecta; order Diptera; family Drosophilidae; genus Amiota; species Amiota communis. Next base: position 4,152 of record JBAMAV010000388.1, read on the forward strand.
CTAGCAATTAAGAAGGTAGAAATTTGTATTTAAATCGGGCTTCGTCGCGAAAGATTTCAGTATCAAAGTTGTATTTGCCGAGTTTAAAGTAACAACTGAGTTAAAAGTGTTAAGTGTTATTATTGTGAAAAGATTATAATGGAGATCAGTGTGAACATAAAAGAGGAAGGAAACAGGAATTGTGATCATAGGAAACGGATAAATAAGGTGAATCAATTCTAGTAAGTTAAATTAACTGATTTGCTCGTCTTTTTTCAGGATCTTGAGCTACAATTTAGAAATTTGTATTAAGATTACAGAAACTCCAGATGAAAGGTACCTAAGCAGTACCCAATAAGGATAAGGGTTTGTGTAAAATTCATTAATCTATTCTTCATTAACAGTTATTAACTAGCAATTAAGAAGGTAGAAATTTGTATTTAAATCGGGCTTCGTCGCGAAAGATTTCAGTATCAAAGTTGTATTTGCCGAGTTTAAAGTAACAACTGAGTTAAAAGTGTTAAGTGTTATTATTGTGAAAAGATTATAATGGAGATCAGTGTGAACATAAAAGAGGAAGGAAACAGGAATTGTGATCATCGGAAACTTATAAATACGGTGAATAAATTCAAGTAAGTTAGTTTCACTGATTTGCTCGTCTTTTTTCAGGATCTTGAGCTACAATTTAAAAATTAGTGTAAGTTTACAGGTACTTCAGATGAAAGGTACCTAAGCAGTACCCAATAAGGTTAAGGGTTTGTGTAAAATTCATTAATCTATATTCTTCATTAACTAGCAATTAAAAAGGTAGAAATTTGTATTTAAATCGGGCTTCGTCGCGAAAGATTTCAGTATCAAAGTTGTATTTGCCGAGTTTAAAGTAACAACTGAGTTAAAAGTGTTAAGTGTTGTTATAGTGAAAAGATTAAAATGGAGATCAGTGTGAACATAAAAGAGGAAGGAAACAGGAATTGTGATCATCGGAAACGGATAAATAAGGTGAATCAATTCTAGTAAGTTAAATTAACTGATTTGATCGTCTTTTTTCAGGATCTTGAGCTACAATTTAGAAATTTGTATTAAGATTACAGAAACTCCAGATGAAAGGTACCTAAGCAGTACCCAATAAGGATAAGGGTTTGTGTAAAATTCATTAATCTATTCTTCATTAACAGTTATTAACTAGCAATTAAGAAGGTAGAAATTTGTATTTAAATCGGGCTTCGTCGCGAAAGATTTCAGTATCAAAGTTGTATTTGCCGAGTTTAAAGTAACAACTGAGTTAAAAGTGTTAAGTGTTATTATAGTGAAAAGATTAAAATGGAGATCAGTGTGAACATAAAAGAGGAAGGAAACAGGAATTGTGATCATCGGAAACTTATAAATAAGGTGAATCAATTCAAGTAAGTTAATTTCACTGATTTGCTCGTCTTTTTTCAGGATCTTGAGCTACAATTTAAAAATTAGTGTAAGTTTACAGGTACTCCAGATGAAAGGTACCTAAGCAGTACCCAATAAGGTTAAGGGTTTGTGTAAAATTCATTAATCTATATTATTCATTAACAGTTATTAACTAGCAATTAAGAAGGTAGAAATTTGTATTTAAATCGGGCTTCGTCGCGAAAGATTTCAGTATCAAAGTTGTATTTGCCGAGTTTAAGGTAACAACTGAGTTAAAAATGTTAAGTGTTACTATAGTGAAAAGATTAAAATGGAGATCAGTGTGAACATAAAAGAGGAAGGAAACAGGAATTGTGATCATCGGAAACGGATAAATAAGGTGAATCAATTCAAGTAAGTTAAATAACTGATTTGCTGGTCTTTTTTCAGGATCTTGAGCTACAATTTAGAAATTTGTATTAAGATTACAGATACTCCAGATGAAAGGTACCTAAGCAGTACCCAATAAGGTTAAGGGTTTGTGTAAAATTCATTAATCTATATTCTTCATTAACAGTTATTAACTAGCAATTAAGAAGGTAGAAATTTGTATTTAAATCGGGCTTCGTCGCGAAAGATTTCAGTATCAAAGTTGTATTTGCCGAGTTTAAGGTAACAACAGAGTTAAAAGTGTTGAGTGTTATTATAGTGAAAAGATTAAAATGGAGATCAGTGTGAACATAAAAGAGGACGGAAACAGGAATTGTGATCATCGGAAACGGATAAATAAGGTGAATCAACTCAAGTAAGTTAATTTCACTGATTTGCTCGTCTTTTTTCAGGATCTTGAGCTACAATTTAAAAATTAGTGTAAGTTTACAGGTACTCCAGATGAAAGGTACCTAAGCAGTACCCAATAAGGTTAAGGGTTTGTGTAAAATTCATTAATCTATATTCTTCATTAACAGTTATTAACTAGCAATTAAGAAGGTAGAAATTTGTATTTAAATCGGGCTTCGTCGCGAAAGATTTCAGTATCAACGTTGTATTTACCGAGTTTAAAGTAACAACTGAGTTAAAAGTGTTAAGTGTTATTATAGTGAAAAGATTAAAATGGAGATCAGTGTGAAAATAAAAGAGGAAGGAAACAGGAATTGTGATCATCGGAAACGGATAAATAAGGTGAATCAATTCAAGTAAGTTAAATAACTGATTTGCTGGTCTTTTTTCAGGATCTTGAGCTACAATTTAGAAATTTGTATTAAGTTTACAGATACTCCAGATGAAAGGTACCTAAGCAGTACCCAATAAGGTTAAGGGTTTGTGTAAAATTCATTAATCTATATTCTTCATTAACAGTTATTAACTAGCAATTAAGAAGGTAGAAATTTGTATTTAAATCGGGCTTCGTCGCGAAAGATTTCAGTATCAAAGTTGTATTTGCCGAGTTTAAGGTAACAACAGAGTTAAAAGTGTTGAGTGTTATTATAGTGAAAAGATTAAAATGGAGATCAGTGTGAACATAAAAGAGGAAGGAAACAGGAATTGTGATCATCGGAAACGGATAAATGAGGTGAATCAATTCAAGTAAGTTAATTTCACTGATTTGCTCGTCTTTTTTCAGGATCTTGAGCTACAATTTAAAAATTAGTGTAAGTTTACAGGTACTCCAGATGAAAGGTACCTAAGCAGTACCCAATAAGGTTAAGGGTTTGCGTAAAATTCATTAATCTATATTCTTCATTAACAGTTATTAACTATCAATTAAGAAGGTAGAAATTTGTATTTAAATCGGGCTTCGTCGCGAAAGATTTCAGTATCAAAGTTGTATTTGCCGAGTTTAAAGTAACAACTGAGTTAAAAATGTTAAGTGTTACTATAGTGAAAAGATTAAAATAGAGATCAGTGTGAACATAAAAGAGGAAGGAAACAGGAATTGTGATCATCGGAAACGGATAAATAAGGTGAATCAATTCAAGTAAGTTAATTTCACTGATTTGCTCGTCTTTTTTCAGGATCTTGAGCTACAATTTAAAAATTAGTGTAAGTTTACAGGTACTCCAGATGAAAGGTACCTAAGCAGTAGCCAATAAGGTTAAGGGTTTGTGTAAAATTCATTAATCTATATTCTTCATTAACTAGCAATTAAGAAGGTAGAAATTTGTATTTAAATCGGGCTTCGTCGCGAAAGATTTCAGTATCAAAGTTGTATTTGCCGAGTTTAAAGTAACAACTGAGTTAAAAGTGTTAAGTGTTATTATAGTGAAAAGATTAAAATGGAGATCAGTGTGAACATAAAAGAGGAAGGAAACAGGAATTGTGATCATCGGAAACGGATAAATAAGGTAAGTCAATTCAAGTAAGTTAAATTAACTGATTTGCTCGTCTTTTTTCAGGATCTTGAGCTACAATTTAGAAAATAGTGTAAGTTTACAAATACTCCAGATGAAAGGTACCTAAGCAGTACCCAATAAGGTTAAGGGTTTGTGTAAAATTCATTAATCTATATTCTTCATTAACAGTTATTAACTAGCAATTAGGAAGGTAGAAATTTGTATATAAATCGGGCTTCGTCGCGAAAGATTTCAGTATCAAAGTTGTATTTGCCGAGTTTAAAGTAACAACTGAGTTAAAAGTGTTAAGTGTTATTATAGTGAAAAGATTAAAATGGAGATCAGTGTGAACATAAAAGAGGAAGGAAACAGGAATTGTGATCATCGGAAACAGATAAATAAGGTAAGTCAATTCAAGTAAGTTAAATTAACTGATTTGCTCGTCTTTTTTCAAGAGACTTGAGCTACAATTTAGAAATTAGTGTAAGTTTACAAATACTCCAGATGAAAGGTACCTAAGCAGTACCCAATACGGTTAAGGGTTTGTGTAAAATTCATTAATCTATATTCTTCATTAACAGCTATTAACTAGCAATTAGGAAGGTAGAAATTTGTATATAAATCGGGCTTCGTCGCGAAAGATTTCAGTATCAAAGTTGTATTTGCCGAGTTTAAAGTAACAACTGAGTTAAAAGTGTTAAGTGTTATTATAGTGAAAAGATCAAAATGGAGATCAGTGTGAACATAAAAGAGGAAGGAAACAGGAATTGTGATCATCGGAAATGGATAAATAAGATTAAAATGGAGATCAGTGTGAACATTAAAGAGGAAGGAACCAGGAAATGTGATCATCGGAAACGGATAAATAAGGTAAGTCAATTCAAGTCAGTTAAATTAACTGATTTGCTCGTCTTTTTTCAAGAGACTTGAGCTACAATTTAGAAATTAGTGTAAGTTTACAAATACTCCAGATGAAAGGTACCTAAGCAGTAACCAATAAGGTTAAGGGTTTGTGTAAAATTCATTAATCTATATTCTTCATTAACAGTTATTAACTAGCAATTAAGAAGGTAGAAATTTGTATTTAAATCGGGCTTCGAGGCGAAAGATTTCAGTATCAAAGTTGTATTTGCCGAGTTTAAAGTAACAACTGAGTTAAAAGTGTTAAGTGTTATTATAGTGAAAAGATTAAAATGGAGATCAGTGTGAACATAAAAGAGGAAGGAAACAGGAATCGTAATCATCGGAAACGGATAAATAAGATTAAAATGGAGATCAGTGTGAACATAAAAGAGGAAGGAAACAGGAATTGTGATCATCGGAAACGGATAAATAAGATTAAAATGGAGATCAAAGTGAACATAAAAGAGGAAGGAAACAAGAATTGTGATCATCGGAAACGGATAAACAAGATTAAAATGGAGATCAGTGTGAACGTAAAAGTAGAAGGAAACAGGAATTGTGATCATCGGAACCGGATAAATAAGGTAAGTCAATCCAAGTAAGTTAAATTAACTGATTTTCTCGTCTTTTTTCAGGATCTTGAGCTACAACTTAGAAATTAGTATTAAGTTTACAAATAATCCAGATGAAAGGTACCTAAGCAGTACCCAATAAGGTCAAGGGTTTGTGTAAAATTCATTAATCTATATTCTTCATTAACAGTTATTAACTAGCAATTAGGAAGGTAGAAATTTGTATTTAAATCGGGCTTCGTCGCGAAAGATTTCAGTATCAAAGTTGTATTTGCTGAGTTTAAAGTAACAACTGAGTTAAAAGTGTTAAGTGTTATTATAGTGAAAAGATTAAAATGGAGATCAGTGTGAACATAAAAGAGGAAGGAAACAGGAATTGTGATCATCGGAAACGGATAAATAAGGTAAGTCAATTCAAGTAAGTTAAATTAACTGATTTGCTCGTCTTTTTTCAGGATCTTGAGCTACAATTTAAAAATTAGTGTAAGTTTACAGGTACTCCAGATGAAAGGTACCTAAGCAGTACCCAATAAGGTTAAGGGTTTGTGTAAAATTCATTAATCTATATTCTTCATTAACAGTTATTAACTAGCAATTAAGAAGGTAGAAATTTGTATTTAAATCGGGCTTCGAGGCGAAAGATTTCAGTATCAAAGTTGTATTTGCCGAGTTTAAAGTAACAACTGAGTTAAAAGTGTTAAGTGTTATTATAGTGAAAAGATTAAAATGGAGATCAGTGTGAACATAAAAGAGGAAGGAAACAGGAATTGTGATCATCGGAAACGGATAAATAAGGTAAGTCAATTCAAGTAAGTTAAATTAACTGATTTGCTCGTCTTTTTTCAGGATCTTGAGCTACAATTTAGAAAATAGTGTAAGTTTACAAATACTCCAGATGAAAGGTACCTAAGCAGTACCCAATAAGGTTAAGGGTTTGTGTAAAATTCATTAATCTATATTCTTCATTAACAGTTATTAACTAGCAATTAGGAAGGTAGAAATTTGTATATAAATCGGGCTTCGTCGCGAAGTGTAAGTTTACAAATACTCCAGATGAAAGGTACCTAAGCAGTACCCAATAAGGTTAAGGGTTTGTGTAAAATTCATTAATCTATATTCTTCATTAACAGTTATTAACTAGCAATTAGGAAGGTAGAAATTTGTATATAAATCGGGCTTCGTCGCGAAAGATTTCAGTATCAAAGTTGTATTTGCCGAGTTTAAAGTAACAACTGAGTTAAAAGTGTTAAGTGTTATTATAGTGAAAAGATTAAAATGGAGATCAGTGTGAACATAAAAGAGGAAGGAAACAGGAATTGTGATCATCGGAAACGGATAAATAAGGTGAATCAATTCAAGTAAGTTAGTTTCACTGATTTGCTCGTCTTTTTTCAGGATCTTGAGCCACAATTTAGAAATTTGTATTAAGATTACAGATACTCCAGATGAAAGGTACCTAAGCAGTACCCAATAAGGTCAAGGGTTTGTGTAAAATTCATTAATCTATATTCTTCATTAACTAGCAATTAAGAAGGTAGAAATTTGTATTTTAATCGGGCTTCGTCGCGAAAGATTTCAGTATCAAAGTTGTATTTGCCGAGTTTAAAGTAACAACTGAGTTAAAAGTGTTAAGTGTTATTATAGTGAAAAGATTAAAATGGAGATCAGTGTGAACATAAAAGAGGAAGGAAACAGGAATTGTGATCATCGGAAACGGATAAATAAGGTGAATCAATTCAAGTAAGTTAGTTTCACTGATTTGCTCGTCTTTTTTCAGGATCTTGAGCTACAATTTTGAAATTTGTATTAAGTTTACAGATACTCCAGATGAAAGGTACCTAAGCAGTACCCAATAAGGTCAAGGGTTTGTGTAAAATTCATTAATCTATATTCTTCATTAACTAGCAATTAAGAAGGTAGAAATTTGTATTTAAATCGGGCTTCGTCGCGAAAGATTTCAGTATCAAAGTTGTATTTGCCGAGTTTAAAGTAACAACTGAGTTAAAAGTGTTAAGTGTTATTATAGTGAAAAGATTAAAATGGAGATCAGTGTGAACATAAAAGAGGAAGGAAACAGGAATTGTGATCATCGGAAACAGATAAATAAGGTAAGTCAATTCAAGTAAGTTAAATTAACTGATTTGCTCGTCTTTTTTCAAGAGACTTGAGCTACAATTTAGAAATTAGTGTAAGTTTACAAATACTCCAGATGAAAGGTACCTAAGCAGTACCCAATAAGGTTAAGGGTTTGTGTAAAATTCATTAATCTATATTCTTCATTAACAGTTATTAACTAGCAATTAGGAAGGTAGAAATTTGTATATAAATCGGGCTTCGTCGCGAAAGATTTCAGTATCAAAGTTGTATTTGCCGAGTTTAAAGTAACAACTGAGTTAAAAGTGTTAAGTGTTATTATAGTGAAAAGATCAAAATGGAGATCAGTGTGAACATAAAAGAGGAAGGAAACAGGAATTGTGATCATCGGAAATGGATAAATAAGATTAAAATGGAGATCAGTGTGAACATAAAAGAGGAAGGAACCAGGAAATGTGATCATCGGAAACGGATAAATAAGGTAAGTCAATTCAAGTAAGTTAAATTAACTGATTTGCTCGTCTTTTTTCAAGAGACTTGAGCTACAATTTAGAAATTAGTGTAAGTTTACAAATACTCCAGATGAAAGGTACCTTAGCAGTACCCAATAAGGTTAAGGTTTTGTGTAAAATTCATTAATCTATATTCTTCATTAACAGTTATTAACTAGCAATTAAGAAGGTAGAAATTTGTATTTAAATCGGGCTTCGTCGCGAAAGATTTCAGTATCAAAGTTGTATTTGCCGAGTTTAAAGTAACAACTGAGTTAAAAGTGTTAAGTGTTATTATAGTGAAAAGATTAAAATGGAGATCAGTGTGAACATAAAAGAGGAAGGAAACAGGAATCGTAATCATCGGAAACGGATAAATAAGATTAAAATGGAGATCAGTGTGAACATAAAAGAGGAAGGAAACAGGAATTGTGATCATCGGAAACGGATAAATAAGATTAAAATGGAGATCAAAGTGAACATAAAAGAGGAAGGAAACAAGAATTGTGATCATCGGAAACGGATAAACAAGATTAAAATGGAGATCAGTGTGAACGTAAAAGTAGAAGGAAACAGGAATTGTGATCATCGGAACCGGATAAATAAGGTAAGTCAATCCAAGTAAGTTAAATTAACTGATTTTCTCGTCTTTTTTCAGGATCTTGAGCTACAACTTAGAAATTAGTATTAAGTTTACAAATAATCCAGATGAAAGGTACCTAAGCAGTACCCAATAAGGTCAAGGGTTTGTGTAAAATTCATTAATCTATATTCTTCATTAACAGTTATTAACTAGCAATTAGGAAGGTAGAAATTTGTATTTAAATCGGGCTTCGTCGCGAAAGATTTCAGTATCAAAGTTGTATTTGCTGAGTTTAAAGTAACAACTGAGTTAAAAGTGTTAAGTGTAGTTATAGTGAAAAGATTAAAATGGAGATCAGTGTGAACATAAAAGAGGAAGGAAACAGGAATTGTGATCATCGGAAACGGATAAATAAGGTCAATCTATTTAAGTAAGTTAGTTTCACTGATTTGCTCGTCTTTTTTTCAGGAACTTGAGCTACAATTGAGAAATTTGTATTAAGTTTACAGATACTCCAGATGAAAGGTACCTAAGCAGTACCCAATAAGGTTAAGGGTATAAGATTAAAATGGAGATCAGTGTGAACATAAAAGAGGAAGGAAACAGGAATTGTGATCATCGGAAACGGATAAATACGATTAAAATGGAGATCAGTGTGAACATAAAAGAGGAAGGAAACAGGAATTGTGATCATCGGAAACGGATAAATAAGATTAAAATGGAGATCAGTGTGAACATAAAAGAGGAAGGAAACAGGAATTGTGATCATCGGAAACGGATAAATAAGGTAAGTCAATTCAAGTAAGTTAAATTAACTGATTTGCTCGTCTTTTTTCAAGAGACTTGAGCTACAATTTAGAAATTAGTGTAAGTTTACAAATACTCCAGATGAAAGGTACCTTAGCAGTACCCAATAAGGTTAAGGTTTTGTGTAAAATTCATTAATCTATATTCTTCATTAACAGTTATTAACTAGCAATTAAGAAGGTAGAAATTTGTATTTAAATCGGGCTTCGTCGCGAAAGGTTTCAGTATCAAAGTTGTATTTGCCGAGTTTAAAGTAACAACTGAGTTAAAAGTGTTAAGTGTTATTATAGTGAAAAGATTAAAATGGAGATCAGTGTGAACATAAAAGAGGAAGGAAACAGGAATCGTAATCATCGGAAACGGATAAATAAGATTAAAATGGAGATCAGTGTGAACATAAAAGAGGAAGGAAACAGGAATTGTGATCATCGGAAACGGATAAATAAGATTAAAATGGAGATCAGTGTGAACATAAAAGAGGAAGGAAACAGGAATTGTGATCATCGGAAACGGATAAATAAAATCAAAATGGAGATCAGTGTGAACATAAGAGAGGAAGCAAACAGGAATTGTGATCATCGGAAACGGATAAATAAGATTAAAATGGAGATCAGTGTGAACATAAAAGAGGAAGGAAACAGGAATTGTGATCATCGGAAACGGATAAATAAGATTAAAATGGAGATCAGTGTGAACATAAAAGAGGAAGGAAACAGGAATTGTGATCATCGGAAACGGATAAATAAGATTAAAATGGAGATCAGTGTGAACATAAAAGAGGAAGGAAACAGGAATCGTAATCATCGGAAACGGATAAATAAGATTAAAATGGAGATCAGTGTGAACATAAAAGAGGAAGGAAACAGGAATTGTGATCATCGGAAACGGATAAACAAGATTAAAATGGAGATCAGTGTGAACGTAAAAGTAGAAGGAAACAGGAATTGTGATCAGCGGAAACGGATAAATAAGGTAAGTCAATCTAAGTAAGTTAAATTAACTGATTTGCTCGTCTTTTTTCAGGATCTTGAGCTACAATTTAGAAATTAGTATTAAGTTTACAAATAATCCAGATGAAAGGTACCTAAGCAGTACCCAATAAGGTCAAGGGTTTGTGTAAAATTCATTAATCTATATTCTTCATTAACAGTTATTAACTAGCAATTAGGAAGGTAGAAATTTGTATTTAAATCGGGCTTCGTCGCGAAAGATTTCAGTATCAAAGTTGTATTTGCCGAGTTTAAAGTAACAACAGAGTTAAAAGTGTTAAGTGTTATTATAGTGAAAAGATTAAAATGGAGATCAGTGTGAACATAAAAGAGGAAGGAAACAGGAATCGTAATCATCGGAAACGGATAAATAAGATTAAAATGGAGATCAGTGTGAACATAACAGAGGAAGGAAACAGGAATTGTGATCATCGGAAACGGATAAACAAGATTAAAATGGAGATCAGTGTGAACGTAAAAGTAGAAGGAAACAGGAATTGTGATCATCGGAAACGGATAAGTAAGGTAAGTCAATCTAAGTAAGTTAAATTAACTGATTTGCTCGTCTTTTTTCAGGATCTTGAGCTACAATTTAGAAATAAGTATTAAGTTTACAAATAATCCAGATGAAAGGTACCTAAGCAGTACCCAATAAGGTCAAGGGTTTGTGTAAAATTCATTAATCTATATTCTTCATTAACAGTTATTAACTAGCAATTAGGAAGGTAGAAATTTGTATTTAAATCGGGCTTCGTCGCGAAAGATTTCAGTATCAAAGTTGTATTTGCCGAGTTTAAAGTAACAACTGAGTTAAAAGTGTTAAGTGTTATTATAGTGAAAAGATTAAAATGGAGATCAGTGTGAACATAAAAGAGGAAGGAAACAGGAATCGTAATCATCGGAAACGGATAAATAAGATTAAAATGGAGATCAGTGTGAACATAAAAGAGGAAGGAAACAGGAATTGTGATCATCGGAAACGGATAAACAAGATTAAAATGGAGATCAGTGTGAACGTAAAAGTAGAAGGAAACAGGAATTGTGATCATCGGAAACGGATAAATAAGGTAAGTCAATCCAAGTAAGTTAAATTAACTGATTTGCTCGTCTTTTTTCAGGATCTTGAGCTACAATTTAGAAATTTGTATTATGTTTACAAATACTCCAGATGAAATGTACCTAAGCAGTACCCGATAAGGTTAAGGGTTTGTGTAAAATTCATTAATCTATATTCTGCATGGTGGTAGTAGTTGTAGACATCCGGCCAATCCAGGTCGAACTTCTTTTCATCAGAAAATGCGACCGGGTGCCACCCTTTTACCCATGTCATATGATCTCGAGCAAACCGAAGGCGTGCAGCTTTCCGCACATCATTAAGAGGTGATTTTTTTTTAAATATCATTCTTTTCAAATGCCTGGCACTCCGAATAATGAGCTTAACAGTTGCTTAACTTGCATTTACTCTGCATTCTTCTCTGATCTTGGCAGCAGAACGTTGGGAATTCGAAGCGTTTCTGATAATAAATCGTTTGGCTGAAGGTGTAGTCGCGTATTGAACACCTCCTTTCATATTATTGCCATATGTTGATTCATTACGAATGAAATTACCACCTACATTTTGGATACGTTCGATATTTTTTTAGCGATTTCACACTGATTTAGGCCAGATTTGGAATTACTTTTTATTTGACCTTTTTCGAAATCGTTCAACTGCTTCCCGCGTCCCATTTTACAAAATAGCAGCGGTATTTACTTCGAATTAGATCACTAAAAATAAGATTGCCATTGAACCTATTTAGTTGAGCCAAAATGAATTGGCATTTTTTGTTATGTTTTTGAAAAAAAAAATAAAAATTATTTAAATACGTTTGTTGGAGACCGCAACCTTTCTTGTTTCATTAACAATTGACTATTTTTATATATATATAACATTTAGTTCATTAAAATTGGATAGTTGGTTCAGATGTTATAGCTATTTTTACTTTTGAAAAATGTTAAACCTATTCAGTTGAGCAGCAGTGTATTCATCCCACCCACTTTTTTATTAAATCTTTGTACCTCAAGAACTAATTAACTGAATATAAGTATAGGGAGGATTTTGTGCAATTGTACAATATTATATTTAAGGTTATAAGAATCTTCAACTTGTTTCAAACACTGCCACTTGGTAAAATTGTTTATAAATGCATGATATAAGAAACTACATACACACATATATGAATGTTTCTTTATTTGTAATAAATAAACTCAAAAACTAGTTAATTGATTTTAAAAAATCTTTTACCTTTCGAAAGCAACATTTTAAGCAAGTAATATAGGCCATTTTTAATTTCAAAAAATTTAGAGATCCCTAGGAAAATTACCCAAGGTATCAAAAATCTATACTATTTATAAAATTGGTAAAATGCACGCTCAAAAATTTTCGTAAGTTTTTTCGATGTTTATGCTTTTCTGCTACTTGATTTTTGTGCAGTTTTTATTGTTGCTGTATTTCTTCCTTTTATCTATAAATTACTGTGTCACAGTATAGCAATCTCCGTTCTCTTCTTTCTGAATATAATGTTCACTAAGAGTGGATCAAAAGAGAGCATTGACCGATCATAAAAAAACCTCTAAATCAACAACAATTTACACACAAAATCCGAATCCCGGGCAACGATGGTTAAAGCTGCTAACTGATGACACTAATTTGCAAAATTATATATATAGTATATGTTTGTATAGAATATTTCATTCCTGATATTATGTTTAATGTAAATCAATTAGTTTAATGACTTTTCAATGTCAAATGGAATAAGGTCAAATTGATTGATTGCTGATAGACAGAATGACAGTGAATAGTTTTAATTATTTCCTTTTTTCAAAGCGATTTTACAATATTTAAAATTACTTTTGGTATTGCACACAAAACATACATACATACACATATTTCCCTCATGCTTCCCTTAAAAGTTTTTCTCATTATTTAAATTGCTGATTGATGTTAATTCAGTTTTAATTGTATTTCTTTCATTTTCTATTTATACCCATCTATTTTAAAAAAATGTAAAGACTCAAAAAAAATAAACCATACAAGTTAATGAATGTAAAACAATTACAGAAGTTCAAGCTATTGATTGCCACTAATCTAATTGCTTTGAAATTCCTTCAAACAGTTTGTCAGTGTCCAACCAAAGGTGACAGGTCTTAAGGTAGTAGCTTTTATAAAAAAGAATTTACTAAAGCGTGAGCTAATAGTGTGAAAACCCGCCTAAGCATCTTATTTCAGAGTGAAAAGTCTCTTTTATAAAAAACATAAAAATAGTAAAATCTTATTTTGTATTTTAAAATTGCACTAACTTTATCATAAATCAGAACCAGAAAAGAAACTAACACTTTTCTCATATTTCTTTTTGACTAAATTTAGTTGAATGAAATATTTTTAATCATATGAAAAATGAAAAAATAAAGAAATTTTTAAGTGAAAGTATCAACAGCTGTCACCGTTATCATCAAATAAAGGCGACAGCACCATAACAAAAAAGAAAAGTGATAAAAAAGTTATGGTAAATCTCCTTGCAGCTGTCAACATTTTGTTGCACGTTACAAATACGAAAATGAAGGAAGGAACAAAAACAGAAAATATATTGTCTGTTGACGTGACTTTAAATCCAAATCCAAAGCCAGTGACCTAAAAGAGAGACAAGATTGTGGCGAAAAGATGTTGATGTTTTCAGCATTGACTTGACATCCTAACTAAAACCTTGAAGTACAAACATATAATACTTTTGAGGTACATTAGGTCTTTAAAGTGCTGAAATAAGTCTATATTTTTGTAAGTATTCGATAGGTTCAACATTAATAAACTTTTAATGTGACAAACAATTATTTTGGTATCGTATAACTTCAAGTTCACAGTAGTATGAGATAAGTTAAGTATACGATTAAATTGAAATAATCGCTGTAGCAAAGACTCTGAGAGAAGTAGCAGCTGAAAAAACAATTGTGACTTCAGGAAGATGACACACGCAAAACCATCTTTGACTGCTTGAGCTTAATCAGTACTTATGAACTCCAGGAGGAAGGTGGAAAAGCTGTCTGTAGAATAGAGACCATGCCTTAAATACTTGAGCTTACTTCTGGGCCTAGCCGTTGCACAGTGTTCGGACTTGTGTGGAGCCAGCGTCCAAAAATACTTCCTGTAGAGATATCAAACTTTGGTTACATCTTTGTATAAATGAGAGAACTATTGAATGAAAAACTAGCGGTGGTTCAACCCTTCTACGCCTACTACACCACCCACTTTATATAAGCAAAAAATTTAAAAAAAATTGAAGTATTTAATGAGAAAATGGGGGTGGTTTGACACCTTTACACAAACCGCACACAACCCACTTTCAATAAGAAAAATGTATGAAAAAAAATTGAAATAAGAAATAAGATCTAATTTGCCACATTTTTTGATATAGACATGGAGAAAATATTCAAAAAAATCGTATGTACGAGTATTGTGGTAACAACCCAAATTCATAGCGACTTTCGAGGACATCTTTTTGTAAACATATAAACATGTCTGGCCTCTTTTGCATTATTGTGTTTGCCCAGCGGTTTTAGTTTAGGCGCTTACAGTCTATGGAAGATTACGTGACGATCGGTACATCTCGGCAGCGAACACTATATAATCTTAAAATGTTAACATATATTAGAAAAAAAAAATTCATAAAGGGGATTTGGGGAGCAAGACAACTAAAACTTTAAGTGTAATTTTAAAATAAATACAAAAAACACAAGATATAGTACATGGAAAAGAACTCGGTTTTTAAAAAGGGCGCCACAATTAAAAATTATTGTCATACGTTAACTTAATATTAATACCTTTATGTTCCATATCCACATATGAATTTTTTGAGTTTTTATTTTTGGCATATGGCAGCGAACACTGTGCGTTGGTTTTAAGTACCACTTAAAACTGGGTACGATTCCCCAAAATCTGATCATCTAGACAGCAAATACGTGTTCGGTGAGTATCATGAGATCAGAACCAGTGGCACGATTGCACTTTAGCCTTATGCCACCTAGAATTTCGAGGCTCCTCATCCCATTTGAATAATTTTCACGTTTCTGCACATTCGAGATGCTCTCTTCATATAAATTTTTGATTTGTTATTTACATGTGTTTTTTCTTTTAGGGTTTTAATTTGTGTAAGGGGTCCCTGTCAATTGCCCATGTTGGTCCCTTTAAAAATTGTTTATCGGTTGATTCAATGTCTCGCTTTCGACTTATTGAGTTCAACAGGACCTATGGCAAAAGCGTAAGCATACATACGAGTATAATAAATTTGTCCATTAAATAATATAAAATAACCATGAAGATTCAGAAAATTTAAAAGCCAATAAATGGAATACCTAAATAAATTTCGGCGAAGCAACAAAAATACCATTACAGAAATTGCCAATGCTCAAGTATGAGGCTAAAATCAAATATGAAATACATTTATGCAATGAAAAAACTGTTCGATTTTCACATTAAATATTTATAAAAAATATCAATATAAAAAATGAAATAGATTCAATGAAAGTAAAAATGAAATAATTTATTCATTTACATTAAGTAAAATTTAATCAATCAAAATTACACATGGAAATGTAATATTGTATTAGCGGATGTAATTTGCTTGAGCATAATTTATTAGGTTACGTTTGCATTGACAACTGAAGGTAATTTCGGTAATGTGAAGTTCATAGATATTTTTTTATGATTGTTTATGGTTTTTCTTGACCTTGTTTTTTTTATTGTAACATAAACAATTTTATATATTTGTTAACAATTTGGAATAAATAAATTTAACAGAAGAACGTTAATACTTATGTATGTGGGACTGAAGTGAATTTTCCAAACAATAAAAGTATAAATTAATAAATCCTACATAAGTAAAAGGAAGGTTACGACATAAAATTTTAGTTATTTGTTTTAGTGGTAGTAGTTCAAATGAAATCAATTTTCCTTTTTTCTTGGAAGTAATAAACCAAAAACAAACTGATGTTCAGAAAATCCCTCACATAATCCACAACATAAAGTTATCATTATAATAAATGCGAATTAAAATCTGTAAGAGTTCATTTTTACCTTCAGGCTCACGAGTTACTCACCCTCGTCATACACATATATGTATGTACATAAGTGAGATAATACATAACAATTGTACACTGACAAAAAAAAGTCGCATTGCAATTATTTTGATTTTTCGTAGATTGAGGTAGTAGAATCGTTATAAAATTTGGTACAAATTTGAGTGTAATTATTTTTCAGTTAATTTGCAACAAAATTGTGAAAGATACTGGTCAAAAAGTGTATAATAAAAATAAATATAATAAAATCCTCATTTCGTTATTTTGAGAAATGTCAACCATTCAATTGGATTGAGGTCCGGGCTGTTGTCCGCCCAATCCACAGAAATAACATTTTTATTTTCCCACATTAATTGAATCCTCTAGCATAAAAATAAACTCCGTTTTGTATTTGGAAATGCATCCCCATATCGTCACATAGGAGGAATGCTTGACAACGGGTACAATCAAAAACTTGGCTTTTTTTGCCGGAAGTGTACTTCAATTCTGAACGGCTGCAAATTAGGATGAACATAAAATATGTGTACAGTGGTGGTTAAAACTAAGATTGTGATTTTACTAATAGTCAATGTTTTAATAAAGATACCACACCACTTAAATTTTGATGTTATTTTCACTCAGGTATCAAAAAAACTAAAACATCAATTCTGAACTTACACCAACAAAAAAACAAATTAACTTAATCAAAATCAAATGATCAAAACATTTGCAACTCTTAAGAAATGATAAGAAATTTACAATAAAATTTCAACTGCTTAATATTTTGTTGCATAGCCTTTGTTTTTGATAACAGAAGCACATCTTCTAGGCATTGACGATATCAGCTTTTCAATATAATTACTTGGAGTGAAGAGCAACACTATTTCACTATTTTCTAATTCCACGAATGCATATTGCAACTTAGTTGCAAATGTTTTGACCACCACTGTATATAGCAGATTTAACATAAACAAATTCATTCGGCAATTGTAAAACTACAATTATATAAGCCTTTTCTATATAACCAAGTTGTGAAGCATAAACAAATGTACCTACCTGTTAGGTTTAAATGTGTATAGTTTGCTTGTGGCTTATTCCAATGACGTTTTGGTCTATTCTAATCTTGTGCAGTTAGGTGGTAAAAATAAACATTTAGAATTTTCATAAGCAAGAGCTTTACCTATCATGAGAAGGCCTTTTTCTTCCAGATTATGTTATGGTACAACCATAATACGCAATTTATGATTCCAGACATATTTGTATAACAGAGAAAATTAGCCCGTTCTTTGGACCTTTTTATTTCCTGGAGTACATATTTCTTTATCATGTACAGAAATAAAGCATTTATATACATTAATTCCATCCATACCTAATTCCGGTTAATTTTTTCTCTTGTTGTGCCTTGTTTTATAATGTTATATTTAACATAACGTTCCTCTGCTGTTTTACACGCTCATAAGATCAGACGCAAGTTATTCAGATTGTAGATTATGTAATAAACAACACAACGGTTGCTATTCCACTTTAGTGTTCAGCAGAAATAGAAATTTCAGAGTAGCTGTAATTATGTGTTAGGTTTCATTAAGTCCAAATTATGTTGCAGTTACAATTCAACAACTTAGTTCATGCCTTGTCCTCAAACTAATCCAATCTAATCTATCGCTTATAACAGCTGTCTGTGATGGAATTTAACATAAAGGATATGTTATTGCTCATCTTTTTCAGTTATCGCACCAATCACATCCTCATGCTACATATTGTATGATTGTCCAAAACATCATCCTTCCGTTTTGTCTTCTCCCAATCAATTACATCTGTACTTTTGGGATTGCAGCTCCCTTGCTGTTGCTACAAAATTCTGTATATCATTCGGATATTAGTGGCACTTCTTGATCAGAGGTGGATGTATAATTGTTAACATATTTTTCATCAGATAAAATGTATCGACATAATACAATACTAAGTGAAAGGATTGATTTTTTCCCCTACTATGATAATAATTCCTGAAAAGAATTCGGCTAAGCTTAGCTTAGTTTATATTTATTTAATTTAAAAAACCAGTGAGAAATTTATTTTTTTATCTTTTTATTGATTATACTTCTTGTTATTATACTACTTTCTTATATATAAATTAACAAATTGTTTTGACTTTTCCATTTAGATATTGAAATTCCATGCGCATAACACCTGAATCCATTTCGGAATTTGAGCATATTTTTAATTCAGTATTAATTCCTCTCAATGCTCTCTCCTTTTGAACATAATCTATAAAAATATAATCGATAAGTTCTTCATCGAAATATATTTTTTCTAAATTGCAGCAATTAAGTATAAGCGTCATCAGCCGTTTATAGCAATATCTGCCATAGATCCTTAATATACGCAAAGACGGTAATGTTGGTATTTTTGTTAATTCATTCATATATACAAAAGGAATAATTTCTATATTACGCGTGTCCAAAGATAGTAGTTCTAGGTGAGCACATTGAAACATAATGTCACTAGAGAGCCAACGTGGTGGGAACACATCCATGCAAGTTCTCAAAACCTTTAGGTTTGGTCCTTTGCGTAAAATAAGTTGCTCCAAATAATAATCAAAATTATCCTCATCCCGACGAATGTGTAAAAACTTTAGAGTTTTTAAGTTAACTATGGTGTCCATGTAGTAACCAAGTGCTGACTGGCTTATTCGTATATATTTCAATTTTGGACAACGCATCAAAAAGGTTGCTGGGACTAATGTACTCACTGCTCCATCAGTAACTACGCGCACCTTTTCCAACAAATCAAGCTTTATGTGTTTCGTTCCTTCGTTAAATACTGCAATATCGCTGGTGAATAGTTGAACTGATTGAAAATAATCAGCATTCAGAGAGATAAAGTATTTGAAGGCTTCTGGCGATGTGAAAAGTTGGAAACAATCAAAACTCTTAAATTTTAATGGATGCCAAATTCTAAGGCAGATGTCCTCAAACCGGGAACAAATCATAGCCAATTCGACCATGTAGCGTAGTTCTAGCTCGGCAAAGATTCTCATCAGAAAGGCGTCATCAAAAGAGTATAGCAGATCCAAATCGCGTGCCAGTTCCGGTTCCAATTCATTTATCTTTATTTTATATTTTAACATATTTTATTTTTTGGCTACAAGTTTAAAATCTTTAAAATTTTGCAGAGGACTACCGAGCTCTCACTGTTCGATTCGATAATGATGATATTTTTCATGCTGTTGAAATTTATATAGGCCAGAAAGAAGATCATTAGAGGCGAGGGTGAAATTATTGAGAAAACTATGTAAAATGTTTTTTTTTACCTCTTTTCATCATATGGTCTTGTACTTACCATAGTTTATGGTATTGTAATTAAAAAGAAATTTCTTAGAAAACTCTTCAGTTAGACAAGATCAAATTTCAATATTTTCATTAGAGAATATTGATCAGGTAAAATTTAAGGAAATCATTACCATTTCGAAACTATGGGTTTTTTCTCAGAATGGATAGAATAGTAATTGAACTTTAAAATATACTTGATAACTAATAATAATTAATAAAAAAAAAATTCTTACCTGTTTTGATCTCCGATTTTTACCTAAGAATGGGTAGAATGGAGAAATGATTTGTTTTATAGAAGCAAAACTTTTTGTTCTTTGCAAAATAATAATAAAACAGTTCTCAACCTATATGCGGCCAATAGTTTCGGTGCCTTTATTCCGGACGCTATGCTTTGGCCAATCCACAGACATTTGTATGGGATTTATATGGAATATCGGTGGTAAAAATTCAATGTAATGTGTCTGTGTGTATGTGTTATTGTGATCGAAAATCGTAGTTGATAGTGACTTAAATATATGTATGTATGTAGAAATGAAACTTGTTATGATTTCGAAAGGGTTCGATCAAACAAATGATGAAAAGCTAAAAAAAAAAACCCCCAAAATTCTGGGCAGACCGTAGTGTGCGAAATCGGATATATGTTCTCAAAATGGCCATATCTCCCCCTTCTACTTAAATTTTTTTCACTAACACACTAAAAATTAGTTGATTGGAGGTTATCTGGAATCTCATGGCTGTAGTTTAATTCTTTCTACTTTTAAAATCAGCATTTAAAACCAAGGCATTAAATACACCTATGAAACTTCTTAAAAACAGACAGAGAGAGAGAGAGAGAGAGAGATAACCTAAAAACAAACACAACAATACAACGTTTGCATACAAAATACTCTGCCAAGTTAATTTAGCTAAGTGTGTCTTTCAATCTGTCCGTCTGTATATTGCTTTTGGTTTCTGTGGCGTGTGTAATTGTTGTTGTTGTGTTAAACAATGTATTTACGTTTGCCGTCTGTCCCCTCTTGGCGAAAAATTAGATCATCAACGAGCTTCTGTGTGTTTCTCGTTCTCTTTTCTTCGTGCATTCGCTTGTTTTTATACAACACACAAGCTGTTTGCTTGCATGTTGTTGTCATAAACATTTTTATACACACAAACTGCATGTTGTTGTATAATTATTTGTTGGGGATATGGCAATAGAAATACACATTCTGTGAAAACGTGAAGTGTCTACCTAGTGCGATTCATGAGATACAGAATCCGAAAAGCAATCTGTATTTTTTCACTCAAAATTTGTATTAAATTTTTGTCCAACGCCGCTCCATAAAAAAATATTAGCATCATGATCTTTTACTTGTATGAGGGCAGTTCCTTCTGTAACAGATTTAGCAAAAGAAAAAATGGAAAGGGCATTAATGATATGTATAGAAGATACATACAAAAATGTATGCAAAGATTAAAAATCAATTAACATGTACTTCTGAATAGAAATTATCTTTTTCTATTGGCCATGGTTGGTTTAAGATTGAAATGTAAATCTGCTGATTCCGATGTAGCGTAAAAGTGTCGTACAAAATTTAGTCTGAAATGAATGCTACCGGAAGCACAAAGTGCTCTGGCTTCCATCTCTAATTTCCTTCCAGTATAGTGCAGCCATCTGGATGCAAATTGCTGGAATATTCAGATTCCACCGGTCTGAAAGCAATTAGTGCGGCCTCCTATATTGCTAAATTCGGATTACATTTATTAAATTCCAAGTAAACCTATGCATATATTGCAGTCCCCGGAATTAACTAATTAATTGGTCAATTCCATAGACTGCACTATGTGCATAGGTATATTAGGAATTTACTAATGGAATCTGGAATTGAATTTGAATTAACACTAGATTGAGGTGGCCTTAAAAGAAAATCAGCTACCACATTGGCATTGCCTGGAAGTTCATAATTATATTCCAACATTTTAATTTTGTAGTTGAATTTTTGTTTTTTTTTTGTCATTTGTGGGAAATAGTATTTTTCGTGGATATCGATTTTATTTTCCTTTGCTTTTCTATGTTATATAAAAATCTGCTTGTGGTCATAGGATAGTTTCTTAATTAATTATAATTTGTTAAATGTCACAACAATGGAAATCCAAACCAATCCACACACATATGTGGTCATTATTTTGAAGCCCATAGAAATAAAAAAAATATCTAAAACTTTGCAAATGGCAATAGATATTTGCCAAGTTGTCTACTTAAAGTGGGAATACATAATACATAAAGTTTTATTCCATGAAGTTCTCAGGGTGGATTGCTCCGAAAAAACTAGGTGTAAGCAGGAAACCATAAATGATGTCTTGTGAAGAAGTTAAATAAAAAAGAAAAAAACCAAACCATTTCGGATAGATAACAGAAATGATATTTTAAGTAAACTTGGAAGATCTATCATCGATATTGATAGCAGATTTCACGAGTCGTTAAGAAAACTGCCTTTACGGACAATTATAAATATATTAGAATGTCATTTCGATTAAAAACCACAATATCCGAATTCCAATGTGCCATGGACAGCTTTCTTAAAGAACTTTTAAAAAAAATCTGTTTAGTACATTTATACTTATTTGGATTTGATTCTAAGGAACAGACATGTTGTCAACTGCGCTTGCTTCAGTGAACTGAAGTAAAGTAATTAATAATCATTAACTCCCTTCCTGTCTATTTAATAGACATTAAGAAAGCCTGGGTTACTGCCACACTTTTTAATTAATGGTTTCTTAACATTATTATTCAAGACATAAAAATTTATTTAAATATAAAGGGGATTATCTTCTTTAAAAGGAACCAAATGTTAATCGAATTGAATCCAATATTACATTTTTGGCAATAGCATTCGTTCATTTGTAAATCATGCAATCGAATTGAATAATTGCCAATGCTATGAATTATATCTTTATAACGGCTGTTGCAGAAACTGATTTGCTCAAGTACTGTTGGCATTTTCATGTCACAATGTAAGGTCGAATTTCTGACGAACCATGGAGCGTCCGTTATACGTCGCAATGCTTTGTTTTGCATTGCTTGAATTTTTCTAACGTTGTATGGAGCAGCCGTCCGCCAGATTTGGATGCCATATATCCAGACGGGTGCCACTACTTGTCTGTATATAAGCAGTTTGTTGCTGATCCGGAGTTTGCTTTTCGCTCGCAGCAGCCAATCCATTTTTTTCATTTTTTGATAGCAACTCGCAGTGATATATTTTACATGGGCGCGCCAAGTTAGCCGCCAAGGTCAACTTGTGGTATGATGCTAGAGTTAAGAGTAATAAAAGGACAAACATCGCGCCTTAATGTTTGCTGATTTGGTGGCATTTATGCCAATGTTCCAACACTTAGCCCAGGCGAAATTTAGAAATTTCTTCATATATCGTTGGTTCAGATCAGCAGAATTAACGGGAGATGATTAATTTTGCAACTACGAAAAATGTTAATATTTTGAATTCTTTAAAAACTCAATCGTTCAAGAACTAAATTTTTTACATTATTTTCTCATTTTGTGTTAAATTCCAAAAAGTACTTTAAGGAGTATATTTTAAACATTGATTTTACTTAAATATGTGTATATATAAATATTAATAAAATATTTCCTCAACAAATGACATTTATGGAAATGGGGTAATGCATCGTCAACGGTTAAATCATTTCATTTTTCAATATTTATCTCATACTGAATATATAAAAATTCACTTATTTGCACAAAATTCGAACTTTAACAAAAGAATACAAAGGAAGTAAAATTTTCCTAAAAAAAAAACAACAAAAATTTCCATGGACACAATGCGCAAATAAAATACACACACACACGAGAATAAAATTACTGGCCGTAAATAAATGGAATTTGAATGGAAATGGACAGAAAAAAGTCGAGAAAAATAAAGATTATATTATGGCTACCAAATCAAACAGAAAATGCTGACATAGTTGTTCACTTGCGCCGCCGAATACAAAAGGCAAATATAACAATTTATGTCAAATCATCAGTCGAAATGGAGCGTCAAAATGGCTGACAGCCGCCATCAGCGGAAATTTATGCGTGTGTGCGTCTGCCATAATGACTTTCTACATTCTATGCTGCTGTGTTCGACTATCATTCATTCAGTCATAATATTTGTTTTTTTGTTTAAGCTGCTTAGTGGCGCCAAAAAGGCCTTCTCAGAATTACATCGTATAAAAAATGATAGCTACTACACTGGGTCGGGTCCATTTTCAGTAGAACAAAAGTAAAAAAACACAGCATATGATTTACAAAATTCTATTCCTCTACCTTCCATCAACGCTATACTAACTTTAAAATCAGATATTGTCAGTTTATCACGGGTACCAACTGTTGCCTTGACAAACTTTGGCTAACAAATATTTTTTAAAATTAATGAGCAAAGTTGTTTTCACGCGATGAAGGAAATAAGATATCGAATATTGATTAAGGTTACCGAATACAATTTTACTGAAAGCATTATCTTTTATAAATACATAGATATATAACTTTAAATCTGTTATTATTGACCTTGTGTAATACTTGGTCACAAACAATGATTTTTGATTTATGTTATTAAGAATCAAAAAAAAAAAATTAAATGGCCTTTTAAAATTGAAAGCCAAAACAAAATGTTCAACTCAAGCAAACAGTAATCTGAGGAGGTGTACTATATGAGCAATTGTTGGAGAAGAGCAATATCTTTGGCAAAAGGACGCTATATACCTTGACTTCAAAGCGTGAACCAACAAATTATTCAAAAAAAAAAAAATTCAATCGAAGTGTTCAAACATCGAGATTGTGAATTAGTTTAGATGACACACTACGGCTTAAGCAATGTACGGAATGACTATCACCATGTTAAAAAAAATTAGGATTCTTACCCTAATGAAAAAAATGATAAATAGTTTCATATCCGATAGATATTTCTGGGTTACTATGGATGGGTGTCAAGTCTGATAAAAAAACTTATTACTGCAGGCATTCCTCAGGGTTCTGTGCTAGGTCCCACGCTCTATATTTTGTACACCTATGATAAAGCAACGCTAAATCATTGTCAAGCTTTAATTTTTGCTGATGACACTGCTTTCTACTGCTCTGGCAATAGCTATAGTGAGATTCAAAAATTCCTTACAGAGGCTTTTAACAACTTTGATAGATACTTTCATAAGTGGAAAATTAAGTTGAATTCTAATAAAACAAATGCTATATATTTCACCCGGAAGCGTATGCCTTTTGACTTACCAAACACTTACCTACTACTTACTACTTAAAATGAGAGAACTGCATAATATCTCGGTTTACATATAGACAGCAAACTAACATTCCGTTGTCATATAAGCAGGAAAATTGATAAAATTAATAAATCTATAAGAATTCTGTACCCTTTTATTAATAGAAAATCGAAACTACAAAATAAATTAATACTGTCAAAATCGTTTATAACGACATTGCCTATAACGACATCGCTTAGAACGACATATTGCTTACAGCAACCATAATTGCCATAATATTTAGTCTTTACTATCGGTTACAACGACTAAAACCAAAAAAACAAACAAAACAAAAAAACGGTTCAAATATGCACAGAGCAGTGCATAGGTAGATATAAGATATTGTTCGTCGCTTCGACAAAGGCGAAAAAAATAGTGATTTGGCCAAAGAGGTCGGACGAAGCCATTCAACAATATCGACAATTTATAAAAACAAGGACAAACTAAAGAAGCCATTAGAAGACAATTGTTTAAAGAATAAACGCATTAGAAAGTCGACTGTTAAAGACGTAGACTCTTGCTTATGATTTAAGCAATCACGATACCAATTAATGGTCCAATATCACTTGGCAAAGCAAATGAGTTTGCAAAAGAATGTAATATTGCTCAACCAATTTCATCTGCATGGATTCAGCGATTCCGCGAGTGGCACAATATAGTCTTCGGCAAAACTTCCGGTGAGCGAGCTTGTGTTCCATTAGAAGCTTGTGACTCCTGGCTGCGAGATGTTTGGCCACTTCTGTGTGCAGAGTACCTTCCCGCAAATATCTTTAATGCGGAAGAAACTGGACTGTTTCACAATTTACAATTTGTACCGGTAGACTACGAAATTAACATTAAGGCTTGGATGACGTCACAGATTTTTAAAAACTGGCTTTTTGAGTGGGTCAAGAAACTTCAAGAAGAAAGCCGAAAAATGTGTTTGGTGATCGATAACTGTCCTGCTCATCCGTATGTCGATGGAATGAAACAGATAAAACTAGTTTTTCTTCCACCAAATGTTACAGCTGTCTTACAGCCAATGGACCAAGGCATTATACGTTCTTTAAAATGTCACTACAGAAATTATCATGTTCCCAAAATCTTGCAAAACATTGATGATAAAAAGACACAAAAATCAATGTTTTGGATGCAGTTTTAATGTTAGAAGCTGCATGGAAGAAAGTGAATCCAACAACGATTGCGAACTCTTTTCTCCACGCCGGCTTTGTGCTAGACATACCACCAGAAGTAACGGATGTTACTCCAGAACAAACTGCAATGGAACATTCTGAAGTTGAGAATATAGTGGAGGAGCTTGAGAATATATGCAAATTGCTGGAAATTCAGATTCATTAGTTAAATTCCAAAAAACCTATGCACATAGTGCAGTCACCGGAATTTAATTTCTTATTTTATTTAGTACACTCTGCTCTTTAAGAAATACCATCACTGACCGTTTTATGAACTTCGATTTTAAGTTTTTGTTTGGTACGGATCTCTTATAAATAAACATGTATAATAATATAATGTGCTTCTATTATCATTATAAAATAAATTTGAAATAATTTTGTTATGATTTCTAATTAAAAAAAAAAGTTTTTTGTGAATATCGCTTTTAACGACTATCGGTTATAACTACTGAAAATCGCCGGTCCCTTGAATGTCGTTATAAGCGATTTTGAAAGTAATTATAAAATCAATAGTTGTGCCAATCATGTTAAATGGATCCGATGTTTGGGGCGATTGTGCTACCTGTCATCGTAAGAAACTGCAAACATCTCAAAATAAACCTTTAAAACTGATTTTTGATCTTCCTTTCTACTACTCCACTTCTCTTCTTCATGAAAAGGCAGATATTGGCATGATAGATGAAAAAATCTGTATAACTAATACAAATTTTAATTTAAAAAACCAATTATTACACTCTTCTAGTATTGATTAATACTTAACGGGCTAATTTACTAATTAGCTTTATTAAGTATTGATCCTTAGTTTTAAATTAGTTTTAGTTTTAGGTTAAATGTAGTGTCCTTGCATCCCCTATTTTCCTTACAATTATTACAATGTTAAATTTTTAAAACAAATGTATTTATTTTACCTAATTAATCTTCTTAATTGTTAAGTTAGTTTAATGTAACTAGACTTTATAAATGTAAAATAAGCTGAAATACAAATAATATGGGTTCAATAAAATAAAATAAAAAAAGAAAAGGTGTTCCTTCTTTTTCATTTTATACTAAGTTATATCCTATAGATTCAATGTTATTCTGCCCTTATATCTAAACTTAAGTATATTATAAAGGTAAAAAAAAAAATACTATTCTATACTATTTCTTAACCGTTATAATTGACTGGTTAAATGTCTTTTTGAGCTAAAGTAACCTTTATGTTCGTCCTTCTTAAATCGCTTTAAATGATTTCTTAGTTTCATCGTTATAACAGCAACAAGTAAGCTATATTATTCATCTGGATTTAGCTAGTAGATTAACTAAAGGCACAGATACTCACATTTATTACTCTTATTGATTAACAACGTCAATGACTTCCTTCCATTGTTATAAAAAGAAACACAACACAGATTTAATTGCTCTAGAAATTTGGCATTTGTGGATTGTCAATAAGTCAGAGGATAATTTAAAGACAGATATAATAAAGAAACAATGGATAAGGGCATCGATCTTGATAAGTGTGTTTAGATAAAGTTTTTTTACACTACTTTGGTTCTACAAAGTAAGTATTTATCCATTGTAAAAGTCCATACATATTTGAAGTCCCTGATCAGTTTGAAATTTTAAAAATCAGCATGTCTGAACACTACATTCTGGGCTAGAGTTGGAAAGGTGAACTTGAGTCTGAATAAGAGACAACCAACCCAAGGAGGAAATACACAAGACTTATGAATATTATGACTATTATTATTATTTATGTTAATGCCGTTAACCTTTCACTTTTACTTTATATAATAATATTTTTATTAATTATTTTATTTCAGTCGTATGCCTAAGTAGCTAGTACTCTAATATTATCAGGTACTTTATTGTATAATTTACCTAATATAATAACAAGCAATCAACGGGATAATTGCACATGCATTGGAGATGTGAGGTCAATAAACCTTTATCAAAAGTTTTTATTATTATTAACTTGTACTACAATATATGAAATTTTTAGGTGATGATTTTATTGTTATTGCTTCTTTAGTTTTATTTGTTGTTTTAGTGTTTCATATTAACTGCTCACAGTTTATTGAAGTTTAATTTCTTTTGTTTCTTCTGTTTTCTATTTTTGATTACAACTAGAATTTTTTAAATAACAAACAATGATGAAATGATTTAATGCTAAGCAGCGAAATGTTAATCTAAAAATAAATTTGTAAGCATCTATAACTCCAACTTTATCAAATTGCAACTGATAAACAACAAAGTAAATTAAAAGCCAAGATTAATCTAAGAAAAAGATTAATTTAATGGCATTAAAGTTAATGTTAAGAATCGAATGGTCGAGGTATAGAGTCTTGCACGAATGCAATTTAACACGGCGTCATGGGGGATGGGTCGAAATGACCCGCCACTTTATGAAATGATTGTGGTTTTAGGACTACAAGTGCGATATTGCCGAACTTCTCAGTAGCTTTTCTTTCTCTAAAGGTTTTTAATTTACATTCAGTCGGATGGAGGTCGCATTACGATTTACACGTGCCAAAAGTTAAAAAAGGTAAATATGACCCATCCCAGCAATCAATGTAGCTAGTTTAATTTTATTACTTACTATTTAATATCTTTAACGTATTTTTATTTATCTGATACTACGTTTAGTTTCCAATAACTATTCCTAGTAAAATAAAAGAACAGTCCCACCCGAATTCACTAAAACTTGTTGAACTTATTTCAGCACTTTTTTGGGGTAGACGTGGCTGCTAAACTTTGCGCTTCCTATAAAGTATGCAGTAACACAAAAAAGTGGCCATTGACATTGTTTTATGCTATGTTAAACATGTCTTGAGTCAAATCAAAAATGACGTCGGTTCTTGAAAAATTTAGGCCTTGTGTGTGATGATACAAAAGACCGCCAAAATGTTAGAAAAAATAAGTATGTTTGTCCTGAAGATATCATACCTTTTCGCGAAAGAATGCATTCATGATGATTTGGTTGGTTTTTCTTTCCAAAGATTAATTAGTTAAGTTCATAAAAGTGCATTCAATTCAATTGAAAATTGATAAAAATAAGTATTGATTCTGCTTAAGCTAATGGAAGCTAATTTTGTTTACTTTTATATACTGTTATGCCTATTGGTTAAAAAATGAAATAATAAATGTATTCTTGTCAATATAATGTTTAATTTCCTTAATAAAGTCCAATAGAGCTATAAACGATTTTTCTATTTTTGTTCATAAATATAACGAAATAATCGGAGTTGCATAAGTGGGTCATATTGTCCCATGCCCAACGTCCGTGTAATAAAAATCTACCTCCATGACACCGGGTTAAACTGCAAACAAGTCAATTTGTTTCGTAATAAATTCAAATAAATATGAACAGTCAGTCGAATGTATGTGGAAATATTTGCTTTCGATTGCATTCGTGCAAGACTCTACTATGTACTTATGTAGACAATTTCAGAAAAAAACCCAAAAAAAAAATAAGGGATTTATCCTATAAAAGTAAGTAATAAATATCAACAAAAACGGTCAGTAATAGTTTGTTGATTCCCCTTTCTATACTTATTGTGCCTATATAAAGTAGATCGTTTGATGTGTTACGCACTTCTGACTAAATTGATTGAATTCAATTGATTGCATTCAAATTTAAAACTTTAAGTTTGCCTAAATCAAAATGATTTAAGAAAATACTACAATACAATAAAATTTTTCAATTCATTAAAGCCGATTATAGTATTGTACGAGTAGTTCCAAAAATACTCATTTAATTCAAATAGAAGGCTTCATAATTTTAACTAATATAATTATGAAGTAAATTTTTCGTTAAATTACTTTCAGCCACAAATGTTCACAAATTACGATTGTGGCATTGAATTGTGAGACCGTCCTTCTTGTTATCATTATTTCTTCCACAAATTAAGGTTCTATCCTTGTGTTTTGTTGCCTTGAATTTAGATCACTTTTACTTGTCTGTGACCAAACTTTTGTTTAACTTAGTTTCAGAGGCGGACATGTGGGGGGTTTTCATAGTTCTTAATCACTCAGAAATTGAAAAACACATAAATAACAACATTGATATCATTCTGTTATAAAAATATATTTACAAATTATGATTTAAAATCCCTTGCACTCCACTGATTGCATCAAATTGTATTCTTATTATACTGTATTATGAAAAATATATTTTACACTATTACTTGTTTCTTTCATTATTAAGAACCCCAACTAACAATGGTTACTTTCATTAAGCGAACTGTCAAAAGGACACACTTCAATGCACACATTCCGAAAGGGTCTTTTCTTGTCTTGTCGAACATTGTTACAGAAGGAGTGTCATTTATGTTTGTTGTTAAATAAAATGACTCCCACAATCATTTTGAATCACAACTCAAACCAGAAGGTTACGGTCATAATAGTATAGTGTTATAGATGAAAACCTTTCTCATTTAACTATCACAATCTAGCCTTGTTTCGTTTGGTTTTTATGTATCAAAAAAAAAAGAAGAAAAAAAATCAAAATTCAAGAAAAAGTTCTGGTTTAAATGTTCCGCTTTGAAAGTTTTCTAATTTATTTATATTTTGTTTTTCTATTTTTCCATGTACATATTCCGTTTTATACGAGTATATGTATGTGTATGTATGTATTTCTTTCCACAAAAACAAAACTATAAATATTAGTTATTATATAAAACTATGTAACATAATATTGTAGGCTTAATAGGGAAGAAGATTTCGTTGACTTGCATAAAGAAAAAAACCAATTTGGTTTTGCTAAACTCATATTTCCTTAAATTTGCCTTATTTTATTTCCTTCATTGCCTTGAAAAGGAAAATACTTATCAATACATTCATATATTAACCAGTATTATTTGTTTACATACACTTTCAATATTCATTATGGAAAACTTTTCTTAAACTACTATTGTATATAAGATAAATGTGAGAAATAAATTGTAAATGATCGGATTAACAAATGTTTGTATGTGGCTTATGCACCCTTCATACATATAGTAAATTGTCAGTATGAGTTTGTCATGATGATTGTTACTCAAACATAAGTACTGAACATCAGAGGCCACACACGACCCATTATATCATTTCTCTTAATTTTGAGATGAACTTATTGATGATATGCTTAAAGTTCTTGTATTTATCAATACCAACACGTGCAATTAAAGGTGATTCTACAAAGTCAATTAGCATAAGGTAATAAGTTAATATGTATTGAGTGACAATTAAGCCTGCCATTGTAGCGACTGCTGTGTACATTAATTTCATCCTTAACTGTACGCATCCGAAGGTCGTTACGTATTGCAGAACAGCTAACGTACCACGCTGTGCTTTGCAAGATTTGGGACCTTTTTGATATTCGATGCACAGGCATTGCCCTAGGTTTGGATACCATAGGTCCAGGAGGGACGTTGGTTTACCGTAGCAAGCTGCAGTAGTAGATAAGATGTGTGTTTGCCAGGTAAGACGCTTGTCTAGAGTCATTCCTAGATATTTACACCGGTCAACTTGTAGGATGGCAGTGTTGTTAAGAGTAACAGAAGGTCAAACACCTCGCCTAATTGTGAAACAGCAACTGGCAAATTTACTCCAGTTATTGTCAATATGCCACCTTTTGTCCAGTGTGAAAAGCGATTGAGATATTTCTGAACTTCTGCCGTAACCGCATCAATGGTTATGGTAGTATCATCCGCAGCAGTGGGCTTACACAGGGTACAAGGTGTACAGTACACTAGCTTGCGGAACACCAGCTGCAATGTTACGAATGATGAATTTGGCATCTTTTACTGCTACATAAAAAGAGCGGCCGCATAGATCATACCTAGAAGATATTGCAAAGTTGAGAGGACCAGCGTTCCTTTGTGTAACAGACCATCGATTCACACATTGTCAAAAACTTGATGTTCATCTAAGAAGACTACGGAGTATTGTATTTTTTGTTTTCAAATGACGTAAGGATATGGTTGATGACACGGTGAACCTGCTCCGGAGTACCATGTTGTTTTCTAAAACCAAATTGATAATCAGGCAAAAAAAGAAACTCTGTGAACACCTGTTGCTGTCATTATCTTAGCCGGTTTACCAGGTTTCAACA
Source organism: Amiota communis (assembly GCA_037043315.1). Taxonomy (NCBI): domain Eukaryota; kingdom Metazoa; phylum Arthropoda; class Insecta; order Diptera; family Drosophilidae; genus Amiota; species Amiota communis. The sequence continues at coordinate 36,227 of JBAMAV010000388.1, forward strand.
GCATAATGATCTCAGCACACTTTCAATGTGAAGGGAAGTGGTGGAACCATAGCATGCTATTGAAACTCAGCCTCAGGAACAGGATTCCCTTGGTGGGGAGAGCCTTAGCAATACTGCCGTCAATTCCATCTCATTCTTTTTATTAAACTTTTTGACTTCCATGCGGACTTTTTGGGTGAAATAGGGTTTGTAGACCTTTTCCAAGCAAGTCTAATAATATAATATAAAGTAAGTTGAAGCTACTGAGTGTCTGAAATAGGGAACCCTAGGGTTGCAGAAGAATTTTAAACAAATTATGATTTTATATGATTTGAAGCGAATCTATCCAACCATCCATCGCAACTTTTAAACTATTGAGTTGACTATTAATTAGAGGCACTTCTTATTGTCTTGTACAGTAACAAAACCATATTTATTTTAACCAGAGTTCGCCGATTACTGGACGAAGTAATCTAAAATCGCCTCAGTTTTTAAATTGCACTTTTGATCTTTAAACTCTCTACTTATGCAATGTTATTAAGTACTAGCTGTGCCCACGACTTCGTACGCTTGGGGTAACGAAACGTGTATTTTGTTAACTTTGTTCCTAACCATCAGCTGTTTAATGTTGCTGCGCTGAAAAAGAGGAAAACATTCGAAAATCAGCCTAAAAGTAGGCAACAGATTTAGTCAGTCGATTTCGATAAAATAATCGCTAAATGTTACACGAAGCTTGCTACAATAAACCAGTGAAAACCGCATTTAAATAGGTTTAGCCATTCCTGAGATTAGCGTGCAGAGACACAAAAAGGCTTACGATTTTATATATCTATAGATAGTTCAGCTACCACATACCATATGAAAATCTCTAAAAATTACAATTTTTGTATTAACATTCATTTAGCTAGGGTATATAAGCTTCGATGAAACTGAAAGTTTATATCTTGTTGTTTTCTTGATTTTATTTTTCTATTCAAGTAAATCATGTCTGCGACGCAAATTCCAAATGGTTAATCAATCAAACTAAAAAGACTCAAACAAATTGAAGCAGTAGATTTTCTTGTTATGCCCACAACATTCTTATTCAGATTCAAGATTAACTTAGCAAAATTCTTTAGCCTTAAAAATGGATCAAAATATAAAATTATTTCTGGTTCAATTCAATTGTAATTTCAGATATTTTTTTTTTTCATTCTAAATAATCCTTTATAATCAAAGAAAACATAAAGAAAATAGGGAAATATTTTAACAACTTTTTTTTGCAGCTTATTTTCTTTTCTTTAATTCAATCATTAGCTTAAGATTTGTATTGAATTCACGAAGTTATGATGAAAAAGAAAAGATAATTTTTAACTAGAATTTTTCTATTCAGGCAAACACTTCGAACTTCAACTTAAGCACATTCTTTGGATATGAATCAATGATTTTGCATTTCCGTAAAAGCGATAATTTCCAATTAGAAAACAAATTTGCAACAACTTTTAAAGTTTGTATTGAATACAAATTGGAACCACAAGAAATGGAAAATTTCCAATGGAAAAGTTTTATTCATCTATATACAATGAAATCAACAAAGAAAAGATAAATGCATAAAACGTGACATTTTTTCTTGCGAAAATGTAATTTGTAAAGCGGAAAATGTAAAATAATATAAAGAAAAGAAAATTTAAAAGGAAAAACATTTTTAATGATAAGCAATAAACATTCACGAATCAATAAGCGATTTAATTGAATTTTACAACTTATTTATGAGTGTGAAGTCATAGTTCTACTACTTATGTTCAGAATATGTACAATAATTACGTAATTAATTAATTAATGAGGCACGTATTGTAACACATTTAAAATTAAATCTTTATATTATTAAATTGTAAATGTAAAATGAAATGTTGCCGAAGTGTGTTGCAATAGAGTAGAAAGCCAATTTTTTTTTTAAATTTGTTTTGACAGATAAAAGGTGAAATGAATGATTGAAATGATATGTATTTATTTGATAAGTTTTCATAAAGCCGCAATAATGGAACCTTTCTTGAAACATAGTGTTGATTTATGTACTGTAACTTTGAGTTCCTGTAGTCCAAATAGCGGCAGTTGAACAACCAGAAATGTTCAGGGTAAATGTACCTATAATTGAAGTGTTTCAGAGTGCAAATAATAGGAGAGATCTAGTGATTGTAATTTACGTCCTGGTAGATTGATGGAATTTTGTGATGAACTTGGTATTGGATCGGAGAGTTGCCATTAAGTTAAAATAGTAGCTTGTTGTTCTTGATTCAAATCTGTATTTGTATTATAATGTTTTGCCGATTTCAATAAGATTGTAATTCTTATTTGTTCAGATTTCCGATAGGCAGCACGTCCTGATTTCGATAGACCCTCTGACTTACGTATAACCGCCTTTTTGGCTGAAGCTTCAATCGGATTATAGTACTGTTCCTCGCAATCATCCCAATTTTCCTCACTCTCAACACTAGTTTTAAATAGGCCTTTATCTTCCGGCTTTTTTGCCTGGTTTGTTTCATTCTTTATTTTTAAATGTTCCATTAAATGTGATAAGTCAATAGACTGCTTGGAATCTTCAATTTTCAAATTTTATTTTTTTCAGGAGCTCCTTCCACTTCGACTGCTTGAATCAAAGTGAAGCTTAAACTAGTCAGATTTCATAAGAACAATTTGTTTACAATCAATGCCAACTTGATTAAAAAAAAATGAAAAACATTATCAAGAATTATAGCCGCTTTACAGTGACTCGTAACATGATGATTCGGTTTTGTGGTTCACAGTGCTATTTTATTATCACGAACAGCCGCTTTTTGTTTTGATTATGCTTGGCGCGCAACAAAATGGTTGTAGAAGAAACCTGACAATTACCAAAAGAGGCGGAATCATTAAAATTCTGCCAACTTCCATAGGAAAATTGTCACCTTTCGTAATAACCGAATCAAAGCGTATCAATATGGGACCCGAATTATTCACTCGCATTTTTTCAAAGGACCGATATGCCACCAAGTAAATCAGTCCCAAATCTTTATGCGTTACCTTCACCACTGTGGTCATGGACATTGTCTTCTTCACCTTGTGCTTTTGGATGGACTCGTGTCAATGCCAGTAGTAGTACTCTTTACCATTTGACTAACAACGGTTAATTTTCACGTCTTTAATCTAGCTGTCCATGCACTGACATCTTTGGTACCGGCTGTTGCAGTATTATTATTGTCGTGTTGCTGAATTCAAAGTTTGCAACACTATTTTCTATATCGATTAAAGTCTACTTAATTATATGTTTTTTATTTTGATAATACATAAATGAAATGCAAAATTGTGTCTTAATTAAAAAAAAATGTATCAAGGCAAAGCAAAGAGTATCAAAAAACATTAAAGACCATAAATTTATTGGGACATATAACGGTAAAATATTCAAGCACAATCAAGTACAGTCACACAATCTGCTTGATTGTCCGAATGAATCTCTTATTGTTTACTTTTTTCTAAGAGTTAATACTTTTATTGATTGAAATTGAACAAATGTATCAACTTATAAATGCGCAAAAAATGCAAGACTAATTTGCTTTCCAATGCATGTATAAACATATACATATATAGATACGGTTATTGCATATTTCTTTTTTATAACAAAGAAAAATAAAAACATGTTAAGTCAAATAGCCAACTCCAAGTGGAAGCTTGAGATTTTGATCTGAACGTCTAGACAATGGGTGGGTATCTTGAGACAATTAGTGGGTATCCCCAGATGGTCAGATGAATTTCTTATGAATAATTCTAATTGATTAACCTATCATTACACGATTATGCCTTTGACTCATGGAAGATTGCTTCATTCATTCATAACAATTATGTTGACACATAGAAATTTTTCATTTGAAGTTTTTTCCAACGATTCCCATTCCTTTTTAATTTGAATTTGCGGACTTCATATCTCAATAGACCATATTGTATCAGTAGAATCTTTTAATTCTCTATTATGGTAGAAATGTAAACATTAATATCGTGGGCAGATACAAAAGATATTGTACTATTGAATTTATAGTGTTTGATGTTACACTTCTAAGAAAACCAAGAAGAAGTACCGTAATTTGGTAAGTCAACTTATATTTAACTGTTTGTGACATACCATAATATAATTTGATTATTTGATTGCTCTTAAGTAGATAATATCAGGTTAAGTAAATTTGTTCTTTATTTTATTTTCTTTTGAATTATTTTCCAATGCTTTTCGGGTGTCCGTTTGTTTATTAAGTTCATTTATTTGGATTATGGTTTATAACAATATTTTCTTTTATTCTGTAAATACAATACATTTAGTTGTTTAGCTATGATGATATAAAGAAACAAGGAAAACATTTCAAAATCTTCTTTTTTCTATACAAATTTTAATCAACACAAATAAATTCAAAAAAATACTTTAAAAATTTATCTTCAATGCATTTTTTTCCTCTTCCTGCTTCTCATTTTTTTCTTAAAGGAATCTTCTACTTTGAAGTCAAATTTCCTTTACACAAAATCGATAAATACCCAGGCACATGACATTTTTCCGTTGTTGTTTTAAGAGAATACTTAAATGAAGTGTAGACAAATAAGAAGCTATCAAAACCTTTAAAACAAGTATAGGCTGCCAATAATGTGGTGCGTGACAAATATTACAAACAATTTTCCTCTCTGGATTTGATTCAGAAATTGCGTCTTTGAAAATTGTAGAAGCAAAAGTCGAATATTAATGTAAACAAACAAGATTACTTCCGTTTCCTGTTATTGATTGTCATGATAACTTGAAAGAATATTAATTCTATGTTATTTATGTTTATATTTACTTCAGTGAGTTATAAGTGATATATTGAATTATGGTTATAATTGTGCGTTGTTTTTTATCTAACTTTATAAACAATGTTCACTTTTGATAGAGAAATGGATTATGATTTAATAATTTAAAAGCAAATGAGAACACAGGTCTGCGGTGGTAATAATTTTTAAATATTTGCATATTTAATCTATCGATTAGAAACTGTAGATTCTAAAGATGGCTTTTGTTTTGCTGTATCACTTCACAATTTTTTTACATCTCAGTCAAATATAATGGTTAACGTATCTAATCTATAGATTTTACATATATGAAAATATTCATAAAGCTTTAAAAAAACAAATTTTTATGGCCTGCGTTACCATTAGATTACAATAATAATAATAATTATTATTAATAGGATTATAAGCATTAAGTCCAACCTTTCTTACTATTGCATATTTTATAAACATATATTTTTCATAAACTTCGTTTGGGTATGACTTCTTAAACGAAAAATTGAGGGATGTTTGTCTTTTTTTTTTTTTTTATATGTATATATATTTTCTTAACAATAATCACCAATACGAGAAGTTTTAATTGCTATTTGTGAGCACTACAGTGGCAGACGAATTTCGTACATTGGCAATATCTTACAAGTTAATTATAACATAGAAAACAAGACTATACTATTTAACAATGACTTACAGTAGGCAACATAAATTATTATTATTTAACAGTGACTAGTATTTATAATACACAATTTATTCGGTTAGATTCTCTGATCCTCAAGCTTATGTGGATAGAGCCTCTTCAGTCTTATTCTAGCGGTTGTGTTTACAGCAAGAGCGTTTGCTAGGGGATTTGGATGAATCAATAGTCGGTTATTGTATCTGCTGCTGTAGAAAATTTATGGAATCTCCCACAAAGAGGACGTTAAGGTCTCGGTCTAACTGGGAGTTTCGGATAAGCCAGGGAGCACCTGTTATGAATCGCAGGGTTTTGTTTTGCATTATTTGGATGCGTTTGATCTGGCTTGCTGATGCTGAACCCCATAACTGGTTGCCATATAGCACTTTATTTCTCAAGCTGAGTTTGCTTTTGCTTTTCATTAGCCAACTTAGTTTTTTAAGTTTTGCAACGCATTTTACGTGGGCTTTCTTAATGTGTTCTTATCAAGTTGCATGCCTAGGTAATTGTGATGACTTTTGGTCAAAATGGGACCACTATTGAGGTAAAGACTTGTGCATGAATTTCGCTTTAGGGTGAACGTCATATTAGCAGATTTATGTTGATTTACTGCGATGTTCATCGTTTGAACCAGTCCTCAAAGTGTTTATATAGTCCTGCAGAATAGCAGTGGTTTCAGAGGAACATTTGGAAGAGCCCAAATTGCAGTCTCATCAGCATATGTGGCAATAAGTAAGTCCCGGTTATTCGGTGGTTACGTGTCACTTGTGAAAATTGTGTACAGCACTGGAACGAGTACACTGGGGCACCCCTGCCATGATTTGTCGGATGGTAGACGTGTCGTCTTTAATTGTGAGCATGAAGGTCCTGTTTTCGAGAAATGACCTCAGGATTACGTAGATCGGAGCTGGACATAGTTGCTTGCATTTGTGAAGAATGCACATCTTAAAATATCCTGCTGGATGTCGAGGAATACTGTATTGCAGAACTCTTTGATCTCGAAAGCTTTGAGGTTTTTTTGTACTAATCAGTGAACCTTTTCTGGGGTACCATGCTTTTTTCTGAATCCAAATTGATGATGTGGTATAGCAGTCTGTACGCCACTTACTGCCAACAAACTACGCGAGAATAATCTTTCGATTATTTTGGAGATAATTGACAATAAGCTAATTGGTCTGCATGAGTCAACCAGACTTTCTGGCTTGCCAGGTTTTGGAATCATTGTAATCAAAGCGCACTTCCATTGTATGGGGAAGTGGCCGATACGCAGCATTGCGTTGTAAATTTTGACTAGAAACAGGACCCCCTTCAATGGCAATGATTTTATAACTCGAGCATCTATCATGTCATAGCCAGAAGCTTTTTTGATTTTCAGTTCTTTGATTTGTTGAAAGACTTCGGTTGGGGATATATGATTCATAGGAGGGATGTAAACTGGGGATTACAGTTTAAGATAGATTCTATATTAAAACGTTAAGAAAAAAACTTGCCCTCTAAGTTGCTGTCCAAATTTGTTCATAACCTTGTCAATAAATTCAGCATCCTCCTCTATTTCCTGTGAACACTGATCATGCACAGGCCGCTTAGCCTCGCGTCTCCCATCGTTGAGTGACTCCACGTCTTGACACGTCGTAATGTGCTAAATGTACTTTCAATGCTACATGTTGTTGCTGGAATAGTTAAACCAATTTTAATTGCTTCACATACCGCTGGGTAAAACGGATTGGCTTGAGCAATTACATCTGCGTATTCAACAACAGATTCATTAAAAACACCATTATTTGCTTCATTTGACTTCAACATCTCGTACCATGTGGTAGCTTCGGCAAAAAAATTATGTAGAAAAACTCCGTAGAGGTTCTGTACATCTTCTGCTATCACTAAAAATTCTGATTCATATTTTCTTAGTAAAGCTGCATAAGCGAAAATGCTTTCTTGTGTATTGAAGATTTTAGTAAAGAAATAATTGAATCCAAATAAATATATGAAGATCTTCTGAAAAATGTATTCAAATTTTCAGATGGTTGATTTGATTTGACCTATGAGTCTGTTTTGCCACTAATTTAGGACGCTTAAATTCAACATCGAGCTTATCACAAATTTTTTTAAGTATCTCGCTGTGAGATTGAAACACATCAGTTAATTCATTTATGTGATCTTGTATTGCTTTGATACTGTCACTACAGCTATCCTTGGATCAACGAGCGTCATCATACTAATTTGAAGCAAGTTCAGTTCGTTCGTGTGGCATCTGTGGGCTATATTTTTTATCATATAAATCAACTGACCATTTACAAGCAATCGCAGAACAGGCAACAAGGGTCAAATATGAATGTTTAAAGAAGCAGCAGATGGCTTGGCTTCTTTCTCCTTCTCCTAATGAACATAATTTTCAAGGAAATCCCAGATAATAAAATGCACATAGTGTAGTACAAACAAGCGAGAAAATGCTCGCCATGTTCTCATGGATTGTTTCCAGTTTGTTCACCTCAGAGAGTTAATCACGGCTGAGGTAGGTGGAAACCTTACACCAAATGGCGTGATTAATTTCATGCTAAAGGATGAAGACTCCTGGAACACAGCGTGCGGGATAATCGTGGCAATAATGCAGCAGGTCCCAAGAGATGAGGAACTGAACAGAAGTATGGTGTAACCTGCTCTCCCTGGCGAAGTAATACCTCAATTGGTGGTCCCGGCAGGGTTGAAAAAAGAGCCAGTGTAGTCCAGGGGGTGATTTTAGTACGTAGGCACCACATGAGACTGCTTGTACGGTGAATCGTGCATTCTAGTAGGTCGGTTTGCTAAGATCTCTCGAAGATTTTCACCTCCTTGGCTCATTCAGAAAAAAAAAAAAAAAAACAAAAAACAGTGTAGTAAACTGGAATGCAGATTCATCTATTAAGAACATAGATATTTTATGCACATACTGGGATTTTGAAATAATTTGCCCATCGCGAAGATTCGTCCTCAAAGAGTTGCCGCTAGACGTGCCACCGAAACTTTTTGTTATATAAACGTTGTCGATGCTAATGGATTTAACTGGCATTAACAACCAAAAAGACAACGAAGTGACTGCTATGCCAGTAATATATATTATGATGATTTAGTTTTGTATATTTCATTAATACATATTAATTGAACTTTTATCGTTCGTTAATTCGTTTTTTATTTTGTTAATTTTCTTCATTGTTTGACTTTATTTTGATTTTATTAAAAAGTATTTTATTTTATTTAATGGTTTCACAAATGTGATCATCTGTAACAAGGACGAGGAAGTGGTAAAAAAAACATGAAATTCGTGTGACGTTATATGTGGATGGCCCCTTATTGTAAAAGCTTACATTTTTAATATATTCTTATATAAGATATAATCGTACTACCGAATATCTGAAACATGCTCTGATTATTAACATTTATAAGAGTTACAAAAATAAATAAATGTTTTATCATTGTTAATTTACGAATATATTAATAATTATAATTACTTATTAATTAATAATGAATATTTTACACAATGTTCTGCACATTTTAAGCATTTTACATTGTCAAATATAATTCGGGTTATAAGTACATATTTTATCAACATTAAATTTAAAATTGCATAATGAAGAGTTTACAACATCACACACAAAATCATGACAAATATAAAGTGAGGAGTCCTGTTTAAAATGGATTACTGGCTTGTTAAGTATAAAGTTCCTTTTGCCACAAAAAGGAAAAACCACTCAATGTATCAATTGATATAAAACTCACTATGTAGTATTGTAAAACATAAAAAGCATTTTCATTTTATATTGTTGTTGATACTTTGACAATTTTGGGTTCTGTTTATCTGTAATAAATTACTCAATATAAAATAAAGTCCAACAAGTGTTTTCAAGGTGAGTGAATATAATAAAACATTTCATTGTAAAACGGTAATGCAAAAGATTTTTTTTTTTATTCGTCATTAAGAATTTACTTGAATTGTTAAAAATTGAAATAAGTTAAGCTGTTGCTTTTTTTCCTCTTCATTGAATTCTGACAGAATAAATTGAAGTGTTGTACGTGATTTTTTGCCAAAATTTCAATTGCTATAGTAACTGGATTCAGATACAACCTATGACATTTGTCAATATACAATACATACTTATAAGTATTTGTTGGTGCGCATTGGCCTTGGTAGTACTTTGTGAAACAGATGCCTCAAAATCCGCATGTTAATGGAAGCCAATTCAATCCCTTTGTTTTGCAAACATTTTTGTGGATTTATTTTGAATATGTAAAATTTCTGCCTTGAAAAGCAAATCTCATTCAATCGTATCGACTTTGTTACAAATTGTTTTTATTTCGGGAAGCTTTCATCAAGGTTAAAATTTTTTTTTACATTTTGTCACACAATGAAAACAAAATCTGCAAGAAAAAACATAAGCAAAATAAGGCTTCTGATTTGAAATACTTATGTATGTCAAATTTATTCTTTGTAATTCATTGAGATTCCATTTTTAATGATAAAGATTTATGTTAATGAATCATTAAGATTCCTTTCTATAAGGCTTAAATATTCTCACTTCATTTCAAAACATCAAAGCTCATCCCCATTAAACTTTGATCATTATTATAACATTTAGGCGTAGAATATTGACAATCAATTGAAGTGGGGCAAATCACAAAGAAATTTTTATAAAACTACACAAAAAATTTAAGAACAAACGTATTAAATAGAAAATGTATAGAAACCTTTTTCGTTAGAGCGATTAGCATAATGTTTTACCACAGACACTACAAGGAATGTGTGTCTCAGTTATCCCAATGACCAATCCAACATTTCTTATTGTAAGAGGATAGCCAAAGCTACACAGATGGATAGATATGAAAATAGATGGACGACGAGTAAAGCTTTTAAACAGCTGCAATCAAAAGGGTCATTTCCACACAAATTGGAATCTATGATTTATCTTGATTAGGCTTAAGTGAAAGTCACAAGGACAACACAGCAGTAAAATTAGAATAAACTCAAAAAATTACCCATCATCTGCACAAATCGACCATCATTTCGGAATAAAAATTAGGTTTTAAAATTCTTTTCTGAGATTTTCTTTTTATTTTATGCATATGCTATACTGATATGTGTAGCTTTAACTTTTATTAAGTTGGTTTTATATTGTTTTGAGGTGTTTGTTTGCGACTACTACTAACTACATTAGTATGTTAATCATTGATATTATAATGAATATAATAAGCTTCTCTTAAGTCACATTTTAACATAAAGTAAATAGTATTTCATGAACTTTGTTAAATATCATAGTTCAAACGAGAAGAATTTCAATTTAACTTTGATCAACTTCATAAGCTGTAGCAAGAACTTGTAGGAAGTAGGCACTGGCTAATCGGCAGTGGGATGTATTGCATTTTAAAATAACTTTAGTAGGAGCCACCAGATAATAGGGAGGAAGAAACAGTGCAGCACGTTTTGTATAGCAGACGGTCTTAGGTTATTCATTATCAGTAGGTTAACTTGGCCTAAATAAAACTATTCAATAGGCAGGAAGTAGGTGTCTTTACTGGTAATGAGTATCGACTAACAAATCATCGATTAATGGCATCGATTATTATTTTTTACTAACTAATCGATGCACCAATTTATTGTTGTTTAAAAATCAATTAATCAGTTGGAAGATACAAATACAACGAACTTTAAGTAAAAAACGGACCTTATTTATTGGCGAGCAAAAAATAAAACCTTCGCCTGTAAACCTCAGTGGCGTGCAAAAAAAAGGGGCGCGGAAGAGCGGGCCGAAGAAATCAAAGAAATTTCTGCCACTTTGCTCACCTCAGGTTTGAAACACCAAGTGAGATTATGAAACCGTTATCTGAAGCGGGAAATTCTTTTATTCAATTAATCGAACTTAGATGACATCGATTAGAAATGCATAGATTATTTCAACAAAACATCTATTAATTTGAATAATAAATTCCCCTTTACGGGGAACTAGAAAGTATTTTAACACAGCTTCTGTAGCAGCCACCGGATAAAAGGGAGAATTTAACAGTTAAAAGAATCCTTACTTTTTTAAAGGTTCAGGATGGCTTTACGAGGATCCAGCGGTACAAGAGGATACTTCTGATTGTATCACAAAAGATTTTATCCCAGCCTGAGTGTGCAATCTCTTAGTTTGATACTTTACCTTACCTAACATACTCTTATCCAAGTTGTAAGAATAGTTAATGCCAAGAAGAATATAAGCATTGAATTTTTGAATTTTTAGTAAAATTGGCTTTGTTTATTTTACGTATAATTAGGAATAATAGATTATCTCAGGGACTTTAAAGTAGGGATGGGTATCGACCAACAAAACATCGATTAATGACATCAATTATTTTTTTTTACTAATTAATCGATACACCGTTTAATCGTTACTTAAAAAATCATTTAATCGATTAATCGATGGGAAGATAAAGAACAACGAACTCTAAGTAAAAAACAGCACTCATTTATTGGCGAGCAAAAACAAGTCTTTCCCCTGAAAAAGAAAAAAGGATTGCGGAAGAGCGGCCAAAGAAATCAAAGAAATTTCTGTCACTTTGGTCGCCACTGGGTCAAAATACCAAGTAAGCGTAAAAATCGATTATCCGATTAATCGAATCCAGATGATATCGATCAAAAATCATCGATTATTTCAACGAAACATCGATTATTTCGATTAATCGATACCCATCCCTACTTCATAGTGCTAAAATTCCTTTTAGACGGTTAGTTCAGTCTTAGCAACAAAATTATCTAGTTAAATCCGCGTCTGAAATTAATTGGCTAACCAGCAAGCTTGGCTTTTTAAAAGAAATTATTTGTCGCATGTATATTTAATGAAGGAACTTCGCTTAGAACCATCGCCTTTTAGCCACTTTGACTGCTGGTACTTTTTCTGTTACTATTGTGGTAAAGTGCATCTTTTTTATCCCATAAGCAAGGATAGCTTTTATAGACATCTATAAAATCATGGTTCATAGCATTCATTTTAATTTCATAAGAGCCACTTGCAGTTGCTTACTTGTTTACAATAATCGATATGTCATCAAAATGGACTGACAACAAAGCTGTGCCATTAGTCGATTTTTCTGTCATCGTTTCAGTTATCGGTGCGGATTTCGAGTCGATAATGGACTGAGACTGAACTGACCGTCTAAAGTATTTATACTGTGCTACTAAAAGTTAGCTTTCATCCTATACTCTTGGGACTCACAAGGGATCACTTTCACTTGTTTCTAATATATATCTATCTAAGTAGGACGAAAAAAAATGTTTAACGGTTTTTCACTCCAACAACGTTTGACCAATCAGCATGAAAGTTGGCATGTATATGTATTTCTTAATAAAGAATGTTTATATGCTATCCACTTTGTTGCAACTCGCAAGTTTTTATATATTTTAATATTTTTTTTAATAAGAAGTGCATTTATTTTGACTCTACTGTAAGTTCATTATGCTACCACACAAAAAGCTCATTGCTACGGAACTTCGTTTCTGTTTGATCATGTCTTAAAGTTTAACGGTTCGGATGGCGCGAATCTATATGTCACTCTATCGAAACGAGAACATTCGAATACAACAACAACAACGTTCGAACATTTAAGAAGAAACACAAAAAATGCTTGCTTTCGTTAGTAGCAAAGAATTAAACAAATGTGCGTGAACAAAATTAGATCGAGAAAGGAACAATGACTACAAAAATCGCACACTAACATAACGACAGGGCCGCGGCAACGCATGCCGGGCTATGCTATTATAATATAATATAATTAATGTTTTGGTATATTTCTGATAACTCTAAGAATCTCCGTCATCACTAAGAACAATCAAGTTAATCCATTTGAAAGGCAGTCCATCCTTTGCTTCAATCATGTCACCCTCTCAAGATAGAATTACATTAAATAAAAATTTTCAAAAATTAAATTTATCTAAATTTAAGTGTTGTATGCTTCATCACAAACTATTGTACTCTAAATGCGTAAACAAAAGGTGTGAGACACATGAATTAGCACTTAATTTGTTAACTTGACCAAATTGTGGGAAATTTGGCGTACCCAAATCGTAAATGCTTTTCAGTGTTCAATTTATTATTAAAGGTGTAAAAGGGTAATTTCCTGTTATTTCATTAAGCAATTATTTTCTGAATGAGCTTTTATTGTAAATTAATTATAATCGATTGATTATATTAACTAAAGTTATTGTATTGTATATCAGAAATGTTATTAATATGTCAAGTGTCAATATCAGTTATACGTGTATGTATTTTCCTAGCAAAATTGCTACTTATTAAAGTTTCTGATAGTATTTCAGTAAAAATTATACAAAAAGGAAAAACAAATGGATATGGTTGAGTTCTCCTTAGTAAGAAATTGAATTAGAAGGGTAAAGTTTTTGTGCCGAGTATTTCCTTATTTACTTCTCTTGTTTGTCGCTTCTGTTCTACTTTTCTCCAAATTCATCACACTTTTATCATACATTTACTATATACGAATATATGATAAAGATATACATACATATGTATGTATTTAAGGAAATAAGTTTACAGTAAACAAACACAATTCTCACTCACTCACCAGTTAATTAAATACTTGGGCAACTCTAAGTTTGTATATACGTATAAGAAACAACATTGGCTTGCTTGCCATAATATGTGTATAGTATGAAACATAAACTGAAACAATTGACTCAAAGGATTTCTTCATTGGAACTTAGGGAAAACTGAGTAATAACACGAACACAAAGCAACAAATCATCAGTCAAGTTAATTTGTGCAGGTCTGGAACATGAGAACAAAGTAAAAAAGAAATTAGAAAACAAAGAGATGGAAAAAGTAAAAGAAATAATGAAATTGATAAAGTTAATTTTGTTTCAGCTTAGTTAACATAAAAGGAAATATCAGTTGGCTTTTATTCTAGTACATGCTTTTACATAGTACAATAGATTTTTTCTTTATCGATTTTTTGCTTCTTTTGGTCATTCGCAGCAACTTTATTTTCCACTTTCCACAGGGACTAGGCAATTCTTAAATTTTCTATCATCATTCATGTCATTTTAATGAATTATATTTAAACTTGAAGTGGAAAACTATCTTAAGTAATGTGGTTTATTTCAGCATTTTTAAATGTTTTGCAAAGTAATTGAAAGTTTCTTTGAGTATATTGAAAAAAATATCGAAGATTTGCAGAGTTTTGAGATGATATTTGTCAGGAAATTCAAGTTAAAGGTGACTCTAATGTTATTGATGCTCTAATTGTTTAATTGGTATGATATAAGGACATTCATTAGTATCTTATTTGACGGTTTTCTTAAAACATATTTAAAACAAAACTGAAAAACATTTACAATGAACCATAAAATTGGTTTGTATATTTTTTATTCAGACTGATCGAATGTCTTATTGCAAACTGGTTATTAACCAAATTAAATGAAGAGTTAAGTAAAAGAGATTTCTGTACCAAAATTTGTCTTACAAATACTTACACACTAAATTGATTTATATGGGTATAGAATTAAACATTGTATTGTTAATTTTAAATCTCATATTTCAAAGTCTGAACAAATGAATAAACCAGTGTCCTTTATGCGAAGGAAAATTTACCTTTAATATCGCAGAAGGATATGCAATTTATCAATAATTTCCAAAATTATCTAAAACTAACTAGACCATCAAATGTTGTTTTGTCTATCCTTCCCAATAAATTACCGGATACTGCAATGGATCATATGAGCGATGTGTATCTTTCATGGTTTACACAATATTGTTTCTACGCATGATAGTGATGAAAACTATATATCTAGCCCTAACCGCGAAAGGAAGACAAAGAGCAAATTTTACAGTATAGGGTTTTTTCTACCGCTCTTTATAATTGCTGGCATCTTAAACGATAAAATCAAATTTGTAGAATATTATCTCCATAATTTTAGTGATTATCGCATATTATTTTGTCAAGTGATGAGCTACTGTCTTTAGAACAAATTTGCATCAAAAAGTAAATTTTGAAAAAAAAAGTCGCTTACGTTCTTTTTACGGTTGGGGCTCGATATGGTTAGTTGTACTCACTTTACTAATATTTATCAGCCAAGACAAATAAAAATAAAAGGTACTGACATTCCATTAAGCAATGTGGCAAAGTACCTTGGCAGGTAAACTGACTTGGAAATATCACATTCAGAAAAAGAGAGAGCAGCTCACATTAAAATTTAAGCAACTATACTCGCTTCTTAACAGTAGATCTAAGCTGACAACCAATGGGAAATTAGTGCTATACAACAGTGTAATAAAGCCTATATGGTCGTACGGCATTCAATTATGGGGTACAGCCAAGAAAACTAACTTAAATATTTTCAGCGTCAACAATCTAAAATGCTTCGAACAATAGTTAATGCGCAAAGACCTCGGCGTAACTATGATTCAAGAAGAAATCAATAATGCTAGCAGGAGGTACCACAAAACATTAGAGCGACATACCAATGTCGAAATAACAGATCTTCCATCTAACCAATTGTCTAGACGTAGACGCTTACAACGAAGCAGACCAGTCAATCTAACCTAACTCAGGTTACGGGTGGCGCTGAGAGGCATATTGCGGTTGCTGGCCTGCCGCCAATAATTCTTAGAAATAAGGCCTAAGTCATCCAGTCGTCCAGACCATTATTACCATTTTTTAACTGACCATTCGAAAATGTTCGATATTGTCTAGTCTTTTCCCCTCTTATCGTTTAAAAATGTACTTAGTGTTTACTTTTATATTTAAAATATAAAATATAGGAAAACAAATGTACATAACCAATCGGGAAGTAGAAAAAAAAAAAAAAACTTTACTAATAAAAAGCTTTAAGTCTGGAATGAGATATTGCTAAGTATGAATAAAGAATTGGGCAAATGTCATCAAAATGTTATATTGTTTGTGGACAGTGCCGCATCTCAGACATGTAACATTATAACGTGTCCTTTTTTTTTTGCCTCCAAATAGTAGTTCTGCTCTTCTACAACCATTAGATCAAGCCATTATCGCTTCATTTAAGATCATCATAAGGAAGCAGTTTAATGCTATAGAACAAGGCAAAACTGTCCAGCAGAAGATGCGCACTGAATTTCATAAAAAATCATTGGGGTTTAGTAAAATGTTTCAAAAATGTAACTTAAAGAAGAACTAAGTCATAAAGCAAATTTAAAATCATGTTTTATATTTTCTATGTGGGACTTCTTCAGAATGTTCTGCCTTCAACTTTAGAATCGGAAATGGAGGTAGATTTACCAATTAATGTTAGCAATTGGAATGAGTGAGTGGGATAAGCGCTAACTAAATCCCATGCTATGGAGACTTCGGTAATAATGAAATTATTGATCTTGTTAAACAAGAAAACGGTGAGAATGACACCAGTGACTCAGATGATGTGATACAGACAACTGTCATATCGAGAGTGCAAAAGAAGTCTAAAAAATACCATCTACAAAAGAACATTTTGCGCCCGTCGCACTTTGGTAGTGTATTCAATTCAGGAATTAGAAATAGAGTTGCTTCAATTTAATTTTAAAATCAGAAACAGTCAAAAATTTCCGACTATTTCAATGGTTATATTTTAATATTATATTTATGTTATTTATTTAACAAATTATATTTACTTTTCTTTAATAAAACTTTATTTTTTACTCATTTTATTCGTTTACGGGCGTTATCGGAACTACAGTGTGGTTGGCAATGTTCGTTCGCCAAAACTGTAGTACCGATAACGCATCGATATTTTAACGTCAGCTGTTGGGCATGGGGAAATAAGGAAGAGGAAGAACCAAAACAAAGAAACAAAAGGTGAATGACTTTTGCTTTGTTTTGGACCTCTTGGAAACTTTGGTTTTGCTGGTGACCGTTGGATGTGGAGAGGCGACATCCATTTTGGAAACAACGGACTTATAGGACCCTCCTATAACCATCTTGGCGAGAAAACAAAAAATAACTTGAACAAAACCACTGAGTGAGCAACGACGGGTTAAAAATCACCCCACCATAATTGTGTTTGTCTTATTCAATCAAATTTTTATACTTTAATAAACATTCTTAAACAAAATTTCTGATTGTGTTATTGTGATCTTCATTCTTGTTAGTGCCCCAGAGCTAACCATTGGCTCATCATTGACTTCACTCTTAGTCACACCATTTTTGGCGCCCAACGTGGGGCACTTCATCCATTAACAATCAACACGATCACCTTACGCCACCGGTGCGTTGGATAATCTGCACGGAACACATCATTTGCGATAGAATTTTCGTTTGTTTTCATCAAGGCAAGCAACGGGTAAGTGTTTGTTGTTATATGTGTGTTACGAGTGAGAAATTAATATGTCTCAAGTGGGAAAATTAATTGAAAACAAAAATGCCGATGGCATTGAAGGTGTTTGTGCTTTGCAACACGATATTCTGGCAAGGTTGCGGAAGCTCTATACTAACTTTAAGAAAGACCTGACTTCCAGACCCGTCTAAAGAAGTTAGATGACCTATCCAAGGAATTTGATGAGGACCATAAGTTGCTGATCGTGTCAAAATGCCCATCTACCAATCCGTATTTGGAAAACAACGTTTCTGAAGAGTTTGTAGAGGAGTACTTGGTGATTTTCTGCGCAATTTCTGAGGCGTTTGAAACAACTCTTCAATCCATTTCGCTCGACAAAACCGCAAACGCCAATCAGGGTACTACGCTCACAGCACCGATGTCGTCAATTCAACTGCCTAAGCTACCCGTGCCAACGTACTCAGGCAAATTTATTGATTGGCCAGAGTTTCACGACGCATTCGTGCAACTGATAAACGAAAATAGTTCGCTTTCGGACATACAAAAGTTTAATTTTTTAAAACAAGCGCTACCAGTAGACCTGGATCAAGACGTACGACAAATGAGTCTCACTGAATTGAATTATTCTACTGCCTGGAAGCTCATTGTCAAACGTTATGATAACCCACGTGTGCAGTTCATGTATCATATGAATGCGCTTCATGATTTACCCTCCTTAAATAAAGAATATTCATCTGATCTAAAACGCATGTTTAACACTGCTAATGTCTGTATTAATGAATTTAAACGTTTGAATATTAAAATAGAAAATTGCGATCACTGGATTGTTCATCATCTTACCACAAAACTTCCAGCAACCACACTTCAATCTTGGGAACACCATTTAGGCGATAGCGTGGACATACCTACGTTCACCGCCTTCGAATCTTTCCTCAACAGCCGTCTTGTTAGCATCAATGTGATCGAGAATCATAGTTTTGCGTCGTTGTCCTGACTTTTTAGCCAAATACTGTTATGCACGGAAGTTGATAGTTGATCGCACAAAGGCATGTCTAAATTGCCTCAGTCTAGCTCATCCCATTGCGCAATGCACTAGTTCCAAAAATTGCTTGCAATGCGGTCAACGTCATCACACCTTGTTGCATTTTAATCAGCCGCAGTCGAGTACTCACGCACAACCTTTGCTACCATCAGCAGCTGTCTTTACTCCGTCTGGTAGGAATGCGATAATCACCTCTAACAACTCTGCCGTAAACACTAATACGACCCGATTTACGACAGCAGTGGTTTCAAATATAATACCACGTACTATGGTACTTGCTACCGCTCTTGTACGATTGCACAACAATGTCAACGGTCAATCAACTACGGTCCGAGCGCTTATTGATCATGGTTCCGAGGGCACACTTGTCACTGAAAGAGTTGTACAATTCCTGGGTCTCAAGCGGTACCCATTGCAGGCTGAAATTACAGGCGTGGGTGAACATTCTAATAATAGATGGAAATATAGTACTGAATTCACTATAAAATCATGTACTCAATCGGCTTTTGCAATATTCATTGACACTGCTTTTGTACTACGATCACTAACTTCTAGGTTGCCGAAGTCGAGTCTTAACGTACAGGACTGTCATCATTTGAAAGATCTGTCCTTAGCTGATCCCACCTTTACTCAGTCCAATCGTATCGACTTGTTAATTGGGGTAGACGTGATTCCGCAACTACTGCTTCCAGAAATTCGAAGAGGGCATCCAGGTCAACCGATTGGGATGGATAATTTTTGGACAGTTAGACACCAAACGTCCGCATGAGGGTCATCTGCGATGCTATCTGACAGACATTTGTTTGGATAACCTGGTGCAGAAGTTTTTTGAAAATGAGGACTTCAGCTCTTCATGAA
The DNA here is from genome assembly GCA_037043315.1 of Amiota communis. Classification (NCBI taxonomy): domain Eukaryota; kingdom Metazoa; phylum Arthropoda; class Insecta; order Diptera; family Drosophilidae; genus Amiota; species Amiota communis. The sequence continues at coordinate 55,886 of JBAMAV010000388.1, forward strand.
ATCTCACCCCTGAAGAGCAATGGTGTGAGGAACATTTTCAAAGCACTCACATGCGGCAGGCCAACGGGAAGTATATGGTCCGATTACCATTGAAGAATCGGTTTCAGCAGTTGGACCGGAGATTTAATGCTAATCGTGATTTTCATCAACGGTATACAGAGGTCATTAATGATTACTTCCAGCTTGCAAGTATCATTCGTTCGGAAGAACAGCATCGTACCATCGTTGGAGTCAAACCAGCTTTAACTTCATACACTTTGCCGCATCATGCCGTCGTGAAAGAAAACAATATTACCACAAAATTGAGGGTGGTGTATGATGCATCTTGCAAGACGTCTAACGGGAAATCCCTCAACGACATATTATGCATCGGACCACCATTGCAAAATGACCTTGCAGGGGTAATACTTAATTGGCGTTTTCATCGTTACGTTTTTGCAGCAGATATTCAAAAGATGTATCGCTGTATTGACATGCATCCAGATGATGCTCAATACCAAAGGATTTTTTGGTACAACGAGCACAATCAGCCCCTGGAATATTGCTTAAATACAGTGACATTCGGGACGGCTTCAGCCCCTTATGCTGCAATTCGTGCCACTTGCACAAGATGAACGTGAACGGTACCCATTAGCCGAAAATGTTCTTCGGAACGAAATTTATGTGGATGATGTTCAGAGCGGACATAGCACCATCGAGGGAGCACTAGCGATTCGCGATCAACTAATCGCGGTTCTACGTTCTGCAGGTATGGAGTTGAGGAAATGGTCAGCCAATCATTCAGCGTTACTTATCAACTTTCCAAAGGAACATATGTCAAACACTAGCATACTAGAATTTGAGAGTCAAGACTGTATTAAAACACTTGGCTTATGTTGGCACCCTCAGGGTGATTTCTATGGTTTTAAATTAAAATTTCAGATTGATCGCAAAGCAACAAAACAAACATTGTGTTGCCACAGCATTTGTGTGAACAGTGGCGTGGGTACGTAGATAATTTAAAATCGGTTGAAGAAATTAAAGTACAGAGATAGATTGGAATTAATCAATGGAAGCACTATCTCTCGTCAGCTTCGCATATTTTGTGACGGATCTTCGCTTGCCTATGCAGCAAGTGCATATTTTCGAGTGCAGTATCAGAACGGTAGGTGTTTTACTCATCTACTCACTGCTCGAAGTCGAGTTACACCCGTCAAGCCATTAACAATTCCTAGAGTGGAGCTCTCGTGTGCCGTGTTAGCTACCAAATTAGCGCAGTGGATCTACCAACAATTGCGCATTCAAGATTGCACAATACCCGTCTGTTATTGGACCGATGCAACGATCGTGTTATTTTGGGTACATGGGGATCCGGACCAATGGAAAACCTTTGTATCCAACCGCATTGGGAAGATTCTACAACATAGTACGCCTGCACAATGGCGACATGTTCGAAGTCACGACAATCCAGCGGACTGTGCATCGCGTGGTCTCACGCCGGAACAATTGGCGGTTCATGAACTGTGGTGGTTTGGTCCTTCTTGGCTTCAACAAGCTGAAGACCGATGGCCAAACAAGGAGTTCGTCATCCCGGACGAAAATGTCACTGCGGCTGAGGAAAAGGCTGAAGTTCGCAAAGTCCACATTGTTACCTCCACCGAATCATTCCTGTTAAAATATTCCTCTTATAATAAGCTGTTATTTGTGGTGGCGTACATCCTGCGATTTGTAAACAATGCCCGGGGCAGTCGGAACGACCGGCGATCTGAACCCATTCTCGTAGAAGAATTGCGTGAAGCGTTAGTACATGTAGTGCATATGGTACAGCAGGAAGTTTTCGGATGGGAAAACGACCGCTTGCAGAAGAACAAGGACTTACCTAACTCTAATAAATTGAGTCAATTCGCACCGTTTTTAGATAAGCGAAAGGTTCTGAGGATTCGTGGCCGACTCAGGAATGATCTCCATCTCACTGAGAACTAACGAACTCCGATCATACTTCCAAAGCGTCATCATTTCACAGAATTGGTCGTTCGGAATGCGCATCTCAACACGCTGCATGGAGTGGTACAATTAATGCTTTTTACAACGCGTCGCCTATTTTGGATTATAAGCGGGAAGCAATCATTAAAAAAAATACTGCGGCAATGTGTTCACTGCTTCAAACATCGTCCACAACCATCCTGTCAGCTGATGGCGGACTTGCCGTTGCATCGAGTTAACCCACCGACACGGCCATTTGAAGCGACTGGTGTTGATTATACTGGCGCTTTTGAGGTAAAGGCTTCACGGTTTCGTGGTCATCACATATATAAAGCTTACATTGCAGTGTTCATTTGCTTGGCAACTAAGGCCATAAACCTCGAATTGGTTACAGGCAGCATTTTTTATGGGCATTGGAACGGTTTGTCGGACGTAGAGGAGTTTGCGAACACATTTATAGTGATTGTGGAACGAATTTTGTGGGTGCGGACAAATCTTTAAGATTGTGGCAGCGGTCTTTCAAACAAGAAGTGTCATGCAAGATAGTTCCTGAGCTGGCAACGCGGAACATTCAGTGGCAATTCAATCCCCCACATAGTCCCAACTTCGGCGGATTGTGAGAAGCTAATGTGAAGTCGGTTAAAACGCATCTGTATCAAACCTTTCAGGGCATACCGCTGACTTATGAGCATTTGTCAACTATTTTAGTGCAAATTGAAGCCTGTTTGAATTCTAGGCCATTATGCCCGCTAACTGCTGATCCGGACGACTTTGAGGTGCTTACGCCTGCTCACTTGTTGGTTGGAGAAGCCAGAACAACGTTACCAGGACCTACAATACAGGATAAGTCATTAAATGTGCAATTTCTGGAAGGTGAAAAGATTTTGCGACACTTTTGGAAGCGGTGGAGTGCAGATTGGCTATCGCATTTACAGTTGCGCCCTAAATGGCGAAAGGAAGTACCAAACTTGAAAATAGATGATATTGTCATCATCAAGGATGATCGCGTTCCACCGAGCGAATGGAAACTCGGAAAGAATTGTGGAACTTCATACTGGATTGGATGCGCTGGTACAGGTTGCTACAATTAAAACCTCGGCTGGGATCTACAAGCGCTCGTTGTCAAAGATTTGTCGGCTTCCTATACCAAATTACAATGGACCTGAAACGAATTTAACTATATAAATAATTTCTCACTCGTACATATACATACCATAACAAATACTGTTTCGTTCGTTTCGTTTCAGCAGCTCAAGCACGATCACATGTTTTGGCTTTTAATACTGGTCCCAGTATTGGGGGTGGCATGTGCGGGTGTTATCGGTACTACAGTGTTGGCGAACGAACATTGCCAACCACACTGTAGTTCCGATAACGCCAATACTGGGACCAGTATTAAAATCCAAAACTACAGTGTGGTTGGCAATGTTCGTTCGCCAACTCTGTAATAACGCATCGATATTTTAACGTCAGCTGTTGGGCATGGGGAAATAAGGAAGAGGAAGAACCAAAACAAAGAAGCAAAAGGTGAAGGACTTTTGCTTTGTTTTGGATTTCTTGGAAACTTTGGTTTTGCTGGTGACCGTTGGATGTGGAGAGGCGCCATCCATTTTGGAAACAACGAACTTATAGGAGGAAACCATCTTGGCCAGAAAACAAAAAATCACTTGTACAAAACCATTGAGTGAGCAACGACGGGTTAAAAATCACCCCACCATAATTGTGTTTGTCTTATTCAATCAAATTTTTATACTTTAATAAACATTCTTAAACAAAATTTCTGATTGTGTTATTGTGATCTTCATTCTTGTTAGTGCCCCAGAGCCAACCATTGGCTCATCATTGACTTCAATCTTAGTCATACCAATTCGAGTTTTGCAGTAGAAATAAAAACCAGTTTCATGCTTGCTTGTTAAAATAGTTAAATTCTTTGGTTACTTCTTTAGATGCTCATTCAAGGATGTATTAATACGTTCTAGGAGTATTTTCCGAATCGAGTTTACAAATTCTTATGATATGAAAACTCAAAATCATGTATGTACTTTGAGGAACTGAAGACCTATGCCCATCCATATACTTACTTTCATAAAAAGTAGGAGTTCAAATTCAAAATATCAAAACAATAAAATTTTTAATATTCTGTAAACATTATTCATACCAATCTACATACATAAATATGAAAATATTAGTAAAGTTTAATTTGCTATAAATTGATTTTTTTTTTCTTTTTGTTTTTATTTCGACATAATAAAGTTTAAGTTTAGAAAACTAGTATGTATATGTATGTGTGTACAATATATGTGTGTTGAAATGTTGTAAGTATTCAGTTTAAGATGCCATGAAAAGAAAACTACTATAAAAAGAAATATTGTAATGTGAACAACAACAAAACATTCCATAATAGACTAAGTGTTTCCACTTTACCATATACGAGTATATTGTACTATTTTTGTTATAGAGTTAAATGTCTTTTGTCTGGATTTTTAGTTTGGTAATGAATATAGCATTGTCCTCAATTGGTTGCTTTAAACCTTTTTATTAGGGTCAGTTCTTTTGTTGAGCTTCTTATCAGCATTTTATAAATTGATGAAAATCATTTCAATTTGAATTTGAACAAATAAAGTGGTTCACGTGGCACATTTCATAGCTCAAACTATAATTTACAATAATATTTCTTTGATGCTATTTTATTTTAAGAAAATCTACAATAATAAAAATATAAAGGGAGACACAATAGTAAAAATAAAATTTTCGTTTAATGTGTAAAAAAAAAATCACAATAAATAAATATTTAAATGAGAATATTAAATTTGTTTTGTAAATAAGTGTTAAGTAGCAGCATTGTCATCACCAAATGTAAATATTTAGCTACATCTGCTCCTCTATGGGTCACACCACTCGGTTGTATAACGCAACTCTACGTCTAGGTCGAACGAACAAGTTCCGCCGACTCCTGACCACTAGTGGCACCAGAAAAAACCTCTTCACATCCGAGGTACTATCAATTTTAGCTTCAAAACAGAATAGCGGTGGTGCCCCAAAATTTAGACACAACTCTCTTAAATAGAATGAAGCTTTGGTAACCCACAGATGTCACAGTACAAACTATATTGATGGATATAGCTTCCTTACTTTAAGGAGGGAAATTTATGCATACCTCTTCCCCCGAACTGGCATCTTTTTATTGATAAAAGATCAGGAGAGTTTATGTCCCCACTGTCACAAGCATTTTAAGCGAATGTGTAGTAGGCTAAAACCGTCATTAGCCAAATGCCCGTGATACCAGAAAATACCTTTGGTCAGGCAGCGTAACAATGATACTACCAGTAGAGCTCGATGAAGCTCAGGGGCGGATGATCCCCAGACAACACTAAACCCACCCTTTCGAAACATACACATATGTATAATGGACAAACTCCAGGTTGTTTACAAGTTTAATCAAGCAGCCAGATGAGAAAACGCACGTCTGGTGCTCTGCAGAGCATGTCTTAAGAAACTCTGGTTTCGTCAATCTGTTTTACATAGAGTAAGTTTGTCATAGCGAGAGCTTCATCAGTAATAGAAGCAAAAATAACAATAACAATATTGCAACAAATAAACATATTTGAATTTATGTGAGTAAACAGGAGCACCGAAATTGAGGATATTGAAAAAAGCGAAGGAGCATTTTGATTGTCAACAATACCATAGAACATTTAAGTCTCTTTTATTTTAAACAAATTAAATAAAGTGGTTATAAGAGGACGCACCGAAGCCTATCTATTGTGATACCTTGGGAATGTACGCTTATTCCTTCGGGTTCCCTCTGAACAACTCAGAGGTTTTTATAAATGTAACTACTTCCTTTAATTTATTGTTAGCAGCTTTAATAATGCTACCAAGTGGTTTGATTACGGTTCAGCATAACCTCCTTCTCCATTCAGAAGATATTCCACTGTCTCATCCTTTTCTTCACAGCTTTTACAAAAATCAAAATAAAGTATCCCCTGGACACTTAAAATACGTTAGGAGAGTTAGTATGGCTAACAAATGGTCAATTTACAATAGGAAAATTGAATATTTCACATTGAAAAGGTTGTTCACTTTTCAAGATTTACACAAAAAAAAAAATTTGCTTAAAGCAAAGAAAAAATAAAAATCACAAAAAGCACAATTGCAAAATGAGTTCTTTTTAAAATAAAATTGACGGTAGATTTATTCATTCGTAGAAATAAGGAAGTCTGACGAATACAACATCGAAAGGATCAAATAAAAAATATATACAATAAGTAAACAAATTTTGGTGTGGAAAATCATTTGTATCTGACATTGATGAGGGTGAAATAGGAGTTGGTGAATGAGGACATCCCAAGAGTTGACAATACCATATGTTTCACATTCCAACACTCATATTTCTATTTCTTTATTCAGTATTCATTTTGTCTGAAAATATTTTTCCTATGGTGAAAATTTTGTTGAGTATTCGTGACCAAACATGAATTCAATATTATTTCATTTAAGCGAAATGACGTCAACTGGTAATGCCCTGCGAATCATAACATAACTAAATAAAAAGAATAAAAAATACTCATCATCATCGACATCATCATCAAAAAATATGATGTTCATATATAAATTGGCGCACATATATAGACATACTTACTAAGTATTGTGCAGGAAATGAAGAAAGTTTTGGCAAAGTTATTATGGAAAATTTTTATTTCAATTACTAGAACTAAAAAAGAGTATGAAATTTGTTTTTATTTGAACGTTTTGTGCTTTGGGAATGTTTTTTTGCTAATATCATAAATACTACGTGACCAAAACATTGAGAATCCTTGTTCATTTTAGCGTATGCGTAAAGTTTTAAGCATAGTTAGGCCTATGATGTTTTATCCAGTTGAAATCGAAATAAAATTGTAATGTTATGTTTGAAAAGATAATTTCTTTCAAACTTTCCGTTCGTTTTTACTTATAAAAAAAGTTTTTGTTAAATACAAATAGAAATTTCCATTAATGGAAATTTTATACGACGTCATCCAGAAATACATACTATGTAAGTACATATATGAACTATATAGGACAATTGCTCTCAGCAAATAGTTGCGTTGAACTCAATTTATTTCCATCCATTGTTTTATGGATATATGTACATTGTACATGTATCTATTGTACAAGTATATATTTCACATTCCTCTTGTACTACCACTGCCTTTTATTTCTTTTGAAAGAATATGTACTTTTTTGTAAATGTTTTTATGTACATACATGGTACTAAATTTTATTCATAATTTTTCATACATACGAGAAGAATTTATTACAAGTAGCAGTGACTGAAAAATGCCTTTTCCACATTTGAATTCATCAAATTCTTCTAATAATATAAGGGATTTTAAATATTATAAACTTTTCACCAATTTCAATTCGTCTTTTACAATAAGAACGCCGACAACATCAGACACAAGATCTCGGAACTCTACAAATGTTAAGACTTCACCTCACTCTTATGCTATAATACTAGATCTTATGTCTAAAAAAATTGCGCGTGTGCCATCGTACATGTGCTAGAAGTGAAACTTCTTAAAAACAGACAGAGAGATCATTTCAAAACAATTACAACTTTATATTTAATATTCTTTGTGATCTTTGATTGTACAATCGATCGCATAATGAGTGGCTGGCGTATTACACAGAAGGAAACATCGGAGACCACTTAATGTAAATATATTCTACATCAGCTCGACGAGTCTGTCTGTCAATCTGTTTTTTTTTTTTTTTCTTCCCCGATGGGGAAGCATTAGCAGCCAAACGAATCTACTATTCGAAGTGTGGGACTTGACTCACCCACTAAACCCCATCGCCCCAAGACCTACAGTCCCCCTGGCACTACCGCTAAGTATTACGTCAAGGAGAAAAGAGGGAGCATTTCTGCTAAAAGTCTGCTCTTACCCCATGTAAATCAGTTAGAAATTTACGTTACAGCTTCTTGTCGATATCAAACTAAGGACCTATTACTTCAACATTCGTCTGAACTCGTCGCAACCGTTCAATTCGGCGCAGCTCTGTCATGACTTGAGCTGCCGCTTGACTTACCGCATCCCAGTTCCACTGCGATTGGTACATGTGGGGAACGCAATTCGCCCCAGTCGGTTCCTCTCTAAACGCTGCTGCGAGCATTGACCTGGCAACAACAAATCTCGGGCAATGCAGAAAGACGTGTTCTGCATTTTCGTTTACGCCTCTACAATCCGGGCAGTAGGGATCACCATCATATCCCCGCTTATGTATGTACTCCTTAAAGCATTCGTGACCGTTCAAGAACTGCGCAATGTAATGATTGACCTTGCTAAACTTTCTTCCGACCCATTCTTCCACTCCACCATACTGAGGGCTCTTTCATCTAGCCTTCTTACCTCACCAGTGCTCCTCTTAACGAAAAACAGTCGATTTATCTCTGCAACCACTAAGTCAACAGGCATCATACTCGCCATTACCAGGATTATATCGCTGGATACCGTTCGAAATGCAGCACAGACGCGGATGGCACATGATCTGCAGACTGCATTTTATTCTCTCATGTATGACTTTATTCTGCTAGCCTCCATCCAGATCGGCGCAGCATAGACTAGCACCGACGTTACGGCATTTACCAACAGCCGTCGCTTGCCCTCTGGGGGTCCTTCATAGTGCCACATCACCTGATACTTTTGATGCTTTAGCAGCTGCTTGCGTCAAATGTTGTTTGAACGTCATCTTTGAGTCTAATTCCACTCCGAAATACCTCAAAAATGACTGTGACACAAACTCTAAGTCACCAGCCGTTACGGTAAGGTCTTCCCTCAGTCTACGTTTGAAAAGCAGTACTTCTGTTTTGTGTTCGGCATGGCGCAGATCCTTCTGGCTCAGCCAACCATCAATTCTCCTAACAGCCTCGTTGCAGATAAACAGAAATTCATCGATGAACTTAGCCACCACCACAATTACCAAATCATCGGCATAGGCCACCACCCTTACGTTGCTGGGCATGTCAATATTTAGGACGCCATCATACAAAGCATTCCATAGCAGGGGGCCTAAAACTAAAAAACTAAAACTGAAACTGGTACACCTCCTGAGCTCCCTGTCCTCTGCACAGTAAGTTAACCGTCTTTTGCTAAAATAGTCAACTTTTACCCGGATTAGGTAAGGTGGAACGTTGAACCTTCTAAGAGCCTTAATAATGTGCTGCCCCTTTGCAGTGTTAAACGCGTTTTGAATATCGATCGTCACTACAGCACAGTATTTCTTAGCACCACCTTTCCATCGTGTACCTTTAATGGCGTTTTCGGCGATGTCCTTGACCACTTTCATTGCGTCGATCGTTGAGAGCCCCTTACGAAATCCATATTGATGTCTTGAAAAGCCGCCAGCTGCACTTATTAACGTTTCCAAGCGGTCTCGTACAATTCGTTCAAATATTTTTCCCACAGTATCCAACATATTTCCTTTCGGTATTACGACCAGCTTTTGAATTTTCCATCTATCCGGAAAAATTCCCTCCTGCAGGCAACAACTATAGAGTTTACTAAAGGTGTCTGCTCGTTCGATCATACCCAGTTTCAGCACTTTATTGGGTATCTTATCTGGCCCTGGCGCCTTCGATTCCTTAACTGTCTTTGCCAATACAATCACCTCCGGCATTGTAACACCCCTGGATGTTACACCCAGTTCTGTGGTTTGAGTCGATATAAGAGCTCAGGTTACTTCTCGCAGCAATTTAGGGCAAGTTGGCTGCTTTGAATTGCCACCTTTCAGCTGTATGGTGACAACTTTCTAACTTATTCCCCATGGAGCAGCTTCTACCGATTGACACAGCTCAGCGAAAGAAGCATTTTTGCTATCGCGTATAGCACGTTTAAGCTGATCTAACCTGCTCTTGTAACTGGCTTTTAACTTCATCATCCCTACAACGTGCATGGTGACATTGGGAACGGAGATCTGCAATATTCTGATTCCACCAGCAAATGGGCTTTCTTGCATTTATCCCAAATTTACGGACCATAGATGCATCGCATGACAGACCAAGTGCTTGTGCTACATTCTCTGCGAAATTATTCGCAGGCACAACCGGTAGGGTGGAATCATTCCAGATGTATGTAAAGGTCTCCTGATCAAACGTATGCTGTTTCCAACCACCAAAGACAATAGTTCTGCGAGTATCAGTACGTCTATGTGTGTGGAGGTCAATTATAATAGCATAGACATATCCGTCTCGCTGACTCGCCAAGTGGATATCCGCAGGTGATTGCTGTCCATGAAACATAGGTCTATTATGGGCCCTCTGGAACCCTGCTGGAATGTTTTCACGTTCGTGTTGTTTGCCCCTATAAAATTCAGAGAAGACATAGCGTCCACTTATATACGGCCTCTAGGATTTTGCATTGAAGTCTCCAGCAACTATAATGGGACTTTTTCCTCTGGCGTCCTGCACCAAGCTATCAAAACTCATGTATGTCCAGCCGAGGAGGAGTATAGCAATGTTTACTCGCACGTAAAACTGATCTGCCTTCTTATGCATGCCCATCGGCTTATCTTGACCGCAATGACTGCTGAAGTGCTAGTAGCATCAGTTAGCCATTGTGGGTCGTCGGGATTTTTATATTGCTCACTAAGTATAGCAATATCGACTTTAGCATCCTTAACGTGTTGCACAAGAAAATCCGTAACCGCACAATGATTGAGGTTTAACTGTTGTACCCTCATTTACTTGCTTGCTTCACAGCTGCCTTATAAATACGACATTCCGTACTGCATACATTGTGTTTTTCTGAGCAAAACATGCACTTCGTGATTCCTTTACAGTTTCTCGCTAGGCGGCCCTCTTCACAACATTTGTAGCAACATCGCGTACGATCTACTTGGTTTCTGCAGTTGCGTCCAATGTGAGCATACTCGAGGCATCTGAAGCATCTAGTCACCGATTCCTTTTCTGCCAGGCTGAGTCTGCATAAGACCCATCCGATTTAAATTCTCCCTATTTCCAGGACTTTTTAGCATGAGCTGCTGGTAAGGTAATAAATGTCGTCCGTGTACCACCGTACGAATTTCGGATTCTCCGGATTGCAGATTCATTGATGGATGAAATAATGCATGTTTCCCTTATCGCCACACAGATTTCATTTGGCATCGTTATTTCATCCAAAACCTCATGCGTCTTGACTTTAATATCCGCTATCTCTCCAATAGCATCACTTAAGGTGGACTGGAAAGATTTAATCTTACTTTCCCCTACAGGGCGCTTCAGCTGCAGCTATAGCTCTCCTGTCGTTGTAGTCTGTCTGTCTGTCCGTCATCCTGTCTGTCTGTCCGTCGGTATATTGCTTTTGGTTTCTGTGGCGTGAGTAATTGTTGTTGTTGTTTTAAACAATGTGTTTACGTTTGCCGTCTGTCCCCTCTTCGTACATTCGCTTGTTTTTGTACAACACACAATCTGTTTGCTTGTATGTTGTTATAAACATTTTTTTAATTATCTGTTGGGGATACACATTCTGTGAAAATTTGAAGTGTCTACCTAGTGCGGTTCATGAGATACAGAATCGAAAAAACGTGACGATTTTTATTTATCACTCAAAATTTTACACTCAATTTTTGCACAACGCCGCTAATAAAGTTTCATTTCAAAAACAAAACATTAAATTATGTTTTACTCAGAACTATGGCAAAGTATATAATACTGGTCAAAAGCCGAAACTCTTGCTGTATACTGCACACCGGAACAGTGTCCCATTGAGCGAAATACAATGTAGGTGCATTTGGCAATTGTGGCACTCTTGGACTCCCCTTTGTCAGTTCGAATCACAGAGAACTTCAGGTGTCAACGGTGACTGAGGAAATTAAGAAATGTAGCAAAAAATACATCATCCGGCTTAAATCACATGAAAACCATCTCGCCATCAATTTGTTGGACAATAGACTGCGATTACATAGTAGTTAAAAAATAAATCGGAATTTATGGTCGCATATGGTAAAAAATTTTACAAAATACATATTTCGCCAATACAAGTTTTAAGGATCAATTAGTTTTTTTCAAATAAGAATGTCTGTGAGGCTGAAAACTGTTTGTCTATCACAATTTAATACAAACCATTTAATGTCAAACCTTTTTTAATAGGTTTTTTTTTCTAATGAAGGGCAACTTGAATTTGTATACTCGTATAAGCAAACTAAATACTTTGAATTAAACAAAATTGTTACACATTTGTGGCAAAATTATTTAATTGTTTATTAAAATAGTCATTAAACATCCCTAACATTAAGTGTCGGAAGCAAGTTATGGAACATTAAATTAATGTGAACTTAGAGACTTTAAGTCTCTACATATACCAACAGATAACGAAGTGACTTAAAATGATTTAATGGCACAGTGCGATTCTTTTACAATAATATTAATGATAGAAAATGTGTCAAACACTTCTGAAATACTATCACAGGCGCCTAGTTAAATGATTCGCGTTTCCGTTTGATTTTTCTACAGGAACACTTAAACTAATTTAATGGTTTTAACAAAAGAGCATCGTCATCAATTTCAGTTTTACTTTTGGGAGCAACATTTCATTGGGACTTAAGTTATTTTTGTACCTATATGTATGTTTGTCAATATTGGAATGTCATTGATATGTATGATGATGATTGATTTATCGTAACTACATCATCATTTTTAGGGTTCCGTACCCAAAGGGTGCTAACGGGATCCTATTACTAAGCTTTCGCCGTCCGTCTGTCCGACCGTCCGACTACGCTCTATCTCATGAACCGTAATAGCTAGATAGTTGCAATTTTCACAGAGTGTGTATTTCTATTAACAAATACTTAAACTAAAATAAAGTTAAAAAATTAATATATATGCACTGCGCACAGCTTTAAAAGCTTTGTGATGTATTTTGTTTCATATTTTGGTATTTTTGGGCTGCATGAATATTTCACTTTTGCTTTTGATAATTTTCACAGTTCCCGATCTCAATGTTGATATGCAGTATGAATACTGATTCTACACTAAACATTAGTCAAATCAATAATTTAATATTTGGAGCATGAGCTTTTTGTCAATTTCATAATAAATGCATATTCATTGTGTTTGGAATTGCTCGAATATTGAGTTATTGAATACATAATTCATTTTTGTTGCAATAAATCGTGTACGATGCTACGGAACTCTCCATGTGCGAGTCCGACTCACATTTGGCTGATTTTTGTAATTGCCCATCTTAATTGCACTCATTTTGCAGTTAAATTTTGTTATTTAATTAACAACAAACAACTGGATTAAAGCTCTTTATTTCTGTGTTATCAAGTAGAGCTCCCTTTCATAATACAAATTAAAACAATTGAATCATTTGGTTGACAAAAGAATTTTAATACATAGAATCTAGCAAATTTATTTTTATAGTACTAGCCGTAACTTTCTAGGATTGCTTGTTTAATCTTGTTATTTAATCCATCAAAAATCTTAAATATTGAATATGTTTTCCTATGCATTCAAATAAATAAGAAGTGAAGGTTGGCTAGTGTGTTTCAAAAAACATGCAAGTCGGACGTACAAATCAGATCAGCAGTTACTTGAATTACGCAAGTCATGTCCAATTATCAAGTTTTAAGTTAGTTCTTTTTTCAATTAGCAGCTTTCCAACTGCGCCTTTGGTGATGTTTAAAGCGATATAGTTGTGGCTTGCGCCAATAAGAAGTCCCTGTCGATAGACCAGGATTCGGAACGCACCATGATCAAGATGTAGGTTTTGCCTCCAATTATAGAGGACAAATCAAAGCTGATGCTTGTTGGTCAGAATCTTAAGTTTGGTTCAGATAATTGGTCCTTCGTCAGAGAACTGACACGAGGTTAAGTTAAGGTAATATAAGGATCTCTGGTTCGGTATTGGTCAGGAGTCCCGAAACCAGTGTCAGTTGAAGCGCCAGTTGAAGCGTTCTCAAGGCGATCATCTTAGGACAGAAAGCCAATCAGGAAAAAAAACCTTATAGTGATATTAATCTGCATAAACTCAACCTGTTAATAAATCCGCCATTTGGGTCACTGGTGGGAAGATGCCCCAAAGTAGTGTTTCAATGCCTCGTTCTGGTTTTACATGGGTTAAAGTAAACGGCATTTATTTTTTCTCATGTTACACGCCTCCAAGTCTGGAGCTAAACCAGTTTGAGCAGCTCATAACGGAGTTAGTAGCGTAGGGCAGGACAATGATGCCGACGATCATAGCTGGCAATTTCAAGGCATGGTCCACCATATGGGGTAGTAGGTTCACAAATTGGCGTGGCAGAGTGGAGTGCCTTGCAACACTGAACATCGAACTTTTAAATGATGGGAAGTCCACTTTCAAGGCTGGTAATAGGCGATCAGCCATAGATCTCTTACCTTTGCGCATTGTTCAAATGAGCGCAACACAACATGGAACATTGGTAATTGTTTCAAAATCAGACCTTCTAGTGACCCAGACCCGTTTAGAAAGAGTACGAAGACGCCACGTTCCCGATGGAGACAGAGCAGGAATCGGGACGAAATGCGGTATCGCCAACCGTGGAGGAAGAGAATAGCGATGTAGATATACTGGAAGCAGACGGGCCTTCCAGTCCATTTCTACTTAGCCCTCAATCCAAAAGGCGAAACGTAGCCGAGGGTGGAGCTGACTCCTTCAAAAAGCTCGGTTGTAAGATAGAAGAGTTGGTCGCAATGTTGGACAACGGCAAAAGAAGATCGATCTATCAGCCTATGAGAGATACAATCGATAGAACGAAGAAAAACGTATTGCTGGGTTCAGGAAGCACATAAAACAATATGCTTTGGTTATCCATCGTCATGAGGAGGGAACCTATGATGATATCCTGAATATGATGAAAGCCGACCCGAATCGTGGTGGCATAACGGAGTCGGTGCATAGGACTCGCAGACCGCAAAATGGTTTTTTTTGTGCTAGAGCTGAAGACGTGGAAACAGAAGAGCTTAGGGTTATGGTCAGTGGCACCCTTGGGCAATATGCGTCGGTCAGATTTCTGAGCCAAAAAACAAAGATAGTCAGGGACATCAACGAAGTCACCAATAAGGACGAGATACGTGATGGTATATTGGAGCGGTTCAGAGAAGCTGATGTTCCGAGTTTTGACGTCACCAGTCTAAGACGGTCGTATGCTGGCACCGATACTGCAACGATCTCTTTACAGACAAAGGCGGCCAATATACTCCTCAAGGCCGATAAGGTGAAGATTGGATGGGTTACCTGCCGTATTAGAGCAAATGTGGCATTAAAGAAATGATTTAAATACTTAAAGTACTGCCATATATCTCGGTCATGCACGAATGAGGATAGTTCGAGGTGCTGCATAAGATGTGGCGGGACACATTGCGAAAAACTGCAGTAGTAGTCAGAGGTGCTATGTGCGAAGAAAGATCCGACGATGGCAAGTCACGTAGCGGGATACAAAACCTGCCCGTTATTTAAAGAGGCATTGAAAACCAGAAAGGTATGCAGTTAATTCAAATCAACCTGAATCACTGTCAAGCAGCGCGAAATATTCTGCAAAGAACCATAGTGGAAGAGAAGGCAGACGTAGTTCTGGTAAGTGAGCCTTAAACGAAGCGCAATGAGTCATTTTGGTTGGAGGATACCGAAGGTGTTGCTGCAGTATGGGAGTGTGGTTCATATGCATTCGAGGATGGTAGTACCCGTGCTGCTAACTTTGTTCGCACGAGAATCAGCTGTATGACAACTCTAGATTTCGAGCACTTTCTCCACGAACTAGTGACGGAAGCCCGAAGTAGATCTCCAGTGATAATATCAGGAGACTTCAATGCTTGGTCAACGGAGTGGGGAAGCAGATCTACCAACGTAACTCAACAACTCGGTGAGGGCTCTTCCAAACAGTTGGCGGACAGACTGTCAAACATGCTGTCCAAAGACGCAGACCAGCATGCCACTGGTGGAATACTGAATTAGGAGAGCTGCCATTGGCCTGTCTACGTACACGTCGGTTCATGCAGCGTTCTAGAAGCAGTTTAAATTTCCAACTGCGGCTAGATGAAATCAGAACTGCCAGGCTCACTTTCCAAAAGGCAATTAAGTCCAACAAACGGTCATGCATTAAACAGCTTTTCAAGAAGTCCGACATAAATCCCTGGGGCACAGCGTACAGGATGGTAATGTCGAAAGTGAAAGGTTGCAGAGTACCACAACCATCTTGTACAGTAATGTTCGAGAACATTGTCAAAACACTGTTCCCGGCAGTGACCTCAGTATTAGATAAAATGCCTGAGCAACGATGTCTGGAAGGTATTCCCAGTGTTAGTTCCGAGGAACTGTCCCGAGTGTGCGCTAAAATCCAGGACAGGAAGACTCCGGGTCTTGATGGAGTGCCAAATAAAGTTCTGAAAGCATCTATTTCGAATCTTCCAGGTGTATTTCTGTAGGTTTTCAACCAATGCCTTCACAACGGAGTATTCCCCAAAAGATGGCGGCATCAAAAACTGGTCCTCTTACTAAAAGCGGGAGTGTATAGTGCCGCACTTCGGTTGCTAAAACACCTCCTTCAACAAGATCCAAACAAAATATTTTACCGTTCATAATTATTATTTGTTTTTTTTTTTTTTAATTTATAATTGTAATTTAATTTTTTCAAAGGCTTAAGGCGTTCATTCTGTTTAAGTTTAGTGTAATTTTATATTGCGCTATAAACTTCACTTATAATAAAGAGAAAACCAACCTACACGTACAACAGTGCCAACTCCCAAGCACAACTCACTACCGTCCAATACATACTAAGAAAACACCCAAAAACTTAAAGTTTTAAACGAAACAACTTATAAGCAATAAAAAAAAATGCAAATAAAAAGAACGATCTTGTTCAATAGAGTCTCATCCTTAGACTAAATTGAAATGATAAATAAATTAATTATAAAAGTGAAGAATAATAAATGTACAAAGTGAGCAACAGCTATAAACGAGACAGTTAATCATGAACAGTTAATTTGCACATCTGGCGAAAAATGACAAAAAGGGACAATTAAAGTTTCTAAGTACAGCGGTTCCTGAACTGTAGTCTTTCGGCTTCCAGTGGTCCTTGGTGCAATAACCGTTGTTTCCCGAAACAATTTTGACATTGAGTGTACACCTTCGTCTTTAAATGCTTTAAGTTGAGATGTGGTCCGGGAAGATAAATTCTATTCATAAGGTCCGTGGACTACATAAGCTTAAGAACCACTGTTTAGTACAGTATTACCAATATATGTAAGAGAACTACAATGATACAATGTTCGGCATATTAGTTGAGATGTTAATCTTTCTAAAGAGCGATTATAAATATAATGTTGGGTAAAAAATAAGTTTCTTTTTATTGAAGTTTTTGTATTGTATTCTATTTTTCTGCTAAGTACAAGGCATCGATTACATATTTTAGTATAAGTACTTAAGTTTTGCTAGTTGTATACAAATCAAAAATTAAAATCCATATTTGAAAAACATATTATTCCAAACATCACTTAATTTTATTCATGAGCAAAGACAAAGGCATCTCAAAGAAATAAAAAAAGTTAGAATTAAATATGTTGACCAGTAGCATTCACTTCTACAACAGAAACATTAAAAACAAATCGGTCAAGTGGAAGTTGGACTCGCACAAGAAGGGTTCCGTACCACCGCACAAGGTTTTAACACTATGTATATAAATTCGTTGGACGCAAAGCTTGTACCTCTGTCTGAAGAAATATAACATTAACATGGCCTACAAAAAAAGTAATCAAAATGAGAATCAAAAGATAATAGGAACATTAATTTCAATTTTGGTTTGTATGGGAGGTACCCTTCCTAGTAAATTTACATGGTTGGTGAATATGGATCACGCACTTATTGTGTCCAAATTTCAAATCGATAAGACATTAAACAACACACAAAATTCAAGAAAAAGCATAGCATCAACAACAAAAAAAACATAACATGTGCGTGGTCTTGCAACAACTTATAAGTAGGATGACGGAAAATAAATAAAATATTTGTATTGTTGGATCAATTCTTGAAATTTCGACTTTACTTTATACTATGTAATAAAATAATGATTGTGATAAGCTGTTCCCCAAATGATATTTCTAGTTTTTAAGTAAAATTTGCAAACATTTAACTTTTGACGATTTGATGGTAAAAGTCTATAAATTCGCATTCAATGTAAAATGAAATAATACTTATAACTGAATATTCTATAACGCGTCTTCATTTACTGAGTATGTCAAAGTAAACATTACAAATTCTTACACTGAAACATTAATTTATTTACACATAAATTAAATTGCTTTGTGCCCACACATTTTTCAACATTAATGTGAAATTGTGAATTTATTAAAATTTATACAATTTTAAACATACTCAAATTAATGCAATTCAGGCCTTATCAATTTCAAAAGACAAGGTCATATTCATATACATATATGATAGGTCTTACTGCTTTCACTTATTAAGGAGATGATGGCATTTGAAATTAAAATAAAATGTGTGAATAAAGACCATGTTAATAAATGATAAAAAAAAGACAGAATATAAACCACAGTTTCACTGCTTACATAACTTTCACACTGGGCTGAGTTGAGTGAATTGAAGAACACGAACGTACAAAAGTGACAATATTTATGGTTGTTTATGAAGCAGATATGTACATATATACATATGTATGCTTTTACGGTTCTACTAAGATAATAACCCGAAACACAAAGCAGCTATTGCAAATTTTTTGCTGATTTGGAATTGTCCTCACGTCATTATTCCGCCTGCGTAGTCCCCAGATATAAACTTTATCGAAAATTTGTTGGCAATTTTGGACTCCCCACAGACCACCCAAAAACTTGTTGCTTTAATGGGAAATAGGTTGAAGGACGTTATTAAAAAGAATGGAGGTCATACCAAATATTAATATTTAAATTGTAACCCTTTATTTTTTTTGAGATTCCTTGGAGTGCACGAAATAAGCTGTGACCTTTTTTTATTTGTATTTTTAGTTTATCATTTATATTTTCTTTTAAAATACTTTATTGTTTTCCATAAAATTAATTAATTATAAAATAAACACTGACCTAAAAAATTATATTCAAATTTTTTCTATATCATTATTAGTTTCCGAACAGAACCGTTCAAAGTTTCAATATGCTGCAGCATGAAATAAGCTGTGAGCCACTGTATATGATGGTACTCCCCTACAGTAATTCTTCAAAAATTTAAATTTTAAAATATAGATGACGAAATTGACGAACTGGAACTTTAACATCTAAGCCGCGGTCGGGGCGTCCAAAAAAATTGTCATTACGGGAGGAACGCAAAATAATAAATATGGAAAAGGTTAACCCTCGAAGAAAAATTTTACGTAGAGAAGGATATATTGGCAGAGTCGCTCGAAGAGAACCCTTTGTTTCACTTGCGAACAGAAGAAAGTGCATTGAGTTTACTCAATGCGTGGCAGCTAGTGGTGTGGGCCAACTGGAATTCATTGAATCAACAATGAATAAATGGGGATACTTGAACATTTTAAAAAACAATTTGAAACAAAGTGCTGAGAAAATGAGGTTATTATCGATGTATTGGTTCCAACAGGATAACGATTCGAAGCATACAGCGGAGATTGTACAATTTCATTTAGCTTGTAGACACTTGCAACGTGTGCGGGGACGGATCACGGCACGATTGCATGGAAAATCAAAAACTTTTGATCTTGATCGTACAATCGATCGTATAATGTGTGGCTGGCATAACACACAGAAGGAGACAAAGAGAAACCACATAAAGTAAATACATATATTCTTCATCAGTCTGTCTGTCATTCTGTTTATCTGTCCGTCTGTATTTTGGTTTTGATTTCTTTGGCGTGTGTATTTGTTGTTGTTGTGTTAAACAATGTGCTTACGTTTGCCGTCTGTTGTTCCCTCTTGCACAAAAAATAGATAAACTGCAAGCTTCTGTGTGTTTCTTGTTCTCATTTCTTCGTACATTCGCTTATTTTTCTACAACACACATGCTTTTTGCTTGCATGTTGTTGTTATAAATATTTTTATACACACGAACTGCATGTTGTTGTTGTGGAAATGTAATCTCTTTATTAAGACTTTTCTGGTGGATTTTCCAAAAATTTTATTATCTGTTGGGGATATGGGAATAGAAATACACATTCTGTGAAAGTCAAGTCTCTACTTAGTGCGGTTCATGAGATACAGAAATCTCAAAACGTTACATTTTGTATTTTTCCACTTAAATTTTTGCCCAACGCCGCTAAAGAAGTTTCACTTCAAAAAATTATAACTGTTTAACCATATTAACATCATATTCATTTCACTATGAATTCTCTTTGAGAAAGTAAGCATTTGAATGCTAAAATGTTAA
Organism: Amiota communis; assembly: GCA_037043315.1. NCBI lineage: Eukaryota > Metazoa > Arthropoda > Insecta > Diptera > Drosophilidae > Amiota > Amiota communis. The sequence continues at coordinate 76,216 of JBAMAV010000388.1, forward strand.
AGAGAGGCATTATAATAGCCCTTCTTTTCCAATCGATGTTTGTCTTTTATTTGCAAAATTCGCTATAGACAATCACTAAAAATAAACTTCTACTTTGCAAATACAGTTAATTATTGAAAATTCTTAAACTATTTTCTTGTCTTTGAAGCCGGAATGCATCATATGTTCTACTTAAAGTATTCATATTAACTAGATGACATATTAAGTTGTTCTCCTTCTTCATTATTTCATATGAAATCAAAAGAAGTTAGACAACATTTTAACAAAACATGAGCCAGCAATGAGACAAAGTAAAGTGTCACATAAACTAGCAAGGTAAAACACAAAAAATTAGACAAAATGTTCATCATGTTATAAATAGACATGAGAACTAACTTGGTCTATAAACAAAGCAACGAAGTAACAAAGAAAACTTAAGATAAGTGAAATATAATAAAAAGCGAAAATTGTGGAGACAAATTGTTGGAAGAATTGTTGCCTTTCACGCAAAAACACAATGGAAACTACACAATGCCCAGCTAAAATAGTAGAAAATGGAAAAGAAACAAAGAAAATTTTAACTGAAAGCCAAAAAAAAGTCTTACCAAAATATATGCTATTGTAGTATAGTATAAAATTTGCGATGAATGCTTTTGTCATTTGTTGAAACCAGAAAATTAATTAAATTTTGTCTTTTTGGCAGTTGAAGTGTTTTTTTAATTCTGCCAAGTTAGAGGAGTGTTTCATTCATCATCATTAAAATCGCGAGCATCACTAACAGAAATCTTTTAAATTGAATGTCAACAAATTTAATTTTATCAAAATAATATTTAACATATGATAGTTCTAAAATCAAAAAAAAAAAATGAAACAGTTAAATAATCTTTTCGATGAAACTGAAACTCCTAAAAAAGCATGTTTCGGATAATGAAATAAAGTGTGTTAAGCAGCAGCCATATGTGGTTTAAATATTAACATCAATTTATGAATTTCTTGAAGATAACTTATAACTAAGCTCGAAACATTTAGTTCTCAGTTCGCTGTCCAGCAACTCTAAGGTACAACTAAATTCTTACAATTTGGAAACTGATTAAAAAAATGTATCACATCTTAATGAGTTCATTACAAGATTATTAACACAAAAATAATTAACTCAGATAATCAAAACCCTCGTTACCATCTTAATTAACTTTATTTCTTCAGCATAAAGTTACAGCAATAATTTTTTATTTGAAAAGTATGATATCGTAAAAACTTTGTAAGTTTCATTGAAAACAAATTTGAATAACAGTCCAGAAGACCAACAAATTGACAATTAGAAAGTTTCAAGAAGAAGATTTAATAGAAAACTACAATCAAAATAACATGACAAAAGGCAAATAACACAAAAGAATAAATAAATCTGTAAACCGAATTGTGATTTTACATCTTTTTGTATTTTGTACAAGATTGTTAAAAGATTCTGCTCTGATAACAAATAATATTGTAATTTTAATTAATAAGTCTTGTTATTATAAAGAATTAGTTTGGACATTATAAGGATGTAATAGATTAGCGGCCAATTAACTGTGGTTGCGGGTGAACTTATTAACATTTAATTAGTATTCATCATTTGTAGCGGCATTTATTCCAAATAACTGAGTATTAATTAAAAAAATTTAAAAGGATTAGATTTATTCTTGACTATGACAAAAAAAAATTCTCATATTGTGTGTGGTACACCAGCCCTGACCTGCCCTATTGATGAATGGATATCAATAAGTCTTATATAGAAGGAGCTACCTAAAATATGGCCAGCATTAAGAACTGATTTTCTTGAAGGAGGTTTTTGATTTTATGAAGTAGGGCGCCTCTCCATACCCTGTCAAAGACTTGATTAACATTCAAGAAGAATGCAGTATGAATATACTTCACAACACGATGTAGTTGTTGTGGAATGCCATGTTGAGCGTTAAATCCAAATTGAAGCTTATCAAAAAGATTCTTTCAAATAACTAGGAAAAAGTTGGGTACAGACTTAAGTTTTCCGACTCTTCAGGTTTATAAATCATTACTATCGATACGCATTTCCCATGTGCTGGGAATACGTTACAGGGCGTTAAACAATGATACGATTATTAACATGGCTGGATTTCTCTAGAGATTGCAAAATTCATAGCATCAGGATAGTTGATGCTAAGGCAGCCAATATTTTTCTTTTGGAGTCAGTAACCAAAATATACAATGGTTAACCTCTTGGGGAGGCTAATCTAAAACCCCAAACACAATGTTTGGCATTTCAATTTCCTTCAACCTGGAATTATGGGCCAAGCTTATCAAAATCGTCGTTTAAATTCTGTTCATCCAGACCTGGCGAGCAGTAAATTATCGCTAAAGCTTTTTCACCATGTCCAGTAAAGACGTCGGATCGTCCTCTCATGCCACAATCATTAGCATAATTGCAGATTTTCATTCCCTTGAAGCTTTATCATGTTCGGCATAGCGCCAATAGGTTTATAAATCATAATGGACCGAAACAATTATGCACTTGGAGCATCCCGGCCTTTAGCCTTTCGCTGCTGAAAATGACACTAGGAGTCGTTCGGCTGACAACCCACTCGGCGAAACAATTAATTGTCACGAAAACAGCACAGCAGTCTCAGATAGAAATCCAAAAAGTTGTTGACCAGAGACCTAAAAGAACGAACCGGGTCATATAGAGATCCCATGTGCAGCGGACCAAAGCTCACAAAGAGCTTTAGCGCCAAAAATAATGAATAAACATTGCTGAGAAAATAGGGCTCGTAAATTAATATGGGTTCTGGCCCCTGAGATTATGTAGTGACCGGCTAATTAAGAAGGCGTAAATTCCCTTGTTGGAGTTCACGAAAAAATGGTTTTAAAGAGGGCGTCCAGGAAAAAATTCTTTACAAGAGAGTATCCATGAGCTATATAAGTTTAAGAACCTTCGTACTAGATGATTAAATAAATCTGACATAAATGAATACAATACGAATTGATATTTTCTACAAACAATGGTTCACGTAAATAACATTTCTCCAAAAAGGAAGCACAGTAAGAGCCCATGAAGTGCTCGTTTACGGTAAATACAATATAAGGCCTGAATATTGTATAATTACTGTTTCATAATTAGTTTCAATTTATTAATCTTATGTTAGTTATCCTCTAGATTTGATACATTCCAAAGAGTATATTGATTAAAATTGTATATTGATCCTTTGACAGTTTTGGGAATTAAGATATGTTTTCGTATTACTTAGTAGGAAAAGTATTTAAGCTACTTCTTCCAACATTGCAAATCTGTTGTCAACATCTGCAACAAAAATTTTAATATTTATTTGCGGATAACATAAAGTGTCAAAGTATCTAAAGCAATGACATACCAAGGCTAACTTCTTCCCACTTCATAGTCTGTAAAGTTTTTATTTTATCTCGTAAAACTTTTGACAAGGATATGCTTGTGTATTTACCATTATGTCTACGTGAGTTAAGAGGTGCATTAAATTCCATTTTCATATTGTAAATATGGTATTCACACTCTGTCATGATGTTTGTAACTATATAGTTATCAGATTAACCTAAGTGGTAAATACAGCCAAAACAATTCATTAAGGCTACAATTGTGCGATTGACCTTCTGTTTTTGAACTACTGCTAAGCATTTTTTTTAAGACTGAGAAATTGTTGCTTGATAACATTAATTATAGATTAGACTTACATATGTATATGTATTTAGTTCGGATTGAATTTTAAACAATTTTTTTCCCCTACAGATCCTTACTCCTACAGAACTTATTAGGAGTTCTTAGCGAGTATAAATAGAATGTCTTTTGATTCTCAGTATCAATCCAAACTTAGTAAGAAAAAGTACTCTGTATTAGACAAAACGAAACCATGGTGCTTTATTTCTCGCTTAATGCTCATTCGTGAACTAGAATTTATTTCCGTTCCTTTTGGGTCCTTCGAGCCGGATGCCGTGAACTAGAATACATACAACGTTCTGTTCACTGGTGAGTTTTTATCATCAAATAGTATAAGGATAGGATAGATAATCTCAACTAAGTAATTTTTCACTTTAGTTATATTTTAAAACTATTTCTTTATACTTTCTGTTTATATTGTATTGTATGTGTGAAGGGTATATCATCTTCAGTATAACTGAAGTTATTGTTTTTCTTTCATTTATTTTATTTTCTTAAGTATCATTTTCGCAACTGTCGGTGACTGATTAATATTGAGAACATGTCATTAAGTTAAATTTAATTAGAAAGTTTTATCACTTTTGCTTCCGTTTATTGAAAATTTTTAATTAGCAAAATTAGTTTTTAGCAATATCCTGAAAAGCAAACATGACCTAATTGTTAATCAAAAAGATTTCTTATACACATAATTATAAATAAGATTCACTCTAATTCTTTAAGCTGGTATAATTGTTTATAATCATTGTAAACTATTCAACAATACAATTTATCACAATGATAAGCATATAATATTATTGTGAATTAAGCAAAGGCAAAGTTATTCAAAACTTTAAATGAGAAATAGGCACGTGTATATGATATTAGTTAGGTTTATACTACTTAATTAAAAATTTTTTTTCAAGGTTTCACCTAAAAGATTACGGTTCGAAACGGAAAACAAAGGTTCAAATGGAAATGAGTAAGATACTATGTTTGACTGCCTCGTTGGCTAGGATGTTAGTAAGCCGAACTGATATCCCAGAGTCACCGGTTCGATTCTCGTTCAGCACTTCCATATCCTACTTAACACTCTCCCTCTGAGCTCTGAAGGCTTCTGACGCCATTGCTCATATAGCTAAGTTATAATTTGTATTTACAATCTTATTTCTAATAAATAAATAAATAAAGAAGCTATGGTTGAATAGGTTCGACTGTATAATACTTTTTAATACTATTATTTCACAATAGGAAATTGAAATAGAATCTCTTTAATGCATGTATTTGCTATAGATTATGATTTTCTCTTTTTTGAGTTTTAGGCATCGTTTATAATAAATAATTTCAGAGCTGAATGATATCTTTTACAGCTACGTTTGAAAACAAGCGGTACCTTGGCAGCGCAGTCGTTAATGCTCTTAGGTAGATGTGATGGGTTAGAGCATGTGATTAGTTAGTCTTAAATTTCGACTCAAAGTGACAACACATGTGTCGCTTGTAAAAATATCCCATTCCCTAAAATAAAAATTGATACGTTCTAATGCAGAATGCAGGTCCCAAATTGTAAAGTTGAATAAGGAACTGTAAGTTACATACACATTTAGTTTTTAGTGTAATGTAACTGTTTGGACTTATGTAATTTATTTGTTTCAAAAAGTATTTATTGTAAACAAAGCGAAGGTTGTTTTTGGTTTCATCAACCGCTGGTCTATTGAATTTAATGACCCTTATACCACTAAGATTTTTTTTGTGTCTCTTGTGCGTCCAATTCTCGAGTATTGCTCTTGCAATTGGTCACCGCAATATTTAAAGTATCAAGAACGAATTGAGTCTGTAGAGAAACAATTCCTTCTGTTTGCTCTTCGTGACCTAAACTGGAATCCTTATTCCCGATTGCCATCTTACCCTGATAGACTCCTACTTATCAGTCTTCCGTCTTTGGCGCGTCGTAGAATTGCTCTAGGGATTTACTTTTTTCATAAGCTCTTAATCGGAAACATTGACTCTCCAGAGCTTTTAAATCTTTTGAAATTTTCTATCCCTAGCCGTCCTATGAGAAATTTTGTCCCTTTAGTGTTAAATAGATACACTACTAACTTTGCCCTTCATGATCCTTTCAGAGTTTTATGCTCATATTATAATAAGTTCTATCATGTTCACTCTCCTGAACTATCTCCGGAATTAATTAATTCAATCATTCTTCGTTGTCTACGGGATTGATGACCTCACTGGCTGGATGCACTGGATTTTGCTGATCAGCTGTACCTTCTGTGTAGCTTATGTGCCTCTGACCACACATGGCTGTGAGTAGGGGCATAGCTCGCTAATGTTGCAAATAAATTTCCCCCATCGAGTCAGAGGCTGCTGTCTTATATTATGTTATTATTATTTTTATTTTTAATTCTGTTTTGTTTCTCTCTCTTGTAGTTAATTTATTTTAATTTTATTTACATTTCAATTTATATTTTTATCTCTTTATTAAGTGTAATTGTTTGATTTTAAATCTCTTGTTTTTATTTTTAAGCTGACAGTTTTTTGTCATTGAATAAATAGAGGTGGAAATGTATCTATTGTGTTCGTCTTCTTGCCTGTGTGTGTGTGTGTGTTTTTTTTTTTTTTTTTTTTTTTTAATCGGAAGAAAAGCATCGAAAACCTGGCCGGTCTACAAACGAAGTGCGGGGCCTTAACCCGCTAAAAACTTCCGCCTCATGTCCTATTGTCCCCCCGGAACTGTCGCTAGATAATCCGTCGGGAGGAGAGGAGGAGCATAATTGCTCAATCGTCAGTCTGTCCCAAGTAAGTGGGTCACCTAATGCGTTTGTACTGTATATGTTCGTAGGTCGCAACTACACGTCAACAATCTACGTTCACCTGTCCGTTTGTGCAGCTAGATCGGCCTGCATTCCTGATCGTTCAGCTGCTCTGCTGCGCTCTGTTGTACGGAGGGTCCGCATAATCGTTGCAATAGCGGTTTTTACCAATTGCCACTTCTCTTCTGATTGGCACATGTGTGGCACCAGGTTATCCACAGTAGGCGGTTCACCAAAACACTCCTGTATCTGTTTCCTCTCATCACTGAATCGGGGACAACAGAAAAGTACGTGTTGGGCATCTTCGGCGATACCGACGCAGACTGGACAGAAGGGGTCCTCCTAGTGCTTGAACCGGTGCAGGTAGAACTTAAAGCAGCCGTGTGCACTTAGTATCTGCGTCATATGGAAATCCACTTCTCCATGTTTCCGCGTTATCCATTCATCCAGGCTAGGGATTAGAGAGTACGTCCATCGCCCTTTCCTAGACGCTCCCCATTTCCTCTGCCATTCTTGGATGCTGTATCGCCGTTCGTCTTTTGAAGATGACCCCGTGGTGAACCTATGTTCCAGTTCACGCGCCATTATATCGATTTTCATCGCCCTCTTACTTCCTTAACCTTAACTGCCCTTTGAAGAACCGGACAGCGGGCAGAGCCCGCTGCATGGTTCCCAATGCATAGCACACATTTTGGGTCATTTTTGCATTGTGCTGCTTGATGACCCTCTTGCCCACACCTCCTACAGAGATAACTGCGGTCTGCTTCCTCTTTGCAGTCCTGCGCTCTGTGGTTGTAGCCCCAGCACTTGAAGCATATTGTTGGGAATGCACAATCCCGCACTCTGCAAGATACCCAGCCGATGCGGATTCGTTGGGAGCTCAGCACCTTCTTTGCGTCAATGACTGGCAACGTGATGTATGCAGTCCGTGTGCCGCGACTTATCTTCCCCATGTTCCGAACCAGCGCCTCATTCGGACGGGGTATTTTGCACTGCTCATGCAAGGCGTCGCACACTTCGCCGGGAGATGTGATCTCATCCAGATCCCTGCGCTGCATTGTGACCACGTTCGTTTTCACCAAAACTTTTACAGCATCGCCTAGCGTTTGTTCCACCACTGTCTGATAGTCCGCCGTACTCTGCTCTGTGCCCCGTTTGAGTTCAAGTAGCAACTCATTTTTGGTGGTGCGTCGGACTGTCTTCACATTTTCGCCTAGTTTCTGCAAGACCGGGTCGCTGCGTATCTGCCGCAGAATATCTGCATATGTGGAGCTTTCGGTAGCCGAGATAATGAGAGCGTCCGGCTTGGACCTAAGACCATTTGGCCTTTTGCTCTTTCCCGACACCTTAGTCCACTTCTGTTTTGTTGGTTTGAGAGAGTCAACATTCGCTTTGCCAACTGTAGCCACGGGTTTGCTCTCCTTAGAACCGATTGGTGGTTTCTTGGCTGCAACATATCGCTTGGCTGGGGGAGTCTCCAGTTGCCCCTCGTGACTTCTTTTACCCTTTGCGGAAGGTTTCAACCAGGGCGACATCTGCGAAGAGCTATTTGTCCTTATGACACTCTTCGCCTGGTCGTCCTTCTGATCGATAGCTGAAAGCTCATAGAGTGCTTTGATACTATCGATCGTATCACGCATGTTTTGGTTTATGGAGCGTCTTGGCTTTCCATCCGACCCCTTCTCCTCCAACATGTCCACTAAGCTCCTTATTTTCACGCCGAGCTTATAGAAAGAGTTATACTCAACTCCTTGTTTTATCGAGCACGAGGGGCTCGTCGCATCCTTGCTGGTAGTAGCCAGGATGGCTTTTGGCGATCGATGAGTCTTACTGCTTGGCTGTGGGGGAGAGCGGGCCACCTTACCGCTTCTCCTGAACGCCATATCACCTGTTGATTCCGAATTTGCAGCATCGTTCACCACAGCGACCAAGTTGGCCGTCGCCGTGGTATAAGAATTTCCTTGATTTGCCATTGTTTGTTTGTTTGCCAGCGCATCGTGTGCAGAGGGGCGGGCCACACTAGTCAGGAACAGGTATACCCTTGGGACATGGTCCCTACCTCAGTTCCCTGGGGCCTGACCTACGCTTTACCAGTCCCGGAATACACGGACGGACTGGTGCTCGCCCGGGGCAACGCAGTCTACTAAACTGCGTCCAATGCACACTCCCTGACCAGGGTCCGAAGTGGCTGGTCACTGATCCACGCCACGCCTGCCGCCTCGTTAGCGGAATAACTAACAGTGGTTCCAGGGACTCCCAGCGCGACGTGACGGGGAACGGTCATCTCCGCGTTTTAGGCCTACCGCCAGGCATATACTACTGCCGACCTATTAGGTGCAGACGCAGACCAAGGAGCCGCCCAATGTGGGAACAGACGCTCTTGGATTTAGAACTACCATCAGGCATTTACTGCTGCCGACCTATCAGGTACAGCTGCAGACCAGAAATCCGCCCAATCTGAGACCGGGCGCCTTTTTGGGTTTTGGAGAACTTATTATGTGGGCGGCTCACACTCGCCCCGTCACGAGAAGTTCACAAGAGTGTGTAGGCTTTTAAACTACCTCTTCCATTCTCACCGCTCATTGGTGTGTGTGTGTTTTTTTTTTTTTTTTTAATCGGAAGAAAAGCATCGAAAACCGAAGTGCGGGGCCTTAACCCGCTAAAAACTTCCGCCCCATGTCCTATTGTCCCCCCGGAACTGTCGCTAGATAATCCGTCGGGAGGAGAGGAGGAGCATAATTGCTCAATCGTCAGTCTGTCCCAAGTAAGTGGGTTACCTAATGCATTTGTACTGTATATGTTCGTAGGTCGCAACTACACGTCAACAATCTACGTTCACCTGTCCGTTTGTGCAGATAGATCGGCCTGCATTCACGATCGTTCAGCTGCTCTGCTGCGCTCTGTTGTACGGAGGGTCCGCATAATCGTTGCAATAGCGGTTTTTACCAATTGCCACTTCTCTTCTGATTGGCACATGTGTGGCACCAGGTTATCCACAGTAGGCGGTTCACCAAAACACTCCTGTATCTGTGTCCTCTCATCACTGAATCGGGGACAACAGAAAAGTACGTGTGTGTGTGTGTGTTTTTTTTTTTTTTTTTTTTTTTAATCGGAAGAAAAGCATCGAAAACCGAAGTGCGGGGCCTTAACCCGCTAAAAACTTCCGCCCCATGTCCTATCGTCCCCCCGGAACAGTCGTTACAGATATCTCTTCGGGAGGAAGGAGTGAGCATTGCTGCTCAAAAGTCGGTCGGTCCTAGTTTAGTAGGTCACCTAGTTGGTTTGTTTTCGTACGTCAATGACTACGCGTCAGTCTACTATCTATGATCAACGATCCCCGTCCGGTGCAGGAGCTGAACGGATAGCAAGTGACCGTTCAGCTGCTCTTCTGCGTTCACTCATCCTGAGAGAGCACATTATTGTGGCCGTAGCTGTTTTCACAGCTTCCCAGACTTCAGCTGACTCACACATTCGCGGCACAAGGTTCTCCACACTGATTGGCTCACTAAGACATCCCTCCATTCGCTGCCTCTCCACATTAAAACGGGGGCAATGGAACAGGACGTGGTGCGCATCTTCAGTGATGCCGTCACATACAGGACAGAAGGGGTCCTCCTCGTGTTTGAAACGGTGTAGGTAAGACTTAAAACAACCGTGTCCACTGAGCATCTGTGTCATATGGAAATCCACTTCACCATGTTTCCGCGTTATCCATATGTCCAGGCTAGGGATCAGGGAAAACGTCCATCGCCCTTTTTCGGACGTTTCCCATCTCCTTTGCCACTCCTGTATGCTGCACCGCCTCGCAGTCTCTTTGGAAACACCTGTGACGTAGCTGCGTTTGAGTTCTTGTGCCAATATGTCAATTGGTGGCATAGAGGCAATGACTTCAATTGCAGCATCAGACACTGTGCGAAAGCCACTCGCAACTCTTAGCGCGCTTAGACGATAGGTTGAGCGAATACCCGCTGTGTACGTGCGCATTGATGTCGCATCAGCCCATACCGGAGCCGCATAAAGGATAATGGAGCTCACAACCCTGGCTAGTAGCTTCCGCTTACTTGCTCGCGGTCCACCTGTGTTTGCCATCATGCGCGATAGAGCTCCATTGACTTTAATGGCTTTATCACTCACGGTGGCTAAGTGATCCTTAAAGGACAGCCGGGAGTCGATCAGTACTCCAAGATACTTTATGAATGGCTGAGAGGTTATGAGGCAATCACCAACCCGGAAAGTGAATGTCTCGCGCACTTTCCTAGTGGACAGGAGAACCGCTTCTGTTTTCTCGACTGCCAATTCCAGGTGTGCGCGCCTAAGCCAACTCATGACACTGATCGTAGCTGCACTGCACACAGCTTGTATTCGTTCAATCGTCTTGCCTACGACCACCAAAGCTATGTCGTCAGCATAGCCGATCAAGGTTGAGCCCGTGGGGAGACTCATCCTGAGAATGCCGTCGTACATTACATTCCACAAAGTGGGGCCCAGGACAGAGCCTTGTGGTACACCTCTTGTGACCGTATACTCCTTCTGACCGTCTTCTGTATCATACAAGAGTACCCTGTCTGCAAAGTAATTTCCTATTACCCGCATCAGGTACCCTGGTGTATCAAGCATGCGGAGTGCTTGCATGATCCGCGGCCAGCTCGCCATGTTGAAGGCATTCTTCACGTCCAGGGTCACAACAGCGCAGTACTCCTTGTCGCCTCCCTTCCATCGAGTACCACTCGTTGCCCTACGCGCAATATCCATTACCGCTTGGATTGCATCCACCGTGGATTTGCCACGACGAAAACCAAACTGGGCATTGGATAAAGCGTTCGGTCTATCTAAAGTTTCCTGTAGGCGGCCGACTATGATACTCTCTAGCATCTTCCCCAGTGAATCAAGCATACAGAGTGGCCGGTACGCAGATGGGTGGTCCGGTTGCTTTTTGGGTTTAAGCAACAGGACCAACCTCTGCCTTTTCCATATGGTTGGAAAAACTCCCTCGGAGAGGCACGCGGAGTACATTTTTGCAAAGATGCCCACATCTGCTCGAACGGCGGCCTTTAGCGATACATTGGGGATAGCATCAGGCCCTGGAGCTTTCTTGTCCCCCAGCCTTCCAAGTGCTTGAAGTATCTCATCGGGGGTGACCTCTGGGACTTCAGCAGAGACTTCAAAAGGAGCATGAAGCTCGGCTGTATCACAAGTAGGGAAGAGTGTTTTGACCACGTTGTCCATGAGTACCGGGTCTGATGGCTGTGGGGGTTGAGGTCCCTTCACCGCGCTCATCACTACTTTATAGGCCTTACCCCACGGATCAATATCGGCACTGTCTCGAAGCTCTCTGAAGCAGGAATCTTTGCTCGACCTTATTGCCCTCTGAAGGAGGCGTCTGAGCAACTTGTAATCGCACTGCAATCGCTCCCAATTGGGGAACGTTCTAGCACGCTGCGCCAACCTACGCGCTCGGTTGCAGCGACTCCTAAGATCGGCGATCTCGGCAGTCCACCAATAAGCCGCCCTTCGTGCAGGCATCCGAGTTTTCCTTGGCATCGAGGCATCACAAGCAGTTGAGATCCGCTTTGTTATGGCTACTGCCATACCATTCGCTCTATCTATGTAAGTCGTGCCATCCTCCCAAATTTGTAGGAAGATATCCTTGTCGAACAAGTGTTGTCTCCAACCTTCGGTCTTTGAAAAGGACAGCCGTCCACCGACTTTCGGTTGCAGCGCAATTTCAATTACGATGGCTCGGTGATCACTATTAGTAAAGAAATTACCAATGCTCCATGTTGTGTTGCGCGCAATTGAACAATGCGCAAAGGTAAGATCTATGGCTGATCGCCTATCACCAGCCTCAAAAGTGTGCTGCCCCTCGTTTAGGAGTTCGATGTTCAGTGTGGCAAGGCACTCCATCAGTACTCTGCCACGCCGGTTTGTGAGCCTGCTGCCCCACATGGTGGACCAAGCATTGAAGTCGCCTGCTATGATCGTCGGCGTCTTTGTCCTGGCCTCCGATACTAAGTCCGTTACGAGTTCCTCAAATTGGTTCAGCTCCAGGCTTGGAGGTGCGTAGCATGAGAAAAAATAAATGCCATTTACTTTAACCCATGTAAAACCAGGTCGAGGCGTTGAGGATCTGCTTTGGGGCATCTTTCCGCCAGTGACCCAGATGGCAGATTTGGACGATGCATCTGAGATCCACTCATGCCCCCTCATGTTGCGGTATTGTTCGCATAAGAGGACAAGGTCGAGATGTTGCTCGAAAACGGTTTGGTGCAGCAAGTCTTGCGCTGCCACACAGTGGTTAAGATTTAGTTGGGCGATTTTCATCGCCCGCCTTCTTTCTTAGCCTTAACCGCCTTTTGATGTTCCGCGCAGCGGGCACTGCCAGCTGCATGGTCCCCTCCACATAGTGCACATTTTGCATCATTCTTGCATTGTGCCGCATGATGCCCTTCTTGCCCACACCTCCTGCACAGGTTACTGCGATCCACTTTTTCTTTGCAGTTTTACGCTGTGTGGTTGTAGCCCCAGCACTTGAAGCATCTTGTTGGCGCCTCGCAGTCCCGTATCCTGCAGGATGTCCAACCGATACGGACTCGTTGGCACCTTAGCACCTTTCTTGCATCAGCAACTGGCAGTGAGATGTACGCAGTCTGCGTGCCACGCCGTACTCTCCCAATATTGCGTACTGAAGACTCATCTGGGCGGTGGATGTCGCACTGTGCGTGAAGGGCGTCACACACTTCCCCAGAGGTTGTTATCTCATCCAAGTCCCTCAGTTGGATAGTGACAACCTGCGTTTTTGCCACGACCTTGGCCACATCTCCTAGGTTCTCCTTGATGACAGCGTGGCACTCCACAGTGCTTTGGTCGGAATCACGTTTGAGTTCCAGCAGCAGTTCATTTTTTGTGGTGCGTCTTACGTTCTTCACGTTTACACCCACTTTCTGCAAGCCAGGGTCGGTGCGAATCTTCCGGAGGATATCCGCATACAAGGAGCTTTCCGCAGCCGAGATGATGAGAGCATCCGGTTTGGACTTAAGAGCATTCCCTCGGTGCTTCTTATCCCCCACTTTAGTCCACTCCTTTGCTTTTTCCCCGCTCACCTTTTTTGTTGTCTTGGGGGAGCCAACATTTGCCGTGCTAGCTGAACCCACCAGTTTATCCACCTTAGGATTGGCTAATGGTTTCTTTGCCACTGCTGGTGGGTACCGCTTGGTTGGGGGCGTTTCTAGGTGTCCCTCAGGGCCTCGTTTGCTACTAGGTTGTTTCAGCCAGTGCGACGTTTGGGACGAGTTGTTGGTCCTTATAACCCTTTTGGCTTCATGGTCCTTCTGATCGATAGCAGAAAGCTCATAAAGGGCTTTAATGCTATCGATCGTATCCCTCATCGCCTGGTGTATGGATCGTCTTGGCTTTCCATCCGCTCCTTTCTCTTCCAGCATATCGACAAGAGTTCTTATTTTTTCACCAAGCTTGTGAAAAGGGCTGTAGTCCTTGCCAGGGCTCACCACCTCCTCCTTGCGTGTAGGTGATCGAGGGATCTTGCCGCTTGTCAGTGGGGGAGAGCGGGCCACCTTAGTGCTCTTCCTAAAAGCCACATCACCTTTTGTTTCCAAACTTGAGTCTATACTCCTCTCCACGGCAACCAAGTTGGCCGTCGCCGTGTTAGGGGATTTAAGGGGTTTTCCGGAGTTCAACATGTTTTTTGATTGTTTGCCAGCGCATCGTGTGCAGGGGGGCGGGCCGTAATAGTCAGGAACGGGTATACCCTTGGGACATAGTCCCTACCCCAGTTCCCTGGGGCCTGACCTACGCTTTACCAGTCCCGGGATTCTCGGACGGACTGGCGCTCGCCCGGGGCAACGCAGTCTACTGCACTGCGTCCAATGCACACTCCCTGACCAGGGTCCGAAGTGGCTGGTTTCTGTTTCTCCGCCACGCCTGCCGCCTCGGTAGAGCAGGCTCACATCACCCCTTCGCCGACATTAGCGGAAATAACTAACATCAGTTCCGGAGACTCCCAGCGCGACGTGACAAAGAACGGTCTAACCCGCGTTTTAGGCCTACCGCCAGGCATTCACCGCTGCCGACCTATCAGGTGCAGACGCAGACCAAAAGGCCGCCCAGTCTGGGACCAGACGCCTTTTGGGTATCGGAGAGCTTATTATACGGGCGGCTCGCACTCGCCCCGTCACGAGAATTTCACAAGGGTGTGTAACCTTTTAAGCTACCCCTTCCATTCTCGCCGCTCATTGGTCGGGGACTGCTTATTCAATATTCGCAGCTAACCTACATATCTGCAGGCCGTCCACTATCCGCCACCTGTGACCCCCACACTAGCTTGAGCAACGCTGTGTGTGTGTGTGTGTGTGTGTGTGTGTGTGTGTGTGTGTGTGTGTTAGACATATGAATAGTAAAAAGATAGGTAAAAAGGAAGTCAGTAGGATAGGAGTACCAGGGCCTTACGGGACTGCCGCTTAAGCAAAGCTTCGTAAGGCTGGTACTACATTCAATTAGCCGACATCTGCGTTTCGGCGGGCTCTCTCTAAGCTGCGAAGCTTCTTCATTACTTCAACAGCAAACTTTGAAACCGCATTCCATTTGCATTGACTCTCCAGCATGTGCATTACTAGGTTCTCAACCGCTGGCTGATGTGTGTGTGTGTGTGTGTGTGTGTGTGTGTGTGTGTGTGTGTGAATAATGGTCAGCGTAATTAACCTCTAAAAATTGTATTTAAAAGGTTTGATAGGCAGTTGGAAACAGCCAATTTTTTATGACTACGATTGCCCCCTGACAACAACGATAGTCAAGTCCACAATGGACAAGATTGGATTCACAGTTGTCGCAATAGTGTGTGACATGGGTGGGGCAAATCCTGGTCTTATGATTGCATTTGAAGTTACTGAGGAAAAGCCATGGTAAAAATTGGAATGCACGGAAGGACAGCTTTCTATTACACATAAGATTTACTTTCGTCATATTCAAGTCAGGGGTGCGGAACGCCAAAAAGTGAAATTGGCTGCGATGTTATTTTCTCATACAGTAGCGGAAAGTATAGTGCGAGCTGCTACTTTAGACCATCTACACGGTGAAAACTGGACGGATTACCATGATTTATTCGAAACGGTAACGATATCTATTCTTTGTAAAAATTTTTAAATTTATGATTTACAATTTAGACAAATTCGTGGTTCGACGTAATGAACGTCAGAGTACCGTGATCAGACATCAGAGCCCGAAAGCATGCATTCGGACTTCCTTTAGATGAACAAATTGACATTCTACATAGAATGTCAAAGCTCACTAACGAAATGAAAGTGGGATTGAGGCAAAGTTTACTCAATTTCCAAAAAATTTAATATATTGAATAACATATTTTCTTACTTTAAACTCATAAAATTCTTAATTACAGAAATTCTACAAAACAACAACGCACTGAAGCTCTTGTACACTTATCTGCAAGAAAATTGTGGCGTGAAATACATAATGACATATCGTCTTAATCAAGATGTTTTGATAAACTTCTTTGGCCTTGTGAGAAGTAAAGGTGGGCTCCATGATCATCCTTATCGCCAGGAATTTAAATATAGATTGCGAAATCACCTTTTGGGGCACAATAGTGGCATTTCATCCTCAGAAGAAAACACTTTGGAAGATACCACTGAGGACTTATCAGTGTCTTCGGCGCCTATGACAGGTAGTGGAAAATATTCTCTTTACTTAAATTATTCATTCACATATTTTATATAAAATTTCTTTTTTACACAACAATCATGTTGGTAAATATTAAATGGCCTCCAGAAGTCAGATGCGCTAGAAAATTTCGAGGTATACATTTGCCACAAATTGAAAGACTGCCTGGACTCAAACGATGTAAGTGTTGCTGAGCCAACTTATACTTGGCAAATTAATCAAATTAGAGAAGGAACCCAAAACACTTTATATTTCCTTCAGCATACATTACAGACTAACTACTTAGTTCACCAGCCCTACCACACAATATAAAGCAATATGAGCAACAACGTCTGCGCTGCCGTGGTACCGTTTATTTTCCAGCGCTACTGCAGTACCGCTTGATTTCAAGTGCTACAGAAATACCGCTTGTTTTTAAATGCTGCTGCAGGTACCGCTACCCAGGTACTGATTAATACATGTTAACTTGCATACAAAATAAAAAAATTTTGGGAATCAACAATGTCTACGGAATTTAAGCTTTTTATATCTTCTCATTTCACATTTAAGTAGTTTAAGATGAAACAAATATAAATTAAAGACTTTTAAAGGAAATGTATAGCAAATACAATACGAGTAATACATTTTTATGAAAAATCTTCACAAATGTTGATTCAAACACACTTTTTCCATACTTTTTCTTATTAATTGAAGTGGATCAGACAACTGAATTATGTATGCTACTTTAGTTGACTTATGACGAAAGAAACTACCAAAAAAAATATATTGTATGAAAACTTATATCGTCTCCAAGAATTTCAGAGTTTAACAAATTAAATTACAAAAAAAATGTCAAACAATTTGGGTATTACTCCTTTACTCTATATACATTTCAGTTAACGCTATAGTATATATTTTCTGAACTTAAGTCAAAGTAAAGATAATTTCATAAAAATACTGAATACAAATGCACTGAGTTTTTTTTTACTGAAATTAAAGTACTTACTAACTTAAAACAAAACTTAACTTATTCTCTCTTGAACATACACCCGCGACAAAATAAAAACCGCATTGCAATTGTTTCGATTTTTTTGGAGTTTGAGGAAAAATACAAAATCTAAGAATATGCAAATAAACAATTAATTTCCTGTTAGATTTAAACAAATAAGTTTATTTTTAATGAGGCAACACATCGTCTTGTTTCAAATTTTGATTTGATACTTTGTAGTGCCACCCTTCGCCCAACGGGGGGCCCTTCATCCAGTCTACAATCAACACGATCAGCTTACGCCGCCAGTGCTTTGGTTATCTAAACGGAACACATCATTGTCGATAGCATTTTTCTTTTGTTTCCATCAAGTCAAGCAACGGGTAAGAGTTTGTTGTTATATGTGTATTACGAGTGAGGAATTAAAATGTCTCAAGTGGGAAAATTAATCGAAAAGAAAAATGCTGATTGCATTGAAGGTGTATGTGCTTTGCAACACGACATTCTGGCAATGTTGAGGAAAGAAACGGAGCTGCTAGGAAAATGAAACCTTGCTTCCAGACCCGTCTAAAGAAGTTAGATGACCTATCCAAGGAATTTGATGAGAACCATAAGTTGCTGATCGTGTCAAAATGCCCATCTACCAATCCGTATTTGCAAAACAACGTTTCTGAAGAGTTTGAAGAGGAGTACTTGGTGATTTTCTGCGCAATTTCTGAGGCGTTTGAAACAACTCTTCAATCCAATTCGCTCAACACAAACGCAAATGCCAATCAGAGTACTACGCCCACAGCACCGATGTCGTCAATTCAATTGCCTAAGCTACCAGTGCCAACGTACTCAGGCAAATTTATTGATTGGCCAGAGTTTCACGACGCATTCGTGCAACTGATAGAAGAAAATAGTTCGCTTTCGGACATACAAAAGTTTCATTTTTTAAAACAAGCGCTACCAGTAGACCTTGATCAAGACGTACGACAAATGAGTCTCACTGAATCGAATTACTCTACTGCCTGGAGGGCACATTGTCAAACGTTATGATAACCCACGTGTGCAGTTCATGTATCATATAAATGCGCTTTATGACTTTCCATTTGTCTGTATAACATGGTGCAGAAGTTTATTAAAAATGAAAGCTTCAACCTATTGAGCATGGAAGCAAATAAAACACTCAAATATTGCTCCGAAATGTCTTCAAACCAAACTTTTTGAAGCGTTTCTTTTAACTCAGCCATAGTGTTCGGCTTCTTCTTTTGAGTTTTGGTTGACATCATGGGCCAAACATTTTCATTGGGATTGAGGTCTATGTGCAATCCATAGAAATTATGCATTAATCTACCTTCAATATTGCAATTTAACATTAAAAGATATTGTATTGAACTCAAAAAATGTGGTTATATGGCCAGCAATCACAGCATTACTTACAGAGCGAGCACGATGACGAGGTGTGGAATCATCCTGAAAAATTGGACTTTCTGTCACAGACTCTATACTTAGTATAACTCCGTCGAGTATAATATTATCATATTTTTCCGCATTAATTGAACCCTCTAGCATCAAAATAGACTCAGTTTTGTATTTGGAAATGCCTGCCCCAGATCTAGGGGTACATGGCCTAGGCGGCAGTTTCATAATATAATATGATTGAAAATAAAAAAACTTGCTCCACAAAGCGTTTAGCATACGGAAGCCTGGTTGGCTCACCGTCGATTTGTAAGAAAAAGGCGCTACACAGGCCTACACCACAAGTGAACTTGGTACCAGTCGAGCTAGCTCCTAAAAACAAACGTATTTCCAAAAAGAAAAACGACGAAATCTGGGAGGACGAATAAAGAACGCTAGATCCAACTAGTTTATTTTCTTAAATATATAAATTAAATAATTTATTTCAGATTTTACTCGAATTTTATTTATTAATCAGCACTATGTGCTTTAATAAAATTCACTTTATGTGTTTTAATGTTTTATTATTTTATCAGCACTATGTACTTGCTTTATGATTCCATCCCAAACTCAGACTAAACTATCTTATTCAAACATAACTTAGCTTAAGCCAATACTTTACGAAAGAAGACAATGACCACAGCTAGCGGCCTACATGACAGCCTACAAACAACGGACAAAGCATAATGCAAAACAGCTGAGTCACAAAACTGGGAACAGACAACGGACAAAGAGTAGGGTATCACTACCACCACTAGGGTAACAACGACATTTGAACTTAGTCGTTAACTTATATATAAAAGTAGTGTTTGACAAAATTTTAACAGAAATTGAATCAAAGGGAAAAAGCGCAAAGTGTTTACATGAAAATTTCGCTTTCCTTGGTGGCTACATATTTTTAAATATGTCGACTGAGGATCTGCAAAAAAATTGAGCAGATCTAGCTCAAAAATATTCAAAAGACTTGAATCCAGTTGGTTTTTGCCAGGAACTTGATGTTTTCAAAAAACTAGTAACCGAAATTAATGAAAAATTAAGTGCATTCTGTCTGTTACAACATCTGTTATATATGTAAGTATGTATAGCTTTAAGAAAATACTGCACAATTCCTACGACATTTGCAAGCTGTGAGCGAAGCTTCAGCAAACTGAAAATAATTAAAAGCTATCTGCGTTCAACAATGAGTCAAGAACGTCTATCTGGCCTCGCGACCCTAGCCATTGAAAATAAAACTGCCTTTGAGACGGACTTCAATGACCTTATAGATTCTTTCACCGAAAAAAAGCACGCCGTGTAAAGCTGTAGCAAAATAATATAATAATAGTAAATAGTACAAATTTTTCTTCTTATTATCTTATTCTTATTAATATCAAATGAAGACGACTAGTACAACTTGTGGCTAACCTTTACAATGATTTCATAGACCTCTTAGACTCTAGTGAGTTTACTTGTCCACTCACTCATGTTGTTTTTCTAAACAAAAACTAACTGAAAGGTTTTGATATTTAGAAATAAGTCTGATAATCTGATAATTATTAAATTTTCATTAAGTTTTATTTTCTATCCAATAAGATTTAACTCATTGGTCCTTATTCTTACTTTAACTATTGCAAATTCCGGAATATGTATTATTTTTCTAAATACTTTTTCGACTGCACGTCGATAACATAAAAAAGTCAAATTTATGCCATCAAATGCAATTTTGATACGTGTACCCATGAGGCATACACATGTTGGTTAGCTGCTGGTAGTGAGTGATACGTGAAGTTGTAAATTGCAAAAGGAAGATACATATACATATGTATATAAAACAGATTAAACAATATGACAATATGAAGTAGAAATACAATATATGTATGTTGGAAGTTCATATTCGTATTTTAAGCTCATATTCGACATAAAACTTGCTCGTGTTTGCAAGTAAGTACATAACTTGACACAGACGGAATATCATCATCAAAAAGTAACACAACACCATATCGCAACCTATCTGGTCTATTGTACAATATTATTTGCTGTTCAACAGTTTTGCCTTTTGTGTGTTTATTTTATATATTTTTTCCATCTTTTATATTTGCATTGTAAATTGAAAAATTTTATTCAAAATATTTTTTACTACTGTGAATCTTCTTCGGTGATTTCAGTTTTATTAAAATGAAAATACAATAAAAAATAAAAATACAATTGTAAAATTTATGAAATTTTTATTTGTTTTTCTTTTACGTTCATAGTATTGTGTGTTGTAGTATGTATGTATTTCTTTAGAAATTTTTGGACATCGTTAATCGATGATGGGGGACAATATTTATTTAATATCAATTTTCAGTTCAACGAGCACAACACACGCAATAAGGAGAGCCGCGATTTCCCTTCTTTGGAAATATGAAATATCGAACACTTAAACGCCTAATCACCTACACGCGCCAACAAAAATAAATCAAACCAAAAACAAATGCTATTGAAAATGAAAAAAAAAATAAAATCTACTGCAATGAAAAATAATATTTTGACCAACATTGATGCCAACGCCTTTAAACAAATCATCCAAACTCTGTGTAACTTGTGTATGCATCCAAATTTATTATGTTTTGTGGACAATAATTTATTCGAATTTACAGAAAAATCCCAACTTTGTTTATACATTTACTACTTTATTAGAATTAGAATACTTTTATGTCTTCTTTTAAATATAGTTTACTACCACTTTTATAATAAAAAAGTTTTCTGTATTCATAAACTTAAATTTTAAGCAATCATTTATATGTTAATTATACGGTTTAGTGGAGACTATCAATTTAAATAGGCTGCACAAGTCGGACAATGAACAATTGAGTGAGTTTAACATTTGGTGATACCAACAATAATTTTAAATAAATTTCAAACAAACTGTTATTGGAAATTGTTGAAATTAAAGATTCAGTACCTTTAATTGGTCTCATAGGCCAGCCTAAGCCTTTGGAACTCACCCACAAAATGAAGTGGCAAATTTGCCAAACTTTCGCAATCATTGAAGAAACGTTTCCTGAGAAGAAGGACTCGTTTTTCAAGAAGAGCAGCTGATTCGCATAAGAGGTGTTGGCAGCTGCGACAGAAATCTTGATGGGGGCATTCATCCTTTGAGCCATTAATCCAATGGCTTAGTGCCCCATTAAGACTCCCATCATCATCCGATTTCTATTCTTGGTAAAGTGTAGGAGCTCGGAAGTCTGTTTCCATTGTTATTGGGTGAGATGATTATTGGTCCTGTAAGCACCCTCGTATTTCCTTCCACACCTGAAATGATATATTGTAAAGGTCTGCAAATATAGTCTTTTTCTGACTTACCTATTCACTATCTCGTTCGCTAAAAATGGCCAAGTACTCAAATAAGTATAATTGAGTGTTGCTGGACTTGGTTTTGCAGCTGTGGAACGACAGAGCTTTGATATCGTGCATTTTGTTGTTGGTACTTAAGATAAGAATTAAGAAAATGTTGATGGTTTGGACGATATTTGAGCCCGAAATTATCTTTACCATATTTTTATACTCTTCACGCAGTGAACACAATAGGTTTCTGATTTATTTTCACCAACCATGTAATTTTCAAGATCCTAGGATTACCACGAGGGGAACCTCTCATACAAACCCAAATTCAGTTTTTCGTCTTAATCAGCTGAAATCTGGACACTATGAGTGCCTGATCTATATTCACCAACCAATGAACACGTTCACAGGAGCGTGAAGAGTATTACATCTTTTTCATTTTATAAAAAGAATGTGGTTGTTGCTTTATGATGTTGGTTACCGATCGTGGTGTTTTAGCAAAGTAAAGTAGAAAGCAAACAATAAAGAATTGTAAGTAAAAGACGAAATATAAATTAATTGGTCCTCTCGCTTGTACATTACATTGGATGTTATGGAACCCTAACAGTGAAAATAACGTAAAAGCAACTTAAAAACAATTTTAAAAATTTGAATATTTTAGTGATATGAATTCATAACTGAAAGGGTTGGTTCTTGAATTTCGAATGTTTGTAGGCCACTCGCTAGGTGCCCATACTGTTCGTCTTCGAATAAATGACTCTATTGTCCTGTGAATGGAATCGACAGGCATCTATCATACTATGACTTGGTAACAAATATGAAATTTTGATACTGTTCAGACGAGTTTTGCAAGATCGTCTCTCGCACTTTAGCCATTGTCCCGTTGTGTTTCCCACTACATAGCGGACTTTCGTCGCTAGCATCGACGGTTGATGTTCTGCCACGAGTGTATTGGCTTCGTGGTCGCATAAAGTCATAATTTTGTTATTGATGATCAGACACTGCGACAAGACACAATCGAATTGTTCAGTTCTGAAACTATAAAAATATAAGTACAATTATAAATCAATTTAAGTATATAAATCACATTACTTCCCATATGTGTATAGAAACATGTAATAAACATGGTTGGTGAAATTATTTACGCATTCATTCCCGGATTTTTTATTACGAGGATTGGATTGGACAAGTATTTTGGCACCTTTTGATACTGGGGTTTTTTTTCATTTTTTTTTTTTTGGGCCACGTTTTTCAACGCAAGTTTCCTCTTCCAGCTTTTGCTTCGCTCTCAGTACCACAGTACGGAAGAAGTGACATGTCAATATCTTTGAAAATAATATGAAAACAACAGTAAAAATTTTAACACAAAGCACTGAACGGGGCAGTGTAAGTTTAGTGAAGACTTATTGAAAAAGAACTAACAAGTGAAAGATCAAATCAATGATAAGATCGGTGCAGGAGACCGAAAAAAGAACTGATAACGCATTCTTATCGGTTCAATCAATTTGTGTTTCTCTTAATCCGTTTGCTTTTATTCCTAATTCTAAGGCTACTCTTAGTTTCCATTATTAGACAATTGGTTTTTATAGCAAAAAAATTTATATGGCTCTTACGATATTATTTAAAGTGTGACTTCTTTAATCAAATTTAAATAAATTTTGCAAGGTAAAAATATTCATAAGGTACTATTGACCCGGTTCATATAATGTGTCAGATTCAAGAATTTGCTTGCTTAGTGACTAAATAATTCATTGTCGCCTCATTAACTGTGTTACCTGGTTTATCCGAAACTCGCAGTTACACCGAGAACTTAACATTCCCTTTGTGGGAGATTCCATAAACTTCCACAGCAGCAGATACAATGACCGACTATCGATTCATCCAAATCCCCTAGCAAACGCTCTTGCTGTAAACACAACCGCTAAAAGAAGACTGAAGAGGCTCCATCCACATGAGCTTAAGGATCGGAGAATCTAACCGAATATTTTGTGTATTTTTTGTCATGCTAGTCACTGTTAAATAATTATAATATAATTTTTGTTTCCTACTGTAAGTTATTGTTAAATAGTATAGTCTTGTTTTATGCATATGTTATAATTAACTTGTAAGATATTGTCAATGTACGAAATTCGTCTGCCACTGTAGTGCTCACAAATAGCAATTAAAACCTCTCGTATTGGTGATTATTGTTAAGAAAATATATATACATATAAAAAAAACTGCTTTTCCACTGCAACGGTGAAGCATTCCTACGTAGGAAATCGAATTCATAGAAAAGCATTAGGTATACCGTTTAGATGTAAATACAATTTCATTTTTGTATCCTATTTTACGTAGGCTAATCAAATAGCATTGTAGCCATATTTAGTGATGCATTAGGAGCATACTACATACACAGATACGCTAGGGTACCATTATTCCATTCAGCATCATATAGTAAGATCGTGAAATTGAGTCGTCATATAATAACACAAAAAGCCTAAAACCAATTCAATAGGCACGAGTGTCACCATCAAAGGAGAATATGGATATTATTTTTAACCATTTTTTGGACAAAAAATGGAATCCTTGGCAGAAGAATTATCCGTCTTTGGAATACTATAGGTCGCACAGATATCTATGCTCCTACAAATTCACCATCAGGTTTATCACCCCGCCACTGACTCATACCTAAATACAAAGAATATTTCAGTTACATATTTATTTTAAATTTTTAGGTTGTACAGAAATCTATATTTATGCTGCGTCGCGGATCTTCAGTTGCCTACACCAATGCTCCCACAAAACTACCATCAGGTGCTATATATCACCCCGCCACTGACAACACTGTCTCCTTCCCATCACACCACCATCATTTCTATCGCATCCAATTCGATTGTCACTACCTTTATGCTCACCATCACCTCAATCTCACAAGTCACTACCACCTTCAATTTAATCACCATCATCTCCACCAGCACCATCGTCCTCGTCTCAACTGAAAACACTATCTCCAGCACCAACATCTAAAATACCACCAGTACGACCATCATCTCTTATGCCACCAGCACCACCATCTGAAATTGGATATAAACAAGAGAGGAGTTAGAAATAATCCTTGGTATCAAGGTAATGTTGCCTTATAATTTAGATATGTGCAAAGACCTGGTGAATGGTGCCATTGGACATATTGCACAAATAATATGCGTCTGCTTCTGGATGGCACTCATATACGAATTTGATATACCTTGCGTCCGCATAGACTTTGGTAAAGGATGGTGCTCAGCCTAAATCTGTGCAATTTCCAACAAAATAAAGTCACAGCACTGTTGAACGAAGAGTTTTGCCAATTATATTATGCTGGGCCTGCTCTTAACGCATTTGCATATAAGCATTTAAATAATTGTCTAGTAAAGACGTGTTTGCTCGTCAAAAAAATACACAGTAATTCTGTGACTTACATACTCGTATATACAATAAATAAGAGCTGAGTAAACTTCACCATCTGTAATAGTAACATCAAATCTACAAAATAACATTCAAATACGAGGTAATAAAGAAATTTACAAACATACAAGATACGCGCGAAAAACATAACCCTTTTTTGGCAGTCGGGTAAAAAAGATAAATAAGAATAAAAAAACCATATGCAATTGTGTATACAATGTAACAAAATTGTGGGTTTGCTTTGGTTTGATTAATTTCATAGTTTATTCTCTTATTTCCTTTATTTAGATTGTTTTAAAAAATATTTCGTTACTATTAATTTATTATACTCTTCACCCAATGAAGTATTTTCGGTCTTGCGATTACGATAATCTTTCAAATTGTTTTGATTTTGTAAGCCTTACCACAGAGAAATTTTTGTTATATCCATCGTGTTGTCACATCGCAAAGGTTGAATTCCTGTCATTGATTTTACACTTTTGATGAGGCTCCACATTTCCAGTAAAACAATTACAATTGAATTTTGTAGATTTAATGCGTTTGGCTTTATTTTCTTTACATATGTGTATTGTTTTGTTTACTTTTCATCTTCTTCTTCTTAATCAAAAGCACGAGAGAGTCATTTTCAGTGTTGTATAAGTGGCCAAGACTCGGTTCTGCATATATGATCAAGCATTTGTATATGTGTGAGTTGAAGGGATTGAAGGTGCGTTGTTCATGCAGTTCAATCGTTCAAAGTGCCGACACCTAGAGTGAAATATTTGTGAATTGCCGTCGGTACTTTGGAAATATTTCCTACTAGCGCTCACGTCTGCTAACTTTAAGTATTTCGAAAATGTGAGCACATGCCTTTATTTGTCTCTTTCATACATACTTACTTTATGTAAGTGTAAATGAGATAGCTTGCACGAGAGAGCAAAATGAGAACTGAGATCATTCAGGATGGACGAAATATCAAAACAATTTGGATATTCCGTCAATCATCGTATGTGAGTCACACGCATTCAAAATTCACTAACAATATGATGACACTTTATTATGCTTGATCATGCATGCAGTACCGTGTCTTGGCCACTTTACTGATGTGTGATTAACGAAGAGCGTACGAACAAGTGACCGAATAACCGACCACCAGCCGAAGATGCTTTTCACTCTCACTCTCTCTCTCTCTTCGTGTGTGTGTCGTCGTTGTTGTTGTTGCGAGTGAAAATACAACGGAGCTATATTTCTCAAATTGCGTTTGTTGTTTGGTTTTGTGCACAACAACATCAACATCAACACACCCGCAATTACTACAGTTGCATTTTCGCTCTTCTCTTCAATCATATGTGCTCATGGAGTGTGTGCCCTACATGAAACCGATCTCGCATATTAATTTGTGTGCATGTCGCTGAGACTTTGCTGTTATATGTCATATACATAAATCAATACGTTATTTGACCCAATTATTTAAATTATTAATTATAATATGCTATAATGAAACAAATGAATAATATTATAGAACACAATTCTAGTATTTTTTTAAATTAAAAACTAAAACTTGAGTCCTAACATTTTGTGCAGCAGTTTCACTTTAATTGTGTGCTTATATAGGTGAGGCACATTATTTATTTTGAGAAGTTTATACGAATATCAATTTTAAGAAATTAGCGAATGCGAATATTCGCAGCATCACTAGTAAAATGGCATGAATATTAAGAAATTTGCGATTATTCGCAACATCATTAATACCAACCATATATCAAACCACTAATATTATTAGAAACAAGTAAATATACAAAGAAATCATGAAAAGGAAATATATATAACAAACAAATTGATGTATGTACTATGTATATCGCATACTAAAAAGCAAATAATCCATGAATTATGTTACCCTGCACTTCAAGTGTGAAAATTCAATACAAATACAACTTTATGAACTGTGTTTGCTGAATGAGATGTGAAGATCAAGAAAGTAATCTATGGTCTATTGAATCTTTCACTTAGTTTTAAAGATATTATTTTGAAATTAACCTCAGAAAGTTTTTATTACCAAAAATAAGTATATTTTAACTGTTTAATTACTGAACCCCAACAAATTAAACCTTAAATACAAGATTCTGAATAAAGTAGAATTTTATAGATGAGCACCCTTGCATGCAAGTCGGGTCCTTCAGAAAATAGACCCCATCACGGGTAGAAAATTTTCATGGTAATTAGCTTTAGAGGAATCTAAACCAAAGTTGGAAGACAAGGTTACTAAATTATCTTTTAAAGTAAGTAATTTGAATATGTATTTGTTTTGATTGATTAGATTTAAAAAGCGACATCTCTGTAAGTAATAACCCTATCTAGAAATGCCTTACAGCAATGGAAAGCTTGCAATCTTTATAAAATCATGCTACTGAAAGAATGAACAAAGAAAAGGAGTGCCGAAATAAAGAAATTTCTTTGGAATTTACTTTATTTCTTCGAAAAATGTTATTCAGCAACGTAAAATATACAGCGTATACACATCATTATACACTTTATTAGAATGATCAGTTGGAAAATGGTTCGCTCGATTTCGTTCCCGCCTCGGTCTGATCAGCCTAGCACCGAAAAAGTGGACCTCATTATTGAAAAAGAGGACAATGCCTGAAACATACTTACATACTCGTGACATCGCTAAGGATCTTGGCATCCACCACATGATAGTTTAAGACCAGTTAAAAAAGGCTGGCTATGCAAAAACACTGGATGTTTGGGTACCATACAATTTGATAGATAAAAATCGTATTGATCGCATTTCAGTTTGAGAAATGTTACTGAAACGGAATGATTTGCAACCTTTTCTGTCCAAGTTGATAACTGGCGATGAAAAATGGGTAGCATACGTGAATAATGTGATTAATCTGTTTCTTTTGTTGTCACTTCGGCCTTCGTCGCATGCGGCCCGCGGACCGCTGGTTGGACACCCCTGGTTTATGTATATGCAAGATTGTGTTTGTGAAATGTAGTCGTCGTGAGTAAATGTGTTTTGTGAGAGGAAGTTGTGTGCAATTGTTTTTGTGAAATATAGTCGTTTCTATTTTAACGAACAAATGTTGGCGACCATCGATGTTTTCGATTGTTTTTTAATAAAACATCGATATTATCGATTGTTTCATAGAAAATTTCCATTTGATAAAAGAAAGCAAAAAAAGCGGGAAAATATGTTCACAAATAAAAAATTCATTTATAAATAAAAAAACAGTAAATTAAACAATATTATCTCCTTCATGGGATTGTTAAAAATATATAAAAACTTATTTTTAATAAGAGTATAATCAATTAATACTTCAATGGTATTAGGAACATTGTAATTATAAATACATATGAAGATCAGTTAAAGCTTTGATTTTTATTTAAAAATAGCAACATTTTTTACAAATGTTTTTCATTGGATGCATACTTGCGCTGTTTATCTGTAAAATAAAGAAGCAATTGTAAATGTATTTCTATAAAAATATTGTAATAAAATTATGATGACAATAGTCTCACCATCCAATATACTAGTGGATCCCTATCCTCCGGCTCATTGGGCTTCTCCAAATATTGCCGCAACAGTATAATAGCATCTGATCGGTTTCTGTACACTTTCCTTGAAATTTTGTTTTCCAAAAATGTTAATGTTTTCATTGTAGATGGGGTTGGAGTTGTTGGTGGTGTTGGCTGTTTCTCATTTAATTTGGGTTTGTATGGAGGTACGCCTCCTGGTAACCCTATCATCATGATCATGAAATTTTCATGGTTGATAAATATGGATTAGAAACTTATAGTGTCCAAATTTCAGTTCGATACGTTAAAAAACAAAAAATTTGTTTAATAAGAACATAAATTTAAAGGGGGATTTGTATGGGAGGTATCACCCTAGTGGTCCGATTCGGCTGATTCCGACTTTGCGTATGGTAAAAAGAAACCTATGTGCAAAATTTCAGCTCTCTAGCTCAAAAACTGTGGGACTAGTTTGCATACATTCATACAGACAGACGGTCAAACGGACAAGGCTAAATCAACTCGTCTCATCGAGCTGATCACAAATATATATACTTATGTGGTCTGCGATGTCTCCTTCTTTGTGCTACAAAATTCATGACAAACTTATAATACTATTCACTCCCGTGAAGAGTATTAAAAAATGCACCAATGCAAGCTTACACATATTTTTGTATATATGCATGTATACTTACTTTCCAAGTATTTGTCCATTTTTTCTAGTCAACTACACACTACTATCACTGCCAATACCACCGCAATTAATAATTAATCTTTTATGAATAAAACACCAATAAAAAACATCTTATTTTCCATTTATTTGCACTTACTTGTTGTCACGCAGCGCTTCATCCATTAAAAAGTGTCAGAGCTAGAGATGTTAAAACATCGATACTATCGATTGTACCATCGATGTTTCTCCAGCTCTAGTACAAAATAACATTTGAATCAGAGATGTGCAGTAAAGCAGGATAATTAAATTCGCGAAGCTTAATGTAATAATGAGAAAACGTTTCATGAAACAAAGATTCCTTGTCTCTATCGATCTCAAGTGAAAACAACAACGTCATGCAGGAGAACGATAGAGACAACAAATCTTTCTTTCTTTTGCTTTTCCACCAACCCTATAATGTTGCTTGATTAACCTCTCAAATAAACAAAGAATAATGATGTTGTGATGATGATGATAAAGACAATAAATTAGTTTTACATAAGTGTGTATTACATGCAACAACATAATGACAGAATTAAATGCAAAATGTTGGTCAAAGCAACAACGAAAGCGACTTAACTCAATTGAACAAAATTCTGACAACAAAAATGTTAGCAATTCTTAAAATTTAAATTTAAAATCTACCACTTTGATAAATCATTTCTACTTTCTTTAAACACAAATTTGTCTATTAAATTAAATTTAAAGACTGTGTGATTTAAATACAATTATTATTAGGCTTAAATTACAACAGATAATTATTTTGCAACGTACTAATATTGCATAAATAAATCATTAAGCAATACTTCCATTAAATTAATTAATAAAAGTAGTTTTTACTTTTTATGCCAATTACATATTCATTCTTTTGCTTTTCAAGGAGGTCGTTCATTTATTGTACAATTTATGTAGACACAGAGGAACCTTCAACAAGGAAGCCATACTCTGTTAGTAAAGAGCTACCAAAGGTCAATGTAAGTAAGAAGCAATATTCAGTGACCCCTAATTGTCTTAAAAGAGCAAATTGAGAGACATCATATTAATGTTTCAGTTTATTGAACAATTTACCATCATGGAAATTATTTACATAAATAGACCGTGTCCAGACATTAATTTATTATTATTTTTGGATCATTGATTGACGTCAGTGGGCAAAGGCCCACAACAATGCCTACTCTTTTCTGCCTTTGGCTAGTGTCCTTCTGTTCAGTTGTTGCATGTCTGCGTCAACAAATCATCATCAGAATTAACTTCCATCAAGTGAATACATAGAATGAACTGAGTAATAAAGATCAATAAACAGAATAGTAGACCTTGTCTGGTGAGAAAAGTATTGAAAACTTTGTTGCTACTATAAAAAAGAAGGAATTTCTATTCTACATATTGTAAGTATTTCTCCTTGCCAAGCAAATGAAATAATTAATCAATCGTGGACAAGAGCAATCTGTTGATTCAGATGACAAAATAATAAGTTCAGGTCAAAGGTTTTACTTAATGTCAGAATGTGTTTGACAATTTATCTCTTGATGAACATAAGAATGTATCTATGTATAAAGAAATGCTTGCTTGATGAATTGTTCTATGAAGTCAAGTGTATGCGAAGGTTCACCGGTCCACATTAATGGTTCAATGAGTGTCTAGCCAAGTGCATGACTTCAAACAATAAGTCAAAATATCATATCGTATGTGTCAACTGAAATTCTTTAAATTCTTTTGTAAGTCAATACAAATTTACTCAACTTGCTTTGAATTTAATAAAAACCAACATTTATGATTTCCAGGTGAAGGAAACATGATGATGAAATGCTACAGGTGGCATAAATTGAGATACTTTTGGTGTCTACATAAAAGAAATAAATTTAAATGGAAGTGGAATGCAAGTGACGGATGAACACCTTTATTAGCGTTGGTGTCCTGCAGCAGTATTACATCCTGTAAATAATGATGGTAATTATGGTTATTTTATTTTATTAGACCAGCAAATGTTGATTGTTACTTATTACATGATACTACTGGCCAATACACGTGGCCAAATTCATCGTCTAGCATCATTAACTAAATTAGAATGTTAAGTTTAATTAATCGAAATACATTTATTACCTAATTTTTCTTAGCCAAAAATCACAAATCTTTTGTCTTAAGTAATGTAATTAATATTATGGCATACAACCGATGCATATATTGACTGATTTTAGTGCATATTCGTTAATTGTAATAAATACATTGTAGTATTTCAGATTTTACTTTATAATGTGAAAAATTTCTGCTATCTGATATGGTTATAGCAAATTCATTTCATCTCAGAAGAAGCATTTATTCCCAAACTTATATTAATGATAAAAATTAAAATTACATACATGAGTTTGTTGCCAATTAATTCTTGCTGATGCATTGCTTCTTGTTTGAGAACTGTGTTTTAGAGAGAGGGAAATCTTATGATTTTATCTTATCATATTATCATTATCATAGCTTAAACCGATAAAAACTTTAGCAGCACCAGGTTAGTAAGTAGCTCACCCATGACTTAGATTTCTACAACATAAATTTAATGTTCAGCTATCAAATTTTTTATGTAGTTTGTGCATAGTATTGTAATAAAATATGAAGACCTTAGCGGACTATGGAATAAGAAGTCTATTGTTCAACTCGAGCTTTCGGTTCAAATGTCGAGAAGATCTTTATAATCAAATTCCAAATAAGACACCAATATGTTTAGGTGACTACAAAAGCTTAAGAGGAGAAAGTATATTGTTCTGCTTTTATAATAGTTTAAAGACTGGGGGACTCATTCAGTATTAACACCCCGAGCCACCGACTCATTCAGTATTAACACCCCGAGTCACCGAAGGGCTTAGAACTGCAGTGCAAATGTAGGGAATCACTATTCTCAGCAGAAAAGTTCTTCTTTGATATCTTTCCAGCTACAAACTCGAAACGTAAAATTAATATGCCAAATTTGGGAGCAATGCTTTAAGACAGTGCTATCCAACACGCATGCGGCCCAATTGAAGTCTGAATGCGGTCCAGACGCGGCCAAACTGACAACAGGCCCGCTGCCTGGGGAAAAAGTGTTCTTTTTTTTGCACCTGCAGCCCAACTCCCTGCGTATTCTACCAATGCGACCCACGGAACCAAAAAGGTTGGACAGCCCTGCTTTAAGGTAATTATTTTGAAAGAAGGCTTTATCGATGTTTAAGAAGTGTCAGAAACAAACATATTTAGTTTCAGTTTTTGATTGAATGAATACATGTAAAACCAGAAAGAAGCTTATCATTGGCTATGCCAAAGATGTTATACTCTTCACGCTCCTCCGAGTTGCATCCAACCGAACGGCGACAAATGGCAGATAGCAAATAAGCTTCCTTTTTTAGCATGACTATATTCTGTCTATCATAGTTTGAATATCAACAAAGAACACAGTTTGAGTTTCAAATGTCACCTTAGTGTGAGAGGACAATACAGTTGTGCATGTCCTTTTTATGTTCTTCAAGGGACAGAAGTTTGTCATGAAGTTTGTAACACACAGAAGGAGACATCGCAAACCACATAAAGTATATATATTTGTGATCAGCTCGATGAGACGAGTTGATTTAGCCATGTCCGTCTGTATGTATGCAAACTAGTCCCTCAGTTTTTGAGCTAGAGAGCTGCTCATAGGTTTATTTTTACCATACGCAGCACATTTGTCGGAATCAGCTGAATCGGACCACTAGGGGGGTACCTCCCATACCTACCACCTTTTAAATTAATGTTCTTATTAGAAAAAGTTTTTTGTGTTTTGACTTATCAAACTGAAATTTGGACATTACAAGTCTCTGTTCATTTCATGATCCTAGGGTTACCAGGAGGGGTACCTCTCGAACGGTTTGCACTAAGATCAGCCTGACTCATAACGCATACATAAATTGATTTTCAGTTTGTTCTGAACACGCAAAGCGACTTCAATAAGCGCACATTTCAAACCCGTCGTTATTTTCGGGAACCGATTTTATTTGACTTATAAATGCATAGCTTATTGCAGACGTGTTGAAAATCAGATGTTCACAAAATGTTGTTCTGTGCAGTGTTGCCATATAGCATAGATATTTTCCTTTATCATTTTCTCAATGATTTTGTGAACTATAGATTGAAAAATCATTGCAAAATCTTATTAAAAATCAGGATAACGGTTAAAAATTTTTCTTATTCAATGTGATTTTGAAAAAAATCTTATTTTGAGAGGTGAGCTACATCATATTTTATGCATATGGCAACTTTAACAAACACATATTCATTTCCAATAAGAACACAAGACTTCGCACGCATAAATAACTAAACAAAAACTGTTCCGAGTCAGGCTGATGTGGCTCAGTGTAAGCCGCTTTGGGTGTCTTATAAACGGGGAATATGTTCTACCTCGTACGGCGCATAGACTTATTATAGAATATTATGTAATTCATAGAATATACACACACACATACAGATTTCTTTACATATACATCTGCATTTCCATACATCTTTCATTTGATAATAACAGTTGATTTCTGATATTTTTTATTATTTATTTTATATATATATATATACAAAATTACTTTAATTGTTGACCGATTGCAAAGGTCTTAGCAAGGAAAGTTGTAGAGCAATTGAAATTATATGATTTATATGCTTCAAATGGATGATTATATAAATTGCTATACTTTAATTTAGCGTATAACTTACTTAATAATATATTTTTTAATTTTATTTTTCATAACATATTTCAATCGATAAACTTAACCATCGATATTGATACAACATATTAACAGTGTTGACAAATTTAAAAGCTAAAAAATCAGTGTTGATAGGTGTGTAAAAACTCGTCAAGACCGCTGATTTCGTATTAGATTTATATATTGCGTTTATATAAGCCAAATTGAAGTTACATATTTTCTTATTGTAATAGTGTAATTAACAAATTGTTTGTTGTGTGTGTGTGTAATTTTCTAAGCTTTCGATCAATTATGTAAGTATTGAGTATTAGTTATAGGGCATGTGCAAATAAAGATTATGTCTAATTACAAATGTTTTTCCACACATTTCTAAAATTTATTATTAAGTACGCGAAATGGTCAAGGTGTCTTTACGTTTTCAAGCAAATTTATTTTGCCTGGGACGCCTTTTTTGTTTATACCCCTTTTTTACATTGATATGAATAGGAATTATAACATTGGTATGATATTTATAATGTATGCGGGGGTGAGTCGGAGATGCCATAAAGTATTTGCTCATGAAGAACGGGATGTCCGCCCGCGTGCACCTTCTGATTATATGGAAATTATTCTTTCGGTTTTTGAGTTATTGAGTTAATATTTGCTATATACGCATTATATTGTCTGAATCAATCAGTCAACACAAGAGTTCTTCGATTACTAGGAAAAGTACAATATTACCCACATCAAAATTACTTATAAAATAATGTGCTTTCTTTTTGCAACTGTCCCAAAGGGGAGAACCAGTGAATTTTTGGAGTTTAGACATGTTACTATACTACTTAAGAGCTATATTTTCAGAATATTATTTGGTGAAGATCTTCATTGATACTTCCAGTCCAGGCTATTGTCCAACAAATTGATGGCGAGGTGGTTTTCGTGAGATTCAAGCTAATGTACAATGTTGTCTTTACTGCCGTTCACGATTTCTACATTTACATTTGATCCCTGCAAGTATCTATAGATGAGGGGTGTTCTGACATGCCGCTCAGCGTTGACAAGCCTCCTTAAGACCTTGGACTGAAGACTTTGTATGATTTGGGCTTTTTATTTTGAAGTTGTACCCCAAAGTTCAATGCCATAAATCCGTACTGGACAGACAGACAGAATGGTTTTATAAAGTAGCTTATCCTTTGTGAATAATTTTGAATTATGCCACATGAGCCAGCTCATTCTGGTTAATTTGAGGTTCGGCTATTTCTTTTTGTTTTTGATGTGAGGTCTGTAGGTCAATCGCCTATCAAGTGTCAATCCATGGTACTTGGTTGAGGTGTAGGTGGGAATATTGTTTCCGTTTAGCTGCACCGGGGGATAAGATGTGTGTCTCAGAGTGAAGTTGACATATGAAAATTTGTCCAATGTTTCATCTCATAAGCCATGTCTCAATTATGTCTAAATGGTTCTACAAAATTGATGAGGCAGCGGCTGGGTCAGGGTGAGACGCCAGGAGGACTGTGTCATCAGCGTATGTATCTATCATTGTCATCACACTGCCTTGCGGCATTCCAAGAAAGAAAGAAAGTTGACTTGTAAAGGTGAGACTTGATGACCACATAGTATAGTACTGGGAGGAGTTTCTTTAGTTTAAATAGCAGTCATGGATGCCATACTTTGTCAAATACCTGACGTACATCAAGAAAGACAGCTAAGCAATACTCTTTGCATTCGAATGCTTTAAGTATATGCTAGACCAGTCTGTGGCTTTGTTCGGGTGTTCCATGTAACCTCCTGATCTGGCAATCATGATGATCTTAGCGAACTTCCCTTGAGCAGGGAAATGAATGAGCCTGAACAGGGTGGCAGTTTCAGGGGGCGCCAAAATCATAATTTAATATGGTTGAAAAGAAAAAACTTGTCGCCTAATCTAGTTGGCTCACCGTCGACTTGTAAGAAAATGCCATTGTATATTATATATTTGTGAAATTTTGTAAGTACTCCCTCGATTTACCTAAGTATTAATTCGTTCTACAAAATGGCTATGTAAATCACAGTTATGTAATTCGAATTTTGATAGTTTCATATAATTATGAAGTCAAATTAATTAATTGTTTTGGAAATTACAATGTTGTTCATTTGTATATTCTAAATTTTAAAAAGAGGGCTGCATTGAGCGCAAAATTCGGCGTTTGAGTTACTCATGCCTGCACTGGCAGAATCTCCGCCTTGTATAACGTTATAAAGTGGTGCTCTTCTTTTTTAATTTTCCAGCCATCCACTGCTTGGAACGAAACTCAAATTATTAGCTTCTGCATCATTAACTTTGAGATCATATAGTGAGGGCCTCCACCATTTTTTCCATAATCTCAGGTCTTTTTTTCATAGTGGTATCGAGAAAATGACCACCATCTTGAATATTATGTATATTTTCTATGATCGTTCTTATTGGCAAACCCGTTACATTGGCAATATTTAAAGCCTTTTCACCACTATTATAAAGGCGAAAAATTTCCAATTTTTTTTTTGTAATGAAATTATGTTTCGGTATTTTCGTAATAGAGGTTTACAAACATATGTCTTTTAAGCTCTAATGTCTTTATTGTTTTCAGTATTATTTGTATAAGATAGTAATTCATCTCACCATGTTCATCCACTTACAGATACGGTATTCAGACTTTTATTAATAATTCCCATTTCAAGATTTACTTTATTTTGATGACATTTTTTCAATTCAAGAAACATACGTTTGATTAAAATGGAACCGGAAGGCAAGTTAGATGAAAATGATTATGACTTTAAATTATTTGAAGATTTACACAATATGGAAGAATTATATGCCATGATATATCTTACAATTGATGAAAACCGTGATGGAAGTATTAAACAGGAAGCAACAGCAACAGAACAAAATTTAGTTGGTAATATGAATCAAAAGACCAATTGTTCAACTCAATAACAAGTGAACTCTTATATTTTAACAGATACAACAGGAGATAATAATGATCATGTGTATAATATAGATCTGACTGAGATGGTGCGTCCATATATTAAAAAGTTGGTAAGTGCACCATGTGATACTAATTACAAATGGCTTCTATTTAATTTCTACATTATTAGATGGCATTGGAGCCACTAAACGATGCCTTGACAAATCCAGAGGCTGATGTCATTCATAAGGCATTCGTAAGTGTACGAAATGAATATAAAAACATATCTTATAAGATCTTTTTTCATTTTCAGACGGCTATGGATGAAATGACCTCAGAGTATCAGATGTGACTGATTCCAAACAATTTTTTTCTGTTAATACTTTAATACATAGTATTCTCGGGAAAAGTAAAATAAAAAAATAAAATAAAATATAAAAAAACTACAAATTATTTCGAATTTCATTCACAATTTTCAATTTAATAGTTCAATATATCATATGCAATTAATTGTAAAGAAAACGGGAGAGAATACTGAGTTTCATATCAAAATAAGTTTTCCATTTATGCTTTTATATAAAATCAAAAAATATTTAAATAAAAACTTAGTTCCACATGAACCATTTTTATTTGAATGTTTCGCTCTGAAACTTTTCTAATTTATTGTCTATTTTCCCATGTTGACGTATATTTATTGGTGCAAAACAAGCAAAACTACCATCATAAATATTTGTGAATTGTTTCATTCCACCAAAATGTAGAGATAACGATTAACTTACCAACCATCATGAACATCACTTGATTACGAGTATTTGTTGTTTACAAAATTTTCCTGTTTCTAAAAAAAACCTTTAATCATTTTGAAATGAAGTTCTGCCTATACATATGTGTGTGTGTGTGTGTGTGTGTGTAATAAAATTCATGAAATTTTCTTTAGTCAAATTATTTCCTTTTATTCCTTTGCTTTTTATTTCTTCATATCTTTTAATTCAACTGTAGAGTTTTTTTCATGGTTATTTATGAGAACATTTCACTTCTATTGGGACATCAGACCATAAATCATTTCCAAGTTTCTTCGAGAATAAAACGAATTTGAAATCAATACTAAATTTCAATAATTTAAGCAACATGTTTTATATTATGTAATAGATCGGCAATTGTTATAACAATTATGCATTCTTTTATATTTATAAATATTTGAATTTTATCTTCTTATTTCTCTATCAATTGTAAAAGGCAATTATTAAAATTATAAAACAAATTCAGAATGTTAATTGTATCTAAAAATATGAGTAAAAATTCCTTTATAAACATTAGGTTTAGACATTTTCATTTCATTTCACTTCAGGAAAACATTTGTCTATTTTTAGTGAGTGTAAGCAGTCAATTAATTTGACCCAATGAGAATTGAAAACGAAATTATAGTGAATTTACAGTGGAGCTGCATCATCGATGCAAAGTGCTCAGCCCCAGATCTACGATTTCTTCGAACCAGGGCAGAAACTTGATAGTGATAGTCTCTCCAGCGTTTAAGATAAATTACTTTAAAAAAACTCACAAACATATAAGATACAATGGTATTTTCTTACAAGTCGACTGTGAGCCAACCAGGCTAGGCGCTTTGTGGATCAAGTTTATTTATTTTCAACGTTATTATACAGGTTGGTTGAAAAGTATTGAAAGCGACACATATTAACCAATAGGAGAATAAAAATTTATATCGTATATTAACATTTCATCTTTCAACAAATGATCAATTTTTTTTCTTTTTTAATTGAAATTTGTTGTAGAGAAGCTCTAGAACTCATAAAAGTATGATTAATTACATATTTGTTTTTAAGTGTGCTTATATCAGATTAACCTATAATACATTTATAATACAATGTATCAAAATTATTTTATAGTATTAATATTCATAAAAATTGTATACTTATGTATCTTTCACACTAATGTTTATAAAGTCTCTTTCGTGAGGTTTGCATGCAATACATGTCAGATTAAGTTTATGGGTATCACAACAGAGATAACATAATTAAACAGATCAAAACTTTGGATTACGAACTCTAGTTTTTTAACTAAATTAATTTTACTTTTAACAAAGAAAGATGAAACTGGACAAAATGATTTAAAATGAAAGTAAAGTAAACTAACTAAGTTTGGCTTTCGAGCTTAGCATTGTAAACCAGAACAATTGCATAGAGTTTTCCACCATATTCTATGTGCATTTGAAACAAAAATGTATTGCTCTGGAAATGACCCAAAGCTGTTTACAGCGATTTCCAAAATAGGCCAAACGATGAGACAGTGCCACAAATCCCCTCAAATCCATTAACTGCACATACACATTCAGGCGTGGCGCATGTCCGAGAATCATTCCTCAGGTGAATCATATTCGATAACTACTTATGTAGGTCTGATGCTGGCTACCACGTGCGAACAGTAAATTGTCACTCAATAAATTGTTGATTTAAAAACGACGATACGGCATTCAAATATGTGGGACCGTGGGTCCATACAACATCAATAAGTTGCAAGCAACACAGAACAAGGCCCTACGACGCATAATTGATGAACCGTGGTTTGTTAGGAGCACCATATTACATCGTGTACTTATGGTCCCATTGGTGATCGAGTAAACCAATTTCTTAAGCAGCGGATACAATGAACGTTTGCTGAATTAATGCTTAAAGTAAACAAAGAAATGACAGAGGTAAGTTATAAATTTAAATAAAATTAAATATTAAATAATTTATGGCAATTTCTGATTGTTTGTTTTGTTTGTTTACGAAAATACTATTTATCGGCGTTTAACACAATACGTGAAGACCCTAAGAATATCATACAAGATAAGCTTTTGATGGATTTTGACGAATTGCTGCAAGTGGCTCAAGGTCTGTAGATTACAGGCGATAAGATCCATGGTACAACGCAAATTAATCGTAATCTCGAAAAAATAGTACAGGAAACATAAGAGCTACAAACACGTACTAGGTCAACTCATTCAAATGATACACAAGCAGAGGTTTTAAATGTTGTTTCTTTGGATCCCATTGGACACATAGATGTAGACATATGTATAAAGAATGAAAAGCAAATCACTATACTTTCAGTAGTTGACGAAGTCAATAGAAATTTTAAATGGGAATATGTTATTTTGATAAACGTGAAGTGTATATTTTTTTAAATTTTAATCTCAAAAATTAGGGAATTAGGTGGACATAGACGGACGGATACGACCATCGTAAAGCCTAATGCATTGTCAATACACACTCTTTGGGGTATCTACGGTATGGTTTTATATAGTGTGCAAAATCTTTAAAATTCATTAAGGCTTGAATAGGAAATTAGTTGAGCCTTATTTTGATTCAATTGTACAAAATTTTGTACAAGTATTGAGCTCAGCAAATCAAGTCCCCTGTTAGTCCGAACATGTAAGTATATGATATCTAAAAAATAAGAATAAATTTAGTTTTCTATTAGGATTCGAGATAAAATAAGCAAATAAAAATCAAAAACTAACCTTAGTGGCATCCTACTGGTAATCTCAAGTTTTGAAACTACTTTACCCAGATATGGGCTAATAGCATTTGAGAAATCGAAATTGACGTAGTATTCATGCCATTATCTGCCAATGTTTCCAGTCAGTTTTTCATACTAATAAAAGTAAATATTAAATACAATAGTTTTGTTTACCAAAAAATTCGTTTCATGAATTTCTTTACTTACGGAACAAATACTGAGCAGTAGTGTATGGTTGCAAATGTCCAATTGTTGTCGAAGATTTTACGTAAATAGATACACATGTAGTGACCTAAAATATTAAAATAAAGACAAAACATTAATTTCGAACCCTTAATTCTTAGTTTTGAGTTTATTAATTGTGAGTTAGAAAAATAGAACAACAGTGATAATATTTAATAAGAAACTAAGTAGTTTGAAAGATACAAATTATTTTAAAAGAAATTTGATATGCTCCGAAGCATAAATCGAAAGATCTACACAGGCCGCTATCATCAAGGCTTTGTCGGCTCACAGCTTCAGGAGCAAAATCATATGAAGTACGGTAGAAGCTTTTAATCAAGCTCGACAGCATTTTATCACGCTAATCTGGGTGCCGAGTAACTCCGGTATCCAAGGAAATGAGATATCGAATAAGTGTGCCAGGAAAGGCTCGGCACTGCCTGTGCCTTAATCAGTTGCCAATATCTACAGACTATTGAAGGATATCCTCTCTGCCACAGATATAGCAGGCAGGAAGTGGGCGAAAGATTCTGGCTGTACTATCGCGAGCGGCCTGCATAACCTAACCTAACCTATCTACACTTATAATAATTGAAATATTATTAAAGTCACAAATATTTAGTATTAACATCATTATCATTAGTTAACTCACTTATCGGTTGCAATTGAACAACGATAAGCATCCACTTCCTCTAAAATCTGCCAAACATTTGGCATTTTACTAATTCTGCTAGATATTTTTTTTATATCAGTGTGGTTGAAGGATTCTCAGAAAAAGCATAAAAGTAATTTCTTAAAAACATATGTGCGGCACAATTTAAATTTACAATAAGATACGTGTATTGTAGAAAAATCTTACTGGTGTCTACATAAATATTCAAATCAGAATTTGTAGTAACAAGACACATAGTACGGGATCCAAAGTAATATATCCTAGTACACTGGATTCAAAAATCTGATTCTAAAGTTACATACAAAACGTCTTTGATAACATTTGATGAAGCCAATTCGTGTGCTACCTGTACTGCCAAGGTCTCTTTCCACAGATCGGTTAATAATTTAGTATTAAAAGTGTTAGAATGTTATCAATCAAAGTTAAAGGTGATTGGTGTTGAGGGAAAGCCCCGTTCTTATTAATCGATAGCTCACTCACTCGCTGATAAAAAGTTGTTGTAAAAAAAGTGGAGCCGAACAGGTGTGAGAAAAACATTAAGAGAACAAAGACAAAAAGCAAAAACTATAAAATGAATAGACTGGACTATTTGCATATGAAGATCTATCCAGTCTTTTTAGTATTCACAAATAAGTTTTTGAACATAAACATATTACAATTTTAATTCACTTACCAGACATAATTTTATTAAAAAAAAAAGGAATTTGTTAGCACTTGAAATTGATTAAACCGATTTGAGAGAACGAGTTAACTATCTACTCGAACAGATGCACACCAACGATGATAATAAAATTGACACACAAACGATGCTCCAGCTTCTGTTGCCACTGCTGCTCTTCCCTTTCTACCGGGATTTACAAACTGAATAAAGTGACCAGCCTATATTAGTAAATCTAATTTTATAATAGGGCCATACACTGGCCTCATGAATCATGAATCGGTTGTCCACACACGAGTGACTCATTCATTTGTTTCAAACTTTTTAGTGAGATGATGGCAATTATAAAACAATATACATATGTATATGTCGGATGGTCAGGTTCTCAGTTGCTCATTACATCTTTCGTTTGGTTGGCGCAAGCGACCGAGTCGTTGAACGCGGCATCTTGACTACTCTTTGGTTGTCAGACGAGTAACTAACTAACTCTTGACTACCTCGCAATAAGCGATCAACCACCACACATATGCAATCATCTATTTCTCTCCGTTCTTAGAATAACGGTTCTTATTTACTTATCGTCCATTTCATTCGCTATTTACTCTGCCGCGCTCAGACCACACTAGACAAAGAGCAAGGCTCAGTATGTCTCGCTCACGCCAACAGGCAGTCAAAAGATATCAGGCGCCATGAAACTAAGCAGAGACCACAAAACAACAAAGACAAGAGCAAAGGAAAGAAACAATAACTGTACATTACAGTTATGTGAATTCGGTTATACATAGTAACTCATTTTATTTAACTTAATCCAATTAACAATTCATAATACATAACTCATAATACTCAATACCTATTACATAAGTATGTATATCAATGACGCTACGACACATATATATTTATATTTATAAATACAATTACTTTTGAGTTGAATTTTTCCGCGCAAAACGATTTTAAAAATATTAACAAATACCTGAAAGAAGGTTTTCTTTGGCTATACGCTTCACGCTCCTGTCAATGAGCATGCAGAAATATTACACATAGTGTCAAAAGTGAGTGAACACTTATGAAAATTTTACTTCTTTTAAGAGAATCAGAACAAAATAAAAGTTTCATCAATTCTCTTTACTCAAAACGAAAGGTTGATAAAAAACAACAAAATAAAAGCATAAAAACAACAAAAACTTTGAATCATAAATTCTTAGGTATAGTTGAACCAAAACTTGTCACATTTTACGAGTCAAAAGTGAGTCAACACCTGCATTGTGAACTTTTTTAAAAATAAACTATTTTAAATTCGTTATTATTTTTTTTATATTTAATTAATTTTATTAAATTAGTATTTAGTTTGGCCCCCTTTGGCCTTTAAAACATCGTTTAGCCTTCGTGGCATCTATTCAACCAACCTGGTGGTGAACGCTATAGGAATTTTTCTCCACTCTATGCCGGTTATATTGTTTTTTTTTCGAATTTGTCGGTCCAAATATTCCCATATATGCTCAATTGGGTTGAGATCTGGAGATTGCGGTGGGTGGTCTAACTGTTTTGGTGTTCGATAAAGCAGCCACTCTTTCGCCAACTTTGAGGTATGCCTGGGATTATTGTCTTGCTGGAAGATCCAATGTCCAAGCAAACCCAATTGTGCAACACTTGGTGCAACATGTTTGTTTAGGACCTCTATGTATTTGTATTGTATTTTGCATTCATTATTGTTGCAATAAATCCAAGCTCACCAGCCCCAGAAGCCGCAAAACATTCTCAAACCATAATCGAGCCTCCACCATGTTTCACCA
The DNA here is from genome assembly GCA_037043315.1 of Amiota communis. Classification (NCBI taxonomy): domain Eukaryota; kingdom Metazoa; phylum Arthropoda; class Insecta; order Diptera; family Drosophilidae; genus Amiota; species Amiota communis. The sequence goes on from JBAMAV010000388.1 coordinate 120,173, forward strand.
TAGTTTGAATGTTTTGCTCTTTAAGCTCATCATTTTTTTTCCTCTACAATTTTTTAATTTTTTCCGATCCAAATATCTAAAATTTACTTTCATCTGTAAAAAGAACATTTTACCAAAAAGAAAAACCCATATCTTTGTATTTTTTTGCATAGTTGAGCCGTTTTGCTTTGTTTTGTTTTGAAATAAACGGTTTTCTTCGCGGACAGCGGCCATGAAACCCATTTTTATTCAATGTTCTCCTTATTGTGCTGGCACTTACAGCATTTTGTGATGCTGTAGAGATATTTTCAGCAATCTGCACTGCATTACTTCTAGGATTTTTCTTTATAGTCGAAACTATTTCTCTAACTTCCCCTCCATTGAAGCGTGTTGGTCGGCCAGACCGTTTGAAATTTTCCAGTTTTTTGAACTTTTTAAATTTATCAACGATTTTTTTTGATGTAGTGGCCTGTCTCTGAACAGTTTTTCCGATCTCTCGAAAAGATTTCCCAATTTTTCTTAAATCCACAATGATTTTCTTTGTTTCTAAAGAAATTTCGGATCTCATGATTTTCTTTGCCGTTTACTATCTATTTCACTACTGATTACAAGCAAGACTAAACAAAGACAGTTCATTTTTTATTTGTTTACCAAAACTGACTGCAAAACTAACTGCAAATCTAACGGAACCATTCCCAATTTGTTCACAATGCAGGTATTGACTCACTTTTGACTCGTAAAAAGTGAGAAGTTTTGGTTCAATGCTTTTATTTTGTTGTTATTTTATCAACCTTTCGTTTTGAGTAAAGAGAATTGATGAAACTTTTATTTTGTTCTGATTCTCTTAAAAGAAGTAAAATTTTCATAAGTGATGACTCACTTTTGACACTATGTGTATATTAAAATTATTTGACTTACGTTTATGGTAGAGTCAGTAGATGGCGAATGACCTTAGTATGAAATATGTGTCACATGTAAATGGCGCATGGCCATGATGTATTGAGCACACATATCAGGAGCTATACGATCGAGTTAACATAGGATCTTGTCCAATAAAACAAGGAAGGTTTTGTAATGAGAATATTAATTTGATTTTGGATCTGACCGCCTGGTAATCGTATGTCTTGAAATCGATATGGCTGGTGAATATGGATCAGGCACTCATAGTGCTCAAATTTCAGTTTGATAAGACATAAAACAAAAAAAAAATGTCTAATAAAAACATTATTTTGAATTTATGTTTGAATGGGCGAAACCCCTCCTGGTAATCGAAGGACCATGAAATTAACAAGGTTGATGAACATACATATAGTGTATTCAGACAGAGCAGAACTCGCACAAATCTCGAGTTCAAATTACAACCACAGGGAAAATGAACCAAAGGTTCTTCTACTGAAAATAACAGGGCAGTCGCAGAGGACGTGTTGGATGCTCTCCGGTTCATCCTCGTCTTCACAGCTACGACCGGAGTCATTGTGTGGAATTTGCATCCTATGGGCCATCAGTCCGATGGTGCAGTGCCCGGCTATAACTCCTGTCAACGTCCGAACCCTTTTCTTGTTAAAGTGTAGGAGCTCGGAGGGTCTCTTTGGTTGATAGCAAGGTCAGACTCATTTGCCCACTTCCTGCCTGCTAGATCTCTGGTCTTCACGTCAAGGCATGATAGGCATAGGGTCTCCCCAAAAGCGTTAATTAACTTTGCTGTCTGCCAGACCCCGTAGAATTCTGCCTGGAACACGCTACACCAGTCAGGTAGATGATACGATAGCTGAGCTATTAGCTCTTCCGAGAAGATGTCTGCACCTGTCATTTTTGTGTTGGCTCACAGTAGTCACATATTCCTCCATCAGCTCGAGTTCCCACTTCTTGTAAGATAGTGCTGTGGTCTACGACTCAGCGCTTAAGAAGATGCAGCACCCGAAATCTGACTGAACTTCTAGCCGCTACGTACTTGAGATATGCGCCCACATGTGCCAGGTATAGAATAACATCCAAAGCCGCCTGTGGGGTGGATAGTAAAGATCCAGTAATTCCTAGGCAAGCTATTCTTTGCACCTTATGAAGATTGTGTAGGTGGGTGTTAGCCACCTCCCACCACACTAGGGTTGCATATGTTAAGAAAGGCCCCACAACCGTTGTATAAAACAAATGGATAATATACGACTGCCAATCGTTCTCCTACAGACGTAGAAAGCACCTAACGCCTTTTTCATTCCTTCTGCAGAATTTCTCTTCCAAGAGAGCTTGGAATCCAAAACAATACCAAGGTATTTCGCTTCCATCATTCTTATCCGGGTTGACCCCAAGCCTAGAAAGGATTCCAGTAGTTCACTGATTGTGGGTAGAAATTTGCCCGCAACCATCAGAATCAAGTCATCCGCATAGGAAGTTACTCTGCACCCTTTCCTCTGAAGGCTTAAAAGCAGATCATTCAGGACTAAGTTCCAAAGTAGGTTGGAAATAACATCCCCCTGTGGAGTGGCTCTTGTGACCTGTTTCTTTATTGTCGCTGAAACCAGGTCGGAGTTTATTACCCGGCAACGAATCATATTGCCAAGCCACTTGTTGATCGAATTATTGGTATGGCTGGTATTATACCATCTGGACCCGGTGATTTGTAATGCTTAAAGTACCCTATAGCCCAAAGTAACTTTTCCTCTGTGATTAGGTCATATGGGATCTACCGATAGTAAAGATGATATTCTCGCCTTCTCCATCAACATAGCTTCAGGGACCCCTCACTGTTACTATCGTGTACATCATTTGCACCGCACAGTCTGGATGCTTCTATAGTGCTAGTGATATCCTCGCAAAACGTTGCTCAGGAATCTCTTTTAGCCTTCCTGTTAGCTCTCTTTAATTTCTTAAAACTGAAATGATAGGCACCCCAATCTACCTGACAGTTTCTATATTTGGCTTTATTGAAAAGTCTTCTTGTCTCCTTCCTAATTTGCCCAAGATCCGGTGTCCACCACACATTACGGTTGGACCTTGGAGGTCGGCTAATAGGGCAGGATTTAAGAAAAGCTCCTCCTAGGACCTCCGTGATGGTCTGAGAGGACTTCTCTAACATATCAAGATCAAAAAGCTCCCCAACTGGGGGGTAAGGGAGTGTCTGGCCAACAGCATTAGAGAAGCCATCCCAGTCAGTCCTCTTCGGATTCCTATTGGGTTAGATTTGTTTTTATACCATCTAACATCATAGCGAATTCTGAAGTGATCCGACAATGAATACTTAGCAAAAACATACCAGTAATCCATGCCACTGATCATCGCATGCTGAACGAATGTCTTGAGATGAGGGTTGGCACTTGTTACTCATGATGAGGTTCTTGGACTCCGTTCCAGATTTGTACCAGAGATCCTTCCCCTCATCATTGTTTCGTGCCAACTCTCGGACGAAGGTCCAATCGCCGCTTCCAAGTAGAAAATTTTGGCCTACAATGAGGCTCTGAGTGGTTTTGTCCTCAATACGGTTGACCCACTTCGATGACGTAATCATCCTTTTTCGTTTCTTTTACAATTCATTGTATGTTTTTATCTTGTATCTGTAGACTAAACAGTTAGACAGCATGTTGTTAACAATTTCGCATCTGGGTCAGGAATACGATAGGGTGCTTGTGTGATGACCTCGTTGCTATTATTATTGTTGGGGGGATGTAGCACTGCGACCTATAAGATCTATTGTGCCCCCTTCATGGACTTAAAGTATTTCTCCTAGCCTCACAGAGGCTGCATTCGTCCTCCGATAGGGTGAGTTCGCCAAGGTGTTTGCTTCTCCTGCGCATCAGGGCAGAGCAAGTTCCTATCACATGTAGTGCGGTCTCATCATCTTCCCCGCAGAACCTGCAAAGACCATTAGACAAGATTCCTAGTTTTGTTAGGTGACGATTCAACCTACAATGTTTTGTTGGTAATCCCGTAATGATTCTTAATTTTTTCTTTGTCAAGTTCATAAAGTCCTTGTAGCGTTTTAGGTTGTATGTCCCTAGCGAAATCATTCTTAACCGTAAACGTTGTATATGTTGCTGGGATAATTGTATCGTCGATACGTAGCTCCAATATCATACATTCACACCAGAAATGCCACTATCCTCGTCGTTCGGCCTTGATTCGATTTGTGGTGGTTGTACGTGCAATGGTGCATTGACTACAGTGCCAACGGATGCGGTGTATGATTGCGCGGATACCTCGATTATTTCCAAGAAGCATGAGTCCTTATTTGTAGCATCAAGTTAGCATATGGTTGCTTCAGTTCTCGTACAATTGTCGTTCGTTGGATGCACCTTGTGCAATGATGGCGTTTCTGTGGTAAGGGACATTTGACTGAGAAATGACCCTATCCTGTTCGTTCCTGTGTTAGCTTAGTTTCGTCTTGTTTTGACATATTATCTCGCTTTTCGCTAAATAATCTTGCCAAGATTGATGAAGAAGTTTTCGATTATGTCTCGCATCGGTCTCATTGTCGTGAATTTCGTTTCAACAAAATTTTTTTGGAGGTCGCGGTGACTGAGATACGTTCATGTGCAGTGGATGGCAGCAGCATGATTATACCGATTTCCTAGGGATGACATGCAAAAACAGCATTCTTTGATGTTCTGTTTCGGAAGTCTGACTAAATTGGCCATTGCGCAATGGATTTTAGCTTCGTTTGGCATTAAGCCGAACTCATTTCGCAGTGCGCATGCCAGATCAGTCCAGGTCGTGTACATTGTAAGTGTGGTGTCATGCCACATTCGTGCCAAACCCTTAAGACGCGTGTATAGATGGCTAACTATAGTAACTTATCCTCCCAGTCCACGCGTTCAATGAATTGATTGATCGTTATTGAACTCTCGTTGGCCGGGTCTCCGTTACCGACGCATGACGTGCGTATGGCAGTGATGCAAATATATCGTTTGTCGTGTGAAGGCTGTGCTAAAGATGTAATACTCTTCACGCTCCTCCGCGTTGCATCCAACCTTCCTTTCTTAGCATCACCATATTCTCTCTGTTACAGTTTGAGTATCAACAAAGAACACATTTTGAGTATCAACAAAGAACACAGTTTGAGTTGCATTGTATTTTTATTGTAGTTATACTCTTTAAAGTTTGTCATTTAATGTGAGTTTGTATGGGAGGTACCCCTCCTGGTAACCCTAGGAACATGAAATTTATATGGCTGATGGATGCAGAACAGAAACTTATAGTATCCAAAATTTAAATTCAATAAGTCAAAAAACAAAAATTTTTTTCTATTAAGAACTTTAATTTAAAGGGGGGTTTGTATGGGAGGTACCCACCTAGTGGTCCGATTCGGCTGATTCCGACAAATGTTCAGCGTTTGGTAAAAAGAAACCTATGTGCAAAATTTCAGCTCTCTAGCTGAAAAACTGTCTGACTAGTTTTGCGAACAGACGGACGTGGCTAAACCAACTCGTCTCATCGAGCTGATCACAAATATATATACTTTATGATGTCTCCTTCTGTGTGTTACAAACTTCATGACAAACTTATAATCCTATTCACTCCCGTGAAGAGTATAAAAATTGTATTTTGTGCCATCATCAGCTGTTCAATGAAGCACATGACCAAAAATGGCAATAAGTAAGGTTCAAGTTGGGTTCATCGAGAACACAAGCAGAACTCTGTGGTCTAACTGCTACAACAACAACAAATTTCGTTCGTTTTCCCTGTTGTTGTTGTTGTTGTTGTTGTTGTTGTTGTTGTTGTCAGAACACAGAATTCTGCTTGTGTTCTCAGAACCCATTTTCTACTCACTGTAGAAAGGCTATTATGCGATAAACTAACGAGATCATTAATACCATTTTTTCATAAATAGATCGACCATACATCAAATCCCTTGCACCTGTAGCCCAGTAGTAGTCTTTTGAAAAGGAAAAATTATACAACAAATTCAAAACCTTCACATAAGTAGATGTGGAACCACCCATTGGTTGAGGAAAGTGGGAGCTTACAATAGCAGTTAAATTTATCGAGTATCATCATTTTAATGAATTTTACTAATGGCGCGGCGTCGCATAGGACAGAAACGGCAACAGAACCAGACTCCAGTACATTTGCAACTGAAATAGACCAGAAACGGGGCCGCAATGGAATAACGGTACGGCCAGGTTGCTTAAAAAACGAAACCAGATCTCAGTGTATTGGCATTAGGACCAGAAACAACTATTTTTGACTTCTTTTCGGTGGCGTCTTTTCCTTTTCTTTTGATTGTTCAACAAAAGAATATAGATCAAATCTTTGAAGTCTTCGTTAAAACAAATTGTGGCAGCATTACATATTTTCACCTTAAATTTCATTTATTTTTAGCTTCTATCTGAATTTCACTTTGATTTTTCACTATGATCAAAATATGAAAAGAAGTTCTAGATCTGTTCTATGTAGCACAGTCGTACAGCATTAGAAAGAGACCAGAAAAAGAACAGTCCCAGAACGTTGTTTGTGGAATCTGGTTCTATTGTCGTTTCTGTCCTATTTGACACCACGCTATAATTATTATTTTCCAGGGTACAGAGTCCGAATTAACACCATGTGCCATCTATCGCTCATTTTCATCATGTCAAATTACCAAGCGCATTATGGTCATGCTGGTATCCTACCAGATATTTTCTAACACTGGATGAAATCTATGCGTTAAAAACTTGATAAATGTATTTTGTATAATTTGCGTATGTGCAACGAATGCAATGTCAACACTGTCAATAAAAGCCATAGAGTAACTAAAAGTGGAAAAAACAAAAAAAGACTTACAGATTTTACAATGGCGCAGAAGGCAGAAGAAGAAATTGGTAAGTCCAAGTTTTTTTTGTCAATTGTCAAGTGATGAAAATTTATATACTTTGTGGAAAAGTTTTGATTGATGATGACCGTGTGCTGTGTGATGCAGCTGTCAACAACGCCACTACAAGTGGACCAAGAAGCGGCGCTGTTAGAAATAATTTGCACCGATCCATGTTCAAACCTGAGAATGGCACATCCGTTCAGCTATCAGACAATGAAGATGATCTTTATGAGGAATATGTGACACGAAAATATAATGCAAATAAAAGTGGACTAAAAAGCGGCGCCGTTAGAAATAATTTGCACCGATCCATGTTCAAACCTGAGAATGGCACATCCGTTCAGCTATCAGACAATGAAGATGATCTTTATGAGGAATATGTGACACGAAAATATAACGCAAATATAAGTGGTAGTACAGGAGCGAATAGAAAGTCTGAGAAATCAAAAGAACTTCCATATTTTGCTGGATCTCAAGCAAGAAGACTGTTTGAACGTCTTCTAAATACAGCGTCCGTCTGCTGTTCTTCTACAAAACAGACATTTTCAGCAGAGTTTGGAACTGATGATATTGCCGAAATCGATACGCGACAAGCTACCACTGCTTTAAGTGATTCACGTATGCGCAGCAACATAAGTGTACGCGAGCAAAGTGCTCCAGTCCAGGTTGTGTGCAAATCGAATTCAAATTCTGTAATTAACGGTATGGACCTGACTGATGATGATGATGGGGGTATCGAGGAAATCCCTAACACAAATGGTGCCACAGAAACTAACAGTGACAGTGCCAATCTTGTGTAAGTATAGAGATCTTAAACAAAATTGGCAATTTTAATAAAATTTTATGTATTTTCTATTAGACGAAAAGTGACACCGGTAAACAGCTTTGAAGCTCACATTCTTCAATGTGAGATTATGGGACCAGATTGGATCAAAGAACTTAAAGACAAATGGGCCAGATCCAATGAGTTTGCCGAGAAGAAAATCAAGTTACTTGAATTGCAGTAAGTATGAGCATAGTTAGTTTTTTTTACCAGATTACAAACTATTATATATTATTTTATTTTATTATAGAATACAGGAAATTTCGAAAGAACGCGATATGTATAAAAGAGCTGTGGTTGATAAACGTTTAGATAGGCAAAGTAATCTACGCGGCAAGCCTACTTTGCCCTTCGTTGATGATGCTAATGACATGGTTTCTAATCGTTTCGAAATGCAAAATTATTTGCACGGCAATCCTACTATCCCCGCCGAGGAGGTATCCTTTAAGCCAGATGATAATGATGTGGAAATGATTGCTAGTCGTTTAGAAAAGCAAAATAGTCTTCACGACAATCATAATATACCCACAGTGCAGATATCCTCTGAAGATGATGAGAAGATGCCTCTTGAGTCAGATGACGATATTGACATTCTTACTGCATTTGAGAGTAAATGATGTTAAACAAGCCATTGACGCAGTGTAGACAAAGATTTATAAGATCAAAAATCTTCTTCCTGAAAAGCAATTCTTATTGCTTAAAAGCTATCTTTTAGGCCACTCTTCCATGAGATATCGACATCATTTCGGTTAATCATTACATTGCACCACTATGCCTTATGCAAAACTCTCGATTTTAATTTGATTTAAATTCTTAATATTTTCAATAAACATCCGTTTGTCTTCATCAACAGTGAGAAACTTATTTAAGAACTGTTTGTTCTTGAAGTTCAAAGCTTTGCAATAGCGAATCACATTTCACTGATATGAGACGAAGTTTATGTTATCAAGTGGTTTAGGTTTTCATAATACTTTAACTTCTCTCAATCTCAATTTGAATAATGTTGTGACATTTTGTATTATCAACATGCCTACAACAATAAAATTAAATCTGTTTTATTACCTTGTGTGTTTCTATACTCAGAAGGAGCTTTGTACTTTACAATATTATTGTGATGTTTATTAAAACGTCAGTCTGATATTCTTAAATCAAAGACACTTGCATTACGAAGAGCTTGTATCTTTAAAAAGATCAGACTTCCCGATTTTCTTCATTTTATCTTAATAATAACAAAATAAATTAATAAAATTATGATTTTCAAATTCTATATTATTGTTTTTGGAAATTAACATAATAAATACTTAAAATTAAATGAATATAATGGAGTATGGTTTGATTGTATTATACATAGTTATTTAAATGTTATCAAAAGACTTCGACAAACAATTTTGACAATAATTACTTATGCTAATCAAAATAATTAAAAGGGTCAAATGACTTACTCTAAGATCAGATTTCTTCAAACTCAATGGATTTCACTAACAGGCAGCTTTAACTTAATACATTTATTGTTACTTTTTTCGAGATTCATGTTTGATAATTTCAGTCATATCTTTGTGTTGGTCCCTTTTTGAAATATTTCAATATAAAAATTTTATAAACCAAAAATAAAAACCGATAAATGTTTATTCCATTTCAGCTTTTTATTCATTAATCAAAAATGCGAATAAGATATTGTGATTCTTTGATTTCTACCTTAAAGCGTTACAAACATTAACTGCATTTAATAATATGACGGGTTAAAGAATGAAAGCGATTTGTAGCTTCTCTCCATAACAAGAAATATTTGTTCTTCTAATTATTATTACATGATACGCTACATCTCCCAGATGTTTCTGATCAGTTCTCTCTCTTATCAACAGTTCCGTCTTGCAGGGTGAATCCCATTAAAATAATAATATAACCAATAAAATAATTGGTTTTGTTTGTATTTGCTACGAAAAAATCCCATTTGCTTAACTTCAGGTTCATTCTACAAAACAAAAATTATTTATTTAATTTTGACTTACAGTAAAAGTAAACATTGTATAAAAGAAACAAGTGACTGCAAAAATCAAACTTTTACATGCCAAGCTTCATTGAGTTCACGATCTGCAGTATTACAAGAATTTTGCAACAAAAGATGGCATCAAATTCGTTGTTCTTATGATAAACACTTGCTTTATTGCTGGGCCTGAAGACTCTGGGATTCACCACTGCTGACTGGTTAGATGATTTAAATGACGGCACGGTAAGTCACTCACCTTGAAAGTATTCTTTAAAGTACTTATAATGAAATTTGTTCAATTGCAGAATCGTTTACTATCAACGGTTAATGAGCTTGGTGCAAAAATCGATGCGATCTCAAAGAATGTTTATAAAATTGGTCATATTCTGAGACAATTGGATCCAGAATCAAATGAGGAGGAATAATTATGCTAATTATAATAAATTTATTTTTATAATGAAGTACAATAAATAATTTAATTTATATTAAAATTCTCATATTATCTTATTGATCATCGTTGTTTCTTGGTGTTCATTTATAGTAGTTAATTTAGTTGTTATTTGCGTTCAATTTCTTTGTTACTTAGTATTTTATTGCTTAGATTTGATGAAAGGTTAAAAAAGAAGCTTGTTAAGTTTGGTTGTTTTATAACGTTAACATCATTTGAATACAATTTTAGTTTGTTTATATTTATTCTCACAAAACGAAATTCTCTTCAATCTTCTTCTAGGAAAATGTTGCTATTTGTTGCAATTAAGAAATTTTAATTCTTTTTATTTAAACGATTAAAATTTAAACCGGAAAGAAGATTATCATTGGCTATGCCAAAGATGTAATACTCTTCACGCTCCTGTGAATGAGTTCGTTGTATGGTGAATATGGATCAGGCATTCATAGTGTCCAAGTTTCAGAGTTTTTGTAAAAAGAACATTAATTTTAATTAGTGTTTGTATGGGAGGTACCCCTCCTAGTGGACCGATTCGGCCGGCTGGATTCATGTCTAAATCAACTCGCCTCATTGAGCTGATCAATAATATGTAGACCCCAAGGTCTGCGACGTCTCCTTCTGTGTGTTACAAACTTCATGGCATACTTATAATACTATTCTATAAAAATATACGTTGAACAATATAGACTTTACGAATTAAAAATCATTATTTTATTCTCTTTTTAAAAATGTTCTTTATTGCAGATAAACTTAGCCCTGCGCAGCTTTTACAAAGTGTTTTGTTAATATTTTATTCAAGATCTGTCTAATTAAATATTAATAAGATTTTCTGATAGAATGTAATTACATTGGAGTACAATGCAAGTTGCACAATTTAAGTCTTTGAATTATTACACTCTAAATGTTAAGTTCAGTGGGTGATATTTCTACAATTTTCTGATACAGCTGCTGTTTTTATTATATAACTATGGATTTCCAAAGAATAAATATAGTTTTCACTAAACCAAACAATTTCTTCTTTTACTGTTGGTACGTGAAGATCTCGGAGCAAAACTAAATTTTCAACAAACTATGGAGCTCCCATTTGGCGCTACGGCTTTTGAATCACGAGCATATTAAAAATATTGCCGATATGTTTCTGTTACATTTCTGAAAGAGCGTCAGAATCTGACATGTGTCACGTTTTCATGTTAAAAAATCAAAGTACATAGACCAATACATTTAAAATAATTCACCTTGTTTTTTAACACACCTCGGATACATCTGCTGTCCATACCACAGCTTACATTTGATATCAGAGATAGGAAATTTTGATAGCAATGTTTGCACTTTCAGTAGTTGACGCAGTCAACAGAAATATTAAATGCAACAATGTTACAGACAATTGGAGTATTGAGAAAAGGCTTCTCATAAATGAATTGGGTGGTCCTTCCAAGAAATATGTGGATCTTCAACGTAATGAAGTAAAAAATGTGATCACTTAGAGATATGATTGCTTTAACGAATACATTATTGAGACGTACTTTGCCAAAGCAGTTATCAAGTACAATGGATATGCAAGAATCGTTATAACAAATAATATGGCGTATAAAACTAAACGAAACAAAATCAGTCCATATTGATTTCACAAAAAAATAAAATAAATAAATATATAGTAGATAGGAGAATAATATTGTTACAAATATGATCGATAACTATCGATCATTTCCAGGACACCTTGGCAGCACTTTAATAAATGCACGTAGCCCTGGTGTGGAACAGCTGAATTAGGAGAGAAGAAGTGGAGGAATAAGAAATGAGAAGTGAATGACAGTATTTTGACATTTTGTAAAATTAACGCGCCTACTAAATACAATAGAATAATGGAATTAAATCTATTTTATTAGTTTGTAGTGTTTCTATAGCCAGAAGGAGCTTTGCACTTTACAATATTACTGTGATGTTTATTAAAACTTTAGTGTGATATTTTTAATTCAAAGACCATCGCATGGTCAGCATTACGAAGGATTTGTATCTTAGAAAATAGCTGACTCCCGATTTTCTTTATTTTTATCTTACTAATAAAATAAATTAATAAAATTATGATTTTCGAATTCTATTTTTTTGTTTTAGGAGCTTAACATAATAAATACTTAAAATTAAATGAATAATGGAGTATGGTTTGATTGTATTATACACAGTTATTAAAATGTTATCCAAAGGGACTTTTAGCCTCTGGCTGTGGCTGCAACGTTTGCCGCTTGTTGAGCTACCGCAACTGTCTGAATTGTTGCATCTCGAGTGTGTTGGACAACGCGTTCCTGAAATTTAAAAAACCATTGAATTGTTAGTAAACTGTTAACATGAAAATCCTTTATTCTAACTTACAAGTTTCTTTCCAATCTTTTTAAGCCATCCAGCTTCTGATTGACCAGCAAAAACAGCCAAAATCAAAGCAACAAAAATGAAAACTTTATACAAATTCATGGTAGTAAGTATATTTTATTTTTTATTTTGAATCGGATTTGAAGGATTTGAAATTGGTATAAAATCACTTGGATTGCTTTATGTTTGCTCTACAACTGATGCTTTTCACGATGCTGCAGATGGTTTTTATACTCAGTTCAATGAAACTGATAGAAATCATTTAGAAATAGGGGAATTTTATTAACCATCGCGCTCTACAAATTTTTACAATAATTAAAATCCCCTCTGAATCAATGAAACAAAAGTTTTGTTAAATTCACAAAATTTATTTCTCGTGTTATGTATATTTCTTGGTTATCAAAATAAGCATAGGTTATGCTATTTCATATGTTTGCGAAGATATTTTAATTGTTTTTCCCCCCATAACAAAGAAATTTATTTAAAAAGACTTCGTCAAACATTTTTGACAATGCATAGAGTATTCGATAATAATTAATTATGCTAATTAAAATATTTAAAGGGGTCAAATGACTCACTTTAAGATCAGATTTCTTCAAGCTTAATGGATTTCACTAACAGGCAGCTTTGACTTAATACAATTATTGGTACTTTTTCGAGGTTCATGAAAGCAATTTGTAGCTTCTCTCACATAAGCAGAATTATTTGTTTTTCTTATTATTAAACAATAAGTACTTACATACTTGATACGCTACATTTCCCAAATGTTTCTGATCTTTTCTCTCTTTTATCAATAGTTGCGTCTTGTAGGGTGAATCCCATTCAATAAAATAATTGGTTTTGTTTGTATTTGCTACGAATTTGCTTGGCTTCAGGTTCAATCTACAGATCGAAAACATTGTATACCATAAACGACACAAGTGAAACCAAACTTCATTGAGTTTTCTTCGGATTCTTCGATCTGCAGTATTACAAGTATTTTGCAACAAAAGATGGCATCAAATTCGTTGTTCTTATGCTTAACACTTGCTTTATTGCTGGGCCTGATGACTCTGGGATTCACCACTGCTGATTGGTTAGATGATTTAAATGACGGCACGGTAAGTCACTCATCTTGAAAGTATTCTTTAAATTACTTATAATGAAATTTGTTCAATTGCAGAATCGTTTACCATCGACGGTTAATGAGCGTGTTGCAAAAATCGATGCAATCTCACAGAATGTTTATAAAACTGGTCATATTCTGAGACAATGGGATCCAGCATCACATGACTATTGTGTTAATATTTTTAAATCATCATTATTATTTGTTACTACTATATAATTGAAAAATAAAGTAAAATGGTTCACAGGAGCGAAAGTCCAAAAATATCAGAATAGGTCGAGAGAAGTCGCAAAGTTATAACCGTTTTTTAAGTGATGATTATAAATATTGAAAAATTATGAAAGGCCGAACACCCAGAGCGTTTATTTGTGCGGCCAGACGACTTAGTTTAAGAAAATCTACAAATTAGCTCGACTCATTTGCCAATATAAAAGAAAAACTAATATCTGTTGTGTTATTTCAGAAGCTGAATTTACAAGAGAATAATGGTAATAAACAACGTTACATCAAACGTAATTAAATAGCATTTATTTTAAAATTAAGTCTGTACAGAGGCAATTTATCTAAAAATACTACATTTAAAAAAGTATGCGTAGTTTTGCTATTCAAAAGTCTAGTTTTCATAGTAGTATTTTAATTGAAATACGTTTGTTTTTATTGTGTTAGGAAAGTTGGCATTCCTATTTATTTGGAGAAACAGACAAATTTCTTTACAATTGAAGCGAAGACTAAAATTGAGGTATGTAATACAAAATGTGAATTGACTATTGATCCAACAAATATTCATATCAAAATATATAATAGTGAAAAGCGCAATGGATTCAAACACAATTGTTTGCGATCAAACTACAAAGCAATTCATGATATGCTTCTTGAAGGCAATCGGTTGGTTTATTTATCATATTCTGTATGGAGTTTGCTTAAATTGAAATTGACAGTAAAGCAGGTTTACACCGGAATAATCCATAAGATAAACTTGATCGCAAAGCAGGATTCGGATTATGAAACTGGGTACATCGTAGGTGATTGCGACTTTCTTGTAGGATACTTTGAGTTTGTTCAACTTTTTCTAAAAAGTGAGATGCCAAAAGAAAACTTTCTTATACGCGTCTTTGGATATATTCAATTTTTACTAAATTGGAAGCCAAACAAAAAATGTCGTCGTCTTAATTTATATATCCCTTATGCTGTCGACAAAGAATTCTCTACAGAGTCTCAAACTACAGATCCTGTAATGCTGATGTTATTTGAGAATATGAAAAACTTCTTTCGAGAAAATAAGAATAAACTAAAAATTGAGAGTTTTGCAGAATCCAAAGAGCACTTCATTGAAATTCATAATGAAGCTGAAGATGGTATATTAAACGCGTTGGTGCGTTGTCAAATTGAAGGCGTGAGGATACTCCTTATAACCGACAATAAGATGTTGCTTTCAAAGGCAGAAGCCATGGATATACCTGCAATTGTAGCAAAGAAATTCATGCAATCTTAAAACCCATGGATTGTTTGCAAGTGATGACTTTTTTTTTTATATGAGAATCAATTTTGTGCGACTCAGAATGAACATACGTTATTCATATCCTAACCATTCCAATAAAATGACAATCTTCTTGGCGACTCAGTGTACAGTTTATTGGAAAATAGTAACTTAAATAGAATATTTTAAAATGAAAATTTGTAAAATATTAAAAATATTATATATATTTTTTACATAATTATTTTGTTCAGTTCATTATTTTTCATAATGTTATATTTATTTTTTAAATAAATACTTATAATTTAGGGAAATATTATCAAATTTTAGGATGTATAATAAATATAGAAGGAAGCTTCAGGCTGTGGCTGTCACAATTGCCTTTTGTTGAGCTACAGCAATCATCTAAATTGTTCCATCACGGGTGTGTTGGCCAACTTTTTCTAAAATTTATTAGAAAAGAAAATGTGTTTAGTTGTTGTGTGATGAATTATTTCCTAATAATATCATACCAAACTGATAAAACCCCATGTGTGGTTTTGAAGATAGAGAAAAGTTTTTAGTTACATATTTGTGTATTTGTGAATATTTTTATAATAATTCTGTTGATAATATATATTCATAATTTCTTTTCTTATTAAACAATAACTAAAATATATTATGTAGATAAATATATCCAATGAAAAAAAAAAATTAAAAGGTATTTCTAAAAAGATCAATATTGTATTTCCTCTCTGCTTGAGTCAAATCTTATTAACAGAGAAGACAAACTGAAATCGCTGTCATCTTGTACTGTTGTAAATAAAAAGTAATTCATTCATAAACTGATTTGGCGCCTCCAGTCGTTTCGTGTCTTTTCATTAATATTGAAAACTTGTAAAATTAAATGTTAATGTTCTCATGGATCCGTGCACTATGAAAATACATACATACTAAGAAGCGGGAAAAATTAATAGTATAACATTTTTACTTGTAGTAGTACTTACTTACTCATCATACAAAAAGCAGAAGTGCACTTCGACGAGGCTTAGTCAACTGTGGTTTTTTCTTTATAGTGGCATTACAGTGAACTAAGATTCGAATCTATGAAGATACGAATATTGATTCGAGTTCCATTTGACAACAACAACAGGGAAAATGACAAAATTGAGAGGTTGTTGTTGTAGATGTGATCGATTGAACGATGCAAATCTCAAATTTATATGCTTAGAATAGTAGAATAGAAATGTGTATGGTCAGTCTTAACAGTTTTGGACAATTTTTCCATGTAAATTGGCAGCATTATCTGAATTTCGTCGTTTTTTGTGATTGTCAGCTGTCTTCTTCTTCCATTTTTGTTGCGCGTCACACTATTCAAAACAAAAAACAGCTGTTCGTGATGCTAAAATAGCACTGTAAAGCACAAAACCGAATATTCGTGATACGAGCCACTGTAAAGTCACTGTTAGTTTTCTCCGACAAAGATGTGCGGAAGCATTTATTACTCTCATAACTGTGGAAACACTGGCTGCTACACCGGTTTTTGCTTTTATTTTTGATGCTGTCTTTGCAGAATTTGAAGCTGTGCGGATTATGAATCGATCTTCTGCAGCAGTGGTTGCCTTGGATGTACCCCGTTTTTTTCCAGAATTTGATTTGTTTTTTATAAAATCATGTTCTACGGTTTTACTTATTCCAATTTTTCCTATACAAAATTTAGTTTGCATACTTTAAGGTTGATGAACTTTTGTACGTTCTTGTCATTTTCAATAAAAATGGACATCGACAAAAAGGTTTTCTTTTCCATTTCGTCCAACTCCATAAAGGTCAGTTGTTTTTTCGATTTGTGATTTTTTGTTTATGAAAAAATGAAATATGCTTATTTTATAGCTCGGCACTTCAAACGTCAATTAATTTATGGCATAATTTTATTTGCGAAGTAACATAAATGCCATAATTTATGCAAAATAGAAGAGGACAAACAAACGAAAAATTATGATAAAGGCTAAAACAGAGACGCCATGTGCACTTGTGGCAACATAAGCCGCTTAAATATGTAAAAGTACGAAATTGTGGTACATGAGAGACAAGTGAAGCCCAGACAAGTTGAACAACATTCGCATTAAATTTCACTACTCTTCTTATCATCACTTTTTTTTTTATATAGATTTGTATGCCGTTGTATACAATATTTTCTGTTTTAATAAAAAAACAAGAAACAAATTTTTTCATACATTCTTATTTCACTTAAGAAAATTACATTTTGTTTTCTTTTTGCCTTTGAAAAATATAAGACTAAGAGATAAGAAAAAAACAAGCAAAGAAGAGAATATTAAGAATGAGCACTACTTTCCAAGTTGAGGCGAAAACTGCTTTGATGAGAATGATAAACAAATTTCCTGGAAACCTTTAAGGACAAAATACCAAGACAATTAAATTTATAAATTATATATACTTAGGAATACACTCTTATCCTTTAAACCATATAACATCTTTCCCATTGCATTTAGTGACATATGAAAAAATTCCGAAAAGTAGTTGGAATCAGGCTAGTAGTGCCGAAGAATCTCAATTGGACCCTCAACAAGCAGCTTCGTTAAAATGGTAATAACAAGCACGCATCAATAACACCGTCACAGTCTGTGGTAACTGTGTGACACAGTTTGGTCTGAAAATTTGAACTGTTTAAAAATTTTGAATTGACCAACCTATTCAGTAAATTTAAGAAAAGTCTGGATTACCAGTCAGTAGTGTATTACAGAAAAATCACATTAACGATATATATTTTATGTTACATGTCTTTGATGTTATAATCTTCTGGGCTCTAACTTTTTTCCCAATATGCCCTGTTTAACATTTAATTTTAGTAAAACATTGCTCAAAAAATTTCCTATCTTTGAGATATAAAATGTAAGCTATGGGTTTTATCAGTTTGGTATGATATTATTAGGAAATAATTCATCTATCTATATATTGTATTATATATTTTATGAACACATCACACAACAACTAAACACATTTTCTTTTCTAATAAATTTTAGAAGACGTTGGTCAACACACCCGTGATGGAACAATTTAGATGATTGCTGTAGCTCAACAAAAGGCAATTGTGACAGCCACAGCCTGAAGCTTCCTTCTATATTTATTATACATCCTAAAATTTGATAATATTTCCCTAAATTATAAGTATTTATTTAAAAAATAAATATAACATTATGAAAAATAATGAACTGAACAAAATAATTATGTAAAAAATATATATAATATTTTTAATATTTTACAAATTTTCATTTTAAAATATTCTATTTAAGTTACTATTTTCCAATAAACTGTACACTGAGTCGCCAAGAAGATTGTCATTTTATTGGAATGGTTAGGATATGAATAACGTATGTTCATTCTGAGTCGCACAAAATTGATTCTCATATAAAAAAAAAAGTCATCACTTGCAAACAATCCATGGGTTTTAAGATTGCATGAATTTCTTTGCTACAATTGCAGGTATATCCATGGCTTCTGCCTTTGAAAGCAACATCTTATTGTCGGTTATAAGGAGTATCCTCACGCCTTCAATTTGACAACGCACCAACGCGTTTAATATACCATCTTCAGCTTCATTATGAATTTCAATGAAGTGCTCTTTGGATTCTGCAAAACTCTCAATTTTTAGTTTATTCTTATTTTCTCGAAAGAAGTTTTTCATATTCTCAAATAACATCAGCATTACAGGATCTGTAGTTTGAGACTCTGTAGAGAATTCTTTGTCGACAGCATAAGGGATATATAAATTAAGACGACGACATTTTTTGTTTGGCTTCCAATTTAGTAAAAATTGAATATATCCAAAGACGCGTATAAGAAAGTTTTCTTTTGGCATCTCACTTTTTAGAAAAAGTTGAACAAACTCAAAGTATCCTACAAGAAAGTCGCAATCACCTACGATGTACCCAGTTTCATAATCCGAATCCTGCTTTGCGATCAAGTTTATCTTATGGATTATTCCGGTGTAAACCTGCTTTACTGTCAATTTCAATTTAAGCAAACTCCATACAGAATATGATAAATAAACCAACCGATTGCCTTCAAGAAGCATATCATGAATTGCTTTGTAGTTTGATCGCAAACAATTGTGTTTGAATCCATTGCGCTTTTCACTATTATATATTTTGATATGAATATTTGTTGGATCAATAGTCAATTCACATTTTGTATTACATACCTCAATTTTAGTCTTCGCTTCAATTGTAAAGAAATTTGTCTGTTTCTCCAAATAAATAGGAATGCCAACTTTCCTAACACAATAAAAACAAACGTATTTCAATTAAAATACTACTATGAAAACTAGACTTTTGAATAGCAAAACTACGCATACTTTTTTAAATGTAGTATTTTTAGATAAATTGCCTCTGTACAGACTTAATTTTAAAATAAATGCTATTTAATTACGTTTGATGTAACGTTGTTTATTACCATTATTCTCTTGTAAATTCAGCTTCTGAAATAACACAACAGATATTAGTTTTTCTTTTATATTGGCAAATGAGTCGAGCTAATTTGTAGATTTTCTTAAACTAAGTCGTCTGGCCGCACAAATAAACGCTCTGGGTGTTCGGCCTTTCATAATTTTTCAATATTTATAATCATCACTTAAAAAACGGTTATAACTTTGCGACTTCTCTCGACCTATTCTGATATTTTTGGACTTTCGCTCCTGTGAACCATTTTACTTTATTTTTCAATTATATAGTAGTAACAAATAATAATGATGATTTAAAAATATTAACACAATAGTCATGTGATGCTGGATCCCATTGTCTCAGAATATGACCAGTTTTATAAACATTCTGTGAGATTGCATCGATTTTTGCAACACGCTCATTAACCGTCGATGGTAAACGATTCTGCAATTGAACAAATTTCATTATAAGTAATTTAAAGAATACTTTCAAGATGAGTGACTTACCGTGCCGTCATTTAAATCATCTAACCAATCAGCAGTGGTGAATCCCAGAGTCATCAGGCCCAGCAATAAAGCAAGTGTTAAGCATAAGAACAACGAATTTGATGCCATCTTTTGTTGCAAAATACTTGTAATACTGCAGATCGAAGAATCCGAAGAAAACTCAATGAAGTTTGGTTTCACTTGTGTCGTTTATGGTATACAATGTTTTCGATCTGTAGATTGAACCTGAAGCCAAGCAAATTCGTAGCAAATACAAACAAAACCAATTATTTTATTGAATGGGATTCACCCTACAAGACGCAACTATTGATAAAAGAGAGAAAAGATCAGAAACATTTGGGAAATGTAGCGTATCAAGTATGTAAGTACTTATTGTTTAATAATAAGAAAAACAAATAATTCTGCTTATGTGAGAGAAGCTACAAATTGCTTTCATGAACCTCGAAAAAGTACCAATAATTGTATTAAGTCAAAGCTGCCTGTTAGTGAAATCCATTAAGCTTGAAGAAATCTGATCTTAAAGTGAGTCATTTGACCCCTTTAAATATTTTAATTAGCATAATTAATTATTATCGAATACTCTATGCATTGTCAAAAATGTTTGACGAAGTCTTTTTAAATAAATTTCTTTGTTATGGGGGGAAAAACAATTAAAATATCTTCGCAAACATATGAAATAGCATAACCTATGCTTTTTTTGATAACCAAGAAATATACATAACACGAGAAATAAATTTTGTGAATTTAACAAAACTTTTGTTTCATTGATTCAGAGGGGATTTTAATTATTGTAAACATTTGTAGAACGCGATGGTTAATAAAATTCCCCTATTTCTATCAGTTTCATTGAACTGAGTATAAAAACCATCTGCAGCATCATGAAAAGCATCAGTTGTAGAGCAAACATAAAGCAATCCAAGGGATTTTATACCAATTTCAAATCCGATTCAAAATACCATGAATTTCTATAAAGTTTTCATTTTTGTTGCTTTGATTTTGGCTGTTTTTGCTGGTCAATCAGAAGCTGGATGGCTTAAAAAGATTGGAAAGAAACTTGTAAGTTAGAATAAAATATTTTCATGTTCACAGTTTACTAACCAACACACTCGAGATGCAACAATTCAGACAGTTGCGGTAGCTCAACAAGCTGCAAACGTTGCAGCCACAGCCAGAGGCTAAAAGTCCCTTTGGATAACATTTTAATAACTGTGTATAATACAATCAAACCATACTCCATTATTCATTTAATTTTAAGTATTTATTATGTTAATCTCCTAAAACAAAAATATAGAATTCGTAAATTATAATTTTATTAATTTATATTGTTAGTAAGATAAAAATGAAGAAAATCGGGAAGTCTGCTATTTTCTAAGATACAAATCCTTCGTAATGCTGACCATGCGATGGTCTTTGAATTAAAAATATCACACTAAAGTTTTAATAAACATCACAGTAATATTGTAAAGTGCAAAGCTCCTTCTGGCTATAGAAACACTACAAACTAATAAAATAGATTTAATTCTATTATTCTATTGTATTTAGTAGGCGCGTTAATTTTACAAAATGTCAAAATACTGTCATTCACTTCTCATTTCTTATGCCTCCACTTCTTCTCTCCTAATTCAGCTGTTCCGCACCAGGGCTACGTGCATTTATTAAAGTGCTGCCAATGTGTCCTGGAAATGATCGATAGTTATCGATAATTTTTGTAACAATATTATTCTCCTATCTACTACATATTTATTTATTTTATTTTTTGTGCAATCAACATGGGCTGATTTTGTTTCGTTTAGTTTTATACGCCATATTATTTGTTAAAACGATTCTTGCAAATTTCTTTAGTCAGTTAGATATCCATCATTGGGTTCATTCCATTGTACTTGATAACTGCTTTGGCAAAGTACGTCTCAAAAATGTATTCGTTAAAGCAATCATATCTCTAAGTGATCACATTTTTTACTTCATTACGTTGAAGATCCACATATTTCTGGGAAGGACCACCCAATTCGTTTATGAGAAGCCTTTTCTCAATACTCCAATTGTCTGTAACATTGTTGCATTTAATATTTCTGTTGACTGCGTCAACTACTGAAAGTGCAAACATTGCTATCAAAATTTCCTATCTCTGATATCAAATTAAGCTGTGGTATGGACAGCAGATGTATATCCAAGGTATGTTAAAAAACAAGGTGAATTTTAAATGTATTGGGCAACGTACATTCGACTTTTTAACATGAATACGTTTTTAAAAAGGGGACACATGGCATAATCTGACGCTCTTTCAGAAATGTAAAAAAACATGTCGCCAATATTTGTATATATCTCGTGACTCAAAATCCTTAGCGCCAAATAATTTATAAATTCTGAAAATAGAGGAAGCCAAAATGATTATAAGAGGACTTTTGTTTGGGTGCGCTTATGTCATCAAGAGTGGAGGGGCGTTAAAATATCTTTAAAAAAAATTTTGAAAATTCTTTTCTTATTCGCTGATTTTTTTTTGTTGTGTTCGTTTTAAGCCAATAAGAAGCATATAGAATAAAATGTTTAGAAAGTCCTCCAGAAGAGTTAGAAGTTAGAACTTTTTGTATTAAAATCTGAATAAATATAAAAATAAAGTTTATATCATGCGTAAGAACCTTTGAACATAAACAACCACTAATCGCAGGCGATCGAGGTGAGCACACACACAAAAATACAGTGTTAACTCCATTTGACGTCACCAGCATATGTCAATAACGTAGTAAAGTGCGCAGTCCCTTAAGTGACGTTCCACTGTATTTTTAAAATTAAACAAAGCAACTGTGCTCTTTTTCTCAACTCTCTCTCTCTCTTTGTAAATGCGTAGTATGTTTACTTGTGCGCTCACTTCAGCTCACTCGCAATAAACAGAACACATGAAAATATTTCAACAAATAATGAATAGGTTTGTGCATATAAACAAATCACATTCATTATAATGAATTTGAATTTCTCTCATATTCATTATCAGAGAGCAAATCAACATGTGAATGCAATGTTATTTATACTACAGAAGTAAAATATAAATTAAACTCAAAATCAATTCAAATGAATTTGATTGGAACCACTAACCATTTTATAATGATTGAATCAAAAGGGCTTTTGATTTATTCATTGCACCCCTCTAGTGTGTAATCTCGTGATACATAAAAAAAAATGTTTTCACGCAAAAACAGTAGTGTAGCTTTCGATTACATTCGCACAAGACTTTATTTTCCATTACCAAAATATTAATAAACATCTTCATTTGTTGCTCAATCCTTTCCATGTCATCATAACGCTTTCAAAGACAACGGTTCTTTTGGAGAACACCTTCGTTATTTTACCATTCAACATGGTTGTTATCACCTTTCAGTTTGAAAGCATTTGCAATTCACTTTGCCATTCACACATGTTCACAATAGTATAGATAAATATATGGGTTTTTTCTACTGTATATGTAGTGGCTACGTTGGGGCAAGGCGGGGCAGTGCCCCGGGGCCCCTGAGCTATAGGGGCCCTCGGCCACCATGTTGAAAAAAAATAATAATATCATATGTTGAAAAAAAATTTTTGACTTATTCACTCTATTAATTTCAATTTCAAAATCACTTTTCTTATTTTCAACAATATTTCATTAAAAATAATAGTCATAGTTTGCAAAGTTTTGTATGATGATGATGATTATGTCCTGCTTTCGACAAATCCTGATTCACTTTTTACTCAAAATGTTTTAATATCCCGCTTTTCCGCGAATCAAAGTCTGGCAACACTATTTGTCATTCACACATGTTCGTATTCGTTTCTTATGTATAACATATTTGTGTTGGTATGTGTTTTGTCATATTGCGGCCGACGCACGCGCATTTTTGTTAAAAAATCGTACAGCTCCTCTGTTTGACGACGAAAATTTGTTTAATTGCAGATTAAGTGCAAAATGGAAAATAAAAACAAAAGGAATAAAAAAGTCATAAATAAGATTCCAATTGTGGACTTAGTTGAAAACGTATGTGATTAATTAAGTGCAAATCCCTAAATACGCTGCTAAATTCTTTCTCTTTTAGGAGTATTCAAATCATTCGAGTGATAGTGAGTTTTCTAATGCAATTGATAGTGACTGCGACGGTACTTTTGATGAACAATTGGAAAAATATGTTAACAAGCAAATGAGAAAAGAATTTGACAAGATTGTAAAGCAGAACCAGGAAGCCGTGCCTGTGATTCCGAAAAGAAAACGAGGCAGGCCGCGAAAAATACGAACACCCGAGCCAATTGCTGAGCCGACGGAAACTATGAAATTGTTTAAATTTTATGTCGAGTATGCACCAGGGGGCAAAGTGCTATTGTTGCCCAATAAAACACCAAAACCAGCCCATGCTGGCGAAATGCCACTGGACTTGGTAATGAGACCTGACCAATCGCCACTGGACTCTCAAGAGTTGGAGTCCGAACAAGGAGCACAAAATATGCCCCTTGATTTATCGTTATGGGGCAGTCTACTTACCACTCAAGAGACATCCATGGACTCGAATGATTCACCAATCGATGATACATTTAGTGAGGGCTGGGAATTCCTCTTTCCGTAAACAAAATTCTCCTTTTAACAAGCAATCAATGCAAAAACATCTTTGCCATTACATGTGTTCGGAGCCTTGATGGATACTGTCCTGGAAACTACGATTGATTGCCAAAAAAAAAACATAATCTTTATAAAATTAAAATTACACTTTTCTGGCGAACAAAAGCTGGCTTATCTTTTCCCCAAAAATAATAATTAAAAGCTACTAACACTACATAAATGACAATTCAAACTAATTGTTGTTAACACACTAACATAAACACAAATTCTACATTTACATTCATATTAAAAAACAATTTTGTATGCCTATTATGCATATTTCTTCATTAATGAGTTACATAAAAATAAATACAAGCTAAATACACATATATGTTTTTTTTTTATAGTACACATATCCCCAACATACTCGTATGTTGTCATAATCAGCTATTTTGCATATTAAGGTTTTTTTTGCAGGTATAAAGGTTAGTTGTTTTTTTTTTTGGGCTTAGTGATTTTCTGCTATTGAAAATAATATGGACCAAAGAAGTTAAGAGAATCTACTCCTTCAAAAGACTACCTCTGAACCAGTGTGGACATATGAAATGCAACTTTGGGGCACGATAGCAGAATACAATATTTAAATCCCGAAAAGTTTACAATATAAATATTGTATGTTCCTCGAAAGACTTTGTGGGACCTCCATGTTATGTAGAAAATTTAGACTTGCACCGAGATCTTCACGTAGCAACAGTGAAACAAGAAATTGTTTGGTTTAGTGAAAACTATATTTATTCTTTGGAATGCCATGGTAACATACTAGCTATCAATACTTTAAACAACAGCAGGTATACGAGGAAATTCAAGCGATACTCGTATAACAAACTGAACTTAACATTTGGAGTACCTATAATAATTCATAGACTTAAATACTGCGGTGCAATAAATAAAGTGGAGGCCCTTTCATCAAGTTTCAATGAAAGAAAAACTTTTTTATTTTTCACTTATCTTACAGAAATTTGGACACTACGAGTGCCTGATCCATATTTACCAACCAACGAACTCATTCACTGAAGTGCGAAAAGTATTACATCTTTGGCATAGCCAGTGATAACCTTCTTTCTAATTTTTTGTAATTTTTGAAAAATACTACTCACTTTTCTGATGAGTAATGAACAATGAGGAACAGTTGATAGGCTTACTAGCTTTAATTGAAAGAGACAGTATCATTAATGATTTTTCCTAAGTCCATTTCTCGAAGCAAATCACTCTCTATACTGAGTAATCACAGATAAGTATAAGTTTTTAATTTTTAATATGTAATTATCATGTTTGTATGTATGTCTGCAATTAGCCACCATCAACACTTAATACATTGTCAACGTAATTTCATTATTAGGTAATGCAGCGCCGAAGTTGTTATCAACCAGAATCCTGTAGAAGGACATCTTTTTTGGTTCACTGTGGACATTGTAGTCCTTTCTCGAAGCCATCTATCAATACTACAAACTGGACCAACTCATTCCCAAGACTGATGGTCGTTTGAAATTTTGACTAACATGTCGTCAGCCTTGTGTAGCTTCGATAAACTCAAATCCTCCAAATGATTCAAGAAACTAAATCAACGTCATAAACTCGAATCCCTCAGAGATGCTGAGAACTGATCAATTACTGGATTAAAACTTCCTACTCGATATTATTCCTTGGGTGGCTGCTGGTATTCTAAAGATTTCGCATAATCTAATGGTTTAAGATATAGAGCTTATTTCACTATGTTCGTCCGTATCTCATAATTTTTGCATTGCTTTTTCATTATCCTCGAATTTTTATCAATATTTTAATCTGAAGTGTTTTCAGCACTTGCAACCTCTTATTGAATCGTTATCCAATTGGAATCCAATAATTGTGGAGGCCCTCAATGTGTAGCCGCCCCGTCATCCATCCGACCCAACTTAATTAGTCAAACTTGCATTGGGCAAGTATATCTAAGGTAATAATAATAACTATGACGTTTGGATACGTAAACTGAAGGAACAAGAAGACAGAACACTAACATCGGATCACATAAGGTTTACATATCAACACAACAATAATAATGACTAATGAGAAGCCTCGTTAAGCTGAAAATTTTCATATATATTTTATAACTCAAAACCTTGTGTTCGAATTTGTCACTACGCAATAAGTTGCTGTTCTATAAAGCGATTCTAAGGCCAATCTACACCTATGGCATTCGGTTATGGAGCACTACTGCGACTTCTATCATTCGTTGCGATCTCAACGTAGTTAGTGTTGCTTATAGTTGCATCGACTTGAAACCCACTTAAACTTCCTCGCAGTGCAACTCCTGGACAATAGGCATCAACTCCGCATACTAAAGCGCTATCATCCTTTGGATCTTCCGTCCCGCTTCAACCAGTGACCTAATAAAACCTCTAGATAACTGAATACCTCATAAAGTTTAGCTACTGTCTACATATTGTTTTGATAAATCCTATTTAATTTGTTTGCACTTGATAAATCGCACCAATTAAGTGCTCAAATGCACATCTCCCAGTTGAATTTAAACAAACGATAGAAAAAGCTAAAAAAATGAATTCGTTCTTTTGATGCAAATCAATTGTTATTTAAAATAAATTGGTAAAACAAGAGTATGATTTGGCTGAGTTGCCAATCATAAATAAATTCACAATATTCGCAACGCTCATTGTATGCAGTTTGTGCACACCAATCGTCGCACAACTTTATACGAACGCACAATTCCTTTTTGTATGGTGAAAAGTTAACGAGTTCACAAAGTTTGTGCGATTTATACGAATTAGTGAAGACAATAAGTATCTTTAGCCTGTATAAAATCCATATATGTATAGACCAGCAGCTTTATTAGCAAAGAAAGCTTAAACAAAACTTATAAAGCTTTTAACTAGCTACGAATTCGCCACTATAAAAAAGCTTACTATTTTAATGTGATATCAAAGCTCAGCAAACTTTCAATAAGCAACCTATTTGGACACAAAAAACGTTACATCAAACGTGCATTTTAACGTGAAAATGAAAATTGTCGCCTTTGATGTTAATATGTCTCGTAGCGAAGAAAATTTTTAGAAAATTCTACGGAAAAAAGGGGAATTTGGACTTTTTATATTAAAATCTGACCAGGACTTGTCTAGATCGAACCTACGCCCGCGACAAGCAAGCCTTACATATTATCTCATTTCTTTCATCATAACCCTGCACTAAAAATAATGAATTTAAATAAGAAAAGTAACAAATAAACTTAAGTTAATATTCATTTACAATACATAACTGTAATATCATATTAAGGTTCACAGGAAATCGATCGTTGCGTGGTTTAGAAGTTCTCCGTATCCAAACAATTTTGAATTTCAACTTTGCTTTATACTATTTAATGATAATGGTTCATGAAAAACGTTTTCACGCAAAAACAACTATGGTAGTGTAGCGATACTGCCTGCCCAGGTTTTTTAAGTTTTACTACCACCATAGCGTCCAGACATTTTGATGTGTTTATTTATATACTCTTCACGGGAGTGAATAGTATTATAAGATTGTCATGAAGTTTGTAACACACAGAAGTAGACGTCGCAGACCACATTAAGTATTAATATTTGTGATCTGCTCGATGAGACGAGTTGATTTAGCCATGTCCGTCTGTCCGTCTGTATGTATGCAAGCTAGTCCCACAGTTTTGAGCTAGAGAGCTGAAATTTTGCACATACGCTGCACATTTGTCGGAATCAGCTAAATCGGACTACTAGATGTGTACTTCCAATACAAACCCCCTTTTTTTTAACCTACCGAACTGTACCTCCCATACATTGGTTACGTACTTTTTGAGACTATTCATTACAAATAAAAATACAAACATTTCCTTTATCATATTAGTATAGATAACAGTACAATAAAAGTGTCACTCAAACTGTGTTCTTTCTTGATACTAAAACTGTAAAAGAGAGAATATAGTGATGCTAAGAGATTAGCTTTACGAAGCCTCTTTCATATCCCAGTCAGGAAGAAAACGATAATTAGATTGGGATGATGTATTGTGATATATTAGTATATGAGATTTGTTGTCAAAAATTACATAAACAATCACAATTGGGAATCAGTTCTGTAAATACATTTTTCTACAAACAATCGAATTTTTTCAAATCCTGTATTTCGGAATTCTTGAATCCAGCTACAAAATGAATGTAATGTGTCAACAGCAACTTTTAAATTTACTTGAACCGATTGCCATAGTTTATTTATAATGTTCACATGAAAATCTCGTACCACACAGTTAGTTAGAATTTCGTATTCAATATTATCAAGCCGAAAAATGTTTTGGCTATTGTAGAAGAGTTAGCTGCATTTATCAAAAGCAAATCCCAATTATGGCATCCGCATGGCGTGAAGAATGCTCTTGGATTAAGTATTCTAATTCTGATAACTTTATAAATCCTGACCATATTGGCACCGTTATCCTTGATAGTTTTGGATATCTAGACCATTTCTTTCTAGATCTTGTAAGATGGGATTTGTTAAATATTCTCCTGTTGTTTCTGCGGCACTAATAAAACCAACGAAATGTTCCTCTATCCCTTCAGTTGAGTATTTTTAAAATCTTAATATTATTGACATTTGTTCAATGGTGCAATCGAGCAAGAAGGCTTAGTATTTTATTTAACTTTATTTACAATTTCGTCAATAACGGATTTACGTTGCAGGGGCTCCCATAGTGTAGGATCATATTTGTATAATAATTTAAAAAGGTCTATTAAATTGCCACTGTTGCCACTATTAATAAGGTTATGTGATTCTCGATGAGCTGTAAATGCCAGATTTTGTTAGGCTATATCAATGTTTCAAAAATGTTTTACCAATAATTTTCCGAGGCCCCCTCCACTGGGTTGAAGTACCCTTTTATCTATTAATACTTCATTCAATGTATCACAAACGAGATTCTAAAGAGTAATATACATTTAGTATTGTACAGTTCAGTATTCAGTACACTATAATACGAATAGAAGAAACTTTTAGATATTATACTTACCAAATAAATTTGTATAAGGTTTCAAGTAGTTTAAGAATGAAGAAAATTATATTTCGTATTCATCTGTGCAGCATGCCTTCTTTTATCACCCTTCCCTTCAAGGTCGCGTGCAGTAGCCGTGTGAGCATTAAAAAAACCAAAAACCAAATCTTATTCCATGTAATAAATTCATATAAGTAAATGCACACCAATTACAAAAGAAGAGAAGAACATGTGCGCCTTTGGTGCATAACAAGCTGCCGTAACGTTCCAGCAAGACAAGCAGGGTCGGATCATGTCATGTGGGGGCCTCTTGGCAAAGAAATTGTTGGGAATCCTCCATACTTATGTAGCTAAGTGCATTGTGTACTTTTCTTATAGGATGCGGGCCTGTATTGACCACATATAGATAATATGGCCCTGCTCACAGGCTCCATCTAGTCTGTCTCGTTATGAGAAATTTTTGTAATCCG
Organism: Amiota communis; assembly: GCA_037043315.1. Classification (NCBI taxonomy): domain Eukaryota; kingdom Metazoa; phylum Arthropoda; class Insecta; order Diptera; family Drosophilidae; genus Amiota; species Amiota communis. Next base: position 150,142 of record JBAMAV010000388.1, read on the forward strand.
AAGCAGATCAGATGCATACATATGTATACAGTTCATATTGTGTATCCAGCATATGTTTGAATGAATTATGAAAGCTTAACATTCAAAGGGGAAACTGGTAACAGGCGCTAATAATGATGAATGAATGAATGAAGTGCTAAATGCAATAATAAGCATATGCACCCTTTTGATAATTATAATTGTTGAATGCTGATGTGTATGTTGATATATTGTACCATTGTTATTGAGATGAAGATATGTTTTGGATCTGTCTGTGGAACTCTGATCTGATGCAAATTGTGAGACTGTGACAAATTATAGTAGATTGAATTTCCATAGAACAAATAATGAAAATAAAATTGCTTTGCAGGCATTTTTTTCTTCTGTCTTCTATATAGATACATATGTGTATATACATAGATACATATTCAGACACATTATATTCAAAGTATTAAGCGTTGTATTAATTAATTTTGCTCGCGTTTGTCTGTCTATTTGTCTATTTGACTTCACTCATTCTGTTTTGTTATTTTCTTTGCTGGTTTGTTTTTTGTTTTGTTTTCTGTCTGGTTTTGGGCTTTTTCAGTTTTGTATCATTCGCTCAGTTTTAGTTTTGTATTCGCGCCCAACGTCGAAGATGTTCAACTCGTCCACGCTGCCGAACGCAAATCGACGCTTTAAATTTTATTCGAAGCGCAAAAGAATTTCTTGTATTTTTTGTTTATAAACAATTTACAAGGAAACACAAACATAAATGAAATAAAAAATAGTAAATTAAATGAAATGAAATTATAAATGCATTCATAAAAATAAAAATATAAATAAACGTAACTACAATTATTTCGAAATGTGTTGGTGTTTACGTGTCTACGGCACTGTCCTTCATAATTTGTTAATACGATTTTACAATTATCTCGTGGATTTATTTTATACAAATGATTGTCATCTCTATTGTGGTTGTTGTTGCTTATGTTGTGGTTGGCTACGTCGTCATTTACGTTATTGTAGTTGCTGTTGTTATAATCAACGAGACACTACAAACACTTCGAATCCCAATGAGAATGAAACCGATAGCAACAATGATCGCAAAGAATTGCAATATCAACATGATTATGTCATTGTCGGTGAGTTTTATTTATACACGTACTTCTTATTTTATGAGCATAATAAAGATAAAGTGTTTTATTTTAAACTACAATAATAATTATATCTTATAGAATTTATTTCAAATAGTACATGTGTGTATCATTCAGGGTAAATCAGCTAACCCCCGCTAGACGTCGAACTAAGTACTATATATTCAAGGGCGTATTTAGAGGGGGCCAGCAGCCCCCCCCCTTAAAGTTGGTGACAGCAATTAATATCATACATTTTTATCCAAATGTACACTCATTTTGTGAAAAACGCTGGTCAGAACGCTATTGTGAAAAAGTTGTGGCCTTAGAAAAGCTGAGTGCAGAAGGTAATGCTTTCACAAAGATCGTTGATTTCTATTCCACGCCTCTTTTCCCCCAGAGCCATTGCAAGCTGGGCTCCATTAAAAATCGAACAAGACTGGCTATCGACCACAAGTCACTTTGGTACTGAACTACTGGGGTTAGTTAACATGCAATACAAACTTAGTAAACTACTTTGCGGCTATAGACCTGACGTCATCAGCCTTATACAAAAGCACGCACTATATAGATAAATTTAAGACTTAAAACATAGGCCTGTACAATAAAGATACTTTAGCTTCAACTTTTTACTAGTAACATAAATTAAAATAACCAATAATGAGAACAAATGAAATTAAGTTAATCGGTTGATAGAAAGCTAAGTGTTAAGATGAGTTAAAAGATTAAATTTTAGCTGATCGGAAGAAATAGAGTTAGATACCAGGTCAAAGTATAGATTATACGATTGACATAAAACGCGAAATGGGTCTTGCTGTAAATATGTAGTCTTACAGGTCCCAATAAGTATAGGGGAAAATTTCTTTGTAGTCCGAGAAGAAACATTAAAATTTATGGTTCCAAGCAACAATTAGATTGTGCAGGAAAGTGACACCAAAAGTCATCTTACGACTAGATAGTTTTGGGAGGTGGATTAACTTAAGGCGGCTTTGGTAGGATCGAAGGTTGATGATAGGATCCCAATGTAAACTACGCAGTATTATCACTATACTACATGCGGGTAGAGTGACAGCTCGTCGTGGAGTTGCGTTATATAACCGGTTGCTGAGTAACCTCATATCAGCAAAGGTGTAAGATAGGCCTTGTTCCTAAGCAAAGAGTGAGTCATATGACCAAAATGTGTATGGCTTGAGATTGGTACCTGCGGATATACATCCAAGGGGACGTTGGTTGTCATTCAATCCCCCGTTCACGTAAATACACATTGACTTCATTATCACTATACTTTTTAAACTGTGGGTCCCATACACAAGATGCGTATTTAAGAATTGGTCTAACCAAAGAGGTGAATAATAATTTAGTAGTGTAAGGATCATTAAACTCTTTAGGCCAACGTTTAATATACCCTAGAACGCTTCTAGCTTTATTAATGATAGAAGAGATAAGCATGCCGAAATACAGCTTAGGATCTATCAAAACGCGCAGATCATTGAATTGTGTGATACGTTCTAAAGTGCGATCATTAATGAGGTAACTGTTTACAGTTAAATTTTTACGGTAAAAGGACATTGTTTTACATTTGTCACAGTTTAGCGTGAGGTAGTTCATGGTGCACCACTATGATAAGGAATCAAGATCTTGTTGAAGAAACATCCTAGAATGGTTTTGAAACTTTACTCTAAAACTTAAATCTACTGATGTCTAATACTATTATTGATATGTGAATAATCGATATCTTTCATGAAACTGTAAAATATAAAAGTTAAAAAATTTAAAAAAATGGCTTATTCTTCCCTAAGTCAGAATCTGGGTATTACCATGTTTATTTGGTTAGTATATTAATGTTAGGTATATACTTCCCTTAATAAAATTATACCTCCCCTAATTTTAAATAAGAATATTCTCTAAAATACTCTGAAAACTCTAATAGAGTAGATTTGTTGATTTGCACAAACCTTAAGATTTCCACGATGAGAGAAAATTATTTAACACATAAAACATTTAGAAAACCATTCTAACTTTTACTTTGTGCGCATTTATAGTAACTACAGCGATATGATCTAAACGACAGATTCATAGTGAATAGTAATTTGTGAAACACAAATTATTGCTTCAGTTTCTGGTATAGAGATCTGAAATTGTACACTGCACTTACACTTAAATGAATATAGTGATATATTTGACAAAGGCTACTTGATCAATTTTAAAATTTGTCTCTAGTTATTTGGATATTGTTCATAGGAAAATCGCAATTAAAAATGGTGGGTGAGGGAAGGAGGGTTTAAAACACCTTATAACCTATTCTCATATCTACCAAATATATAAAAAAAATTTCATAAAAATCAGTCGATTCGTTTGGAAGGAGTTCATACACTAACACGAGATTTTCATATATTAGAAGATTAAAGGCTTTACAAATTATGCAAATTATGTGTAACGATGAGAATCGTCAATTTGCTATTTCCATGAAAATTAATCCATCAGTTTTTGAGCTATAGAGCTGATTTTTTGTACAAACACGTCTTATTTTCGTATGAAAAGAGTCCCGATTGCAAAATCTATATCCATATTATATATTATATTATATATATAAAAATCTCCTTCACAGAGTTTGTCATTAATGGACTCCGAAACTACTGAACCGATTTTGATGAAATTTTTAATATTTATATCATTTGATCCAACTTGGTATATAGTTTTATCGCGATTAATGAGTTCAATATTTTTTTTAATTCCAAATGAAATTTTTTTTTTTTAAAGTTCCAAAAATTTGTAACAGATGGCGTATATACAACGACATATCAATGCTACAAAACTCATAAAATCGTCAAAAAATTAAAAAAATAATTGTGTTGTGTTGTTCTTTAGTAGCAAAAAATTAAACAAATGTGAGTGGACAAAATTAGAACGAGAAAGGAACAATGACTAGAAAGATCGCACACTAACATCACGATGGGGCTGCACCAACGCGCGCCGGGCTATGCTAGTAAAAATATAGAATAAGGGACCTAAAGATTCTCTTCACATCGATGGTAAACATTTCAATATTATAGAATTATATTAAAAAAAAAAAATTATAATTAACATATTCGTTGGACATAAAGCTTGTACCTCTGTCTGAAGTTATATAAATTTAATTTGCTTTTGATTTGATATATTTAAACAGCACCTAAAAGGATACTTAACCAAAATGAGAAACAAAGGATAAGAAGAACATATATTATAATTTGGGTTTGTATGGGCGGTACCCTTCCTAGGATCTAGGATCTAGTCTAGGATCTTGAAATTTACATGGTTGGTGACTACATGTTAGACACCTGTAGTGTAGACAATAAACAAAGAAGTCTTTCTAATAAAGACATTAATTTGAATTTAGGTTTGTATGGGAGGTACCCAACCTAGTAACCCTAGGATTATGATATTTACATGCTTGGTGAAAATGGATCAGAAATTTATAGTGTCAAAATTTCAGTTCGGTAAGTCAAAAAAAAAAAAGGTTTTCCAATAAGAACATTAGTATGAATTTGGGTTTGTTTTGAGACCCCATTAATTTTTGAACTTTCAATTATTGTCATTATTTAATGTTATAGTAGCAATTGAATTACACACTCTGTGAAAATTTTAACTGTCTACCTATTACGGTTCATGAGAAAGAGATCACTGACGGACGGACAGCGCAGGCTTAGTAATATGATCTTGTTGGCACCCTTTGGTTTCGAAACCCTAAAAAAGAATTTAACGAAACACTATTTGATGTAACTTCCATTTGAATATCTATGAATTATTTGCATGGAAAACTTATTCATTAATACTACAAAATACAGTACATTGCCAGAATTGAAGTAAACTTCTGTGATGTTAATTTCTTCTCCGGTTTTTATTTTATTAAAACCACTTATTTCAGGAGCAAAATTCCAAACACTAAGCTACATATATGGTAAAGCACGCATTTAACCTAAAGTTTTTCTAAGTCGCATTTAAAATTTAGATCTATTAAATTTGCATGAATTCGGCTAGTACGAGTAATTGTTACATTTCATTAATAAACGAAATACCCAGGCAGATATTGTCCAGCCTCTCCTTCCCAAAAAATTAGTGGATACTGCAATGGATCATATGACCGATGTGTATCTTGAACGATTTTCAAATTCATCGAAAACCATAATAATGGCCATTTCTTCTCATTCCGATGATCTTCACTTTCAAAAGAATGCAATTGGACCATACCTTCAGTAACTATTCTATTGTATCTGTTTCTGCATGTTCTTCTTATGTCTGATGATAATAGTTATGTGTCTTAGCTTGGTGATGCCTACTATTAAGTAATAGAGACAAACATTAGCTATGGGGTATGATCCAGAAATCTCTTTCTCCTCAATTGCAACACAATTGCAATGTTTGGTGTGCCAGCCATTTATTTGAGACGGTTTTGAAATCTCTAATTTTTGTTGTGGCTATTTGGTTGAGTTTAGCATTATTTGAAATTATAAAAAAAGGTACCAACAAGTGTAGCTTCTCTCGGTAATCTGCATTTCAAGAATTCAACATAACAGTTGTTTTAACCATAAATTTTCATTCAATTCCCGTTCGAGTCTGGTACAGCAATTCTTCTAATTTACATATTTCAGGAACAGGCACCGTCCTTAAACTAAGATTCATTGTTGTTGAAGTAAGTTTCTAAGGTTACTGAAAACGCAACATAACATACTTGATGTAAGATATACGTGCTTGAACTACGAACATTTAACTTGAATCGACAACATTTGTACTTGACGGACTTTCAACACCAAATGTTCTCGATTTAAGTACAATGTTCTCTGTTTTTTCTCTCTGTATAAGTGCAAATTTGTAAGACATAAGAATCCTTTAAATGAAGTAGCCTTCATTAATCAAATATAACTATTTTTCTATATTATTAGACGAAGCAGATGCAAATTATATTGAACTCGTGCAACGTAAGATTGAAACGGAGCCCTACTATCGGACCATTGATCGGCAGACAGCAGAGCGATTATTGGCAGAACGAGAGGATGGCGCGTGTCTGGTACGACCATTTAAGGAATTTGTAAGTTCTTCACTTTTATACTCTGTCACATTAAAAAAGTGCTTATAATATTCATTTTACAGGATATTTCTATCAAGTATATTATCAGTATCTACTCACAACAACAATACTTTCATCTTTTTATAAGGCAAATCGATGGACGTGATCGCTATGGAATTGGCCAAATAAAACCCAACGAGCGTCATTTTTCTGCACCCGGTGAGATTATTGACTTCTACAGCACTTATCCACTACAATGTACAAATAAGCAGACAACTCAAAGCTTAGTATTAAAACCGATCGTTGCCTAAGTTTAAGAAAATTAATTTATTAGTTTAAGACTTTAAATTAAATATTTACAAAAGTTTATATTAAATTTTAACATTATCAACTAAATGCATCTTTCTATAAAGTTTAAGTAGCCACGACTGCTTTGAAAACGCAGCGATTATTCTGCATGAGTGCGGGCCACAGAAATGCTTTGATCAGATCTGAACGTCGTTCGGCCTGTGGGTGGCGTTCATGCTTCTCCGGGCGCAAGAAACCTTAAAAAAAGAAAATAGATTTTTTAAGTACTATTGTAGAAATATACAAATATCTACTGCTCACCTAAATTGTAATCGTTGTCTAGATAATATGGTGACTTCTGATTTACCATTTTCCAAGCCAAACGTACACAGGCACTAACATAATGAGTCAAGGGCGGACATGCTTCCAAGCAAGGATACTCATGCAACGTTGAGAGTACCTGATTGAATACGCTCCTTTCGATTTCACCCAAAGGAAATGTGTCCACAGTCTCGTATAAATGATGGCGTACAGAACGATCCAAGGCCAATGTTGTCTCATTGGAAGCATCAAGCGCACAATTAAGTGTTCGACGTACCTCCATAACCTTGCGCTCGCGCATGCCATGACAAAGACGAAAAGAAAGCTGTAAAAAAATGTTGAAAGCAAATTCCAGAATTAATGCTACATCATTCAATGAAATTGGCAAGATGAAACGCCTACGGCCGGAGTATGACAATACCTTAACATCATTGACAGCAACCAAGACGAAATGAAGTCAAAACAGGCTTGTAATGTCAGTCAACTCACTGTCAATTTAGTCACTCAACGCTTGAGATCGAAAGTTTCTAACTCTTAGAAAACTTGTTGCTAGTAATGCCAATGTAAATCTTACCTCTTAAACATCGTCTCACTACTTCTCTATGGTAAGTTGCGATAAGCGCCCCGAGACTCACTTTCTTTGCTTAATATCTGCGATAACTTTTGATTTATTAGAAATTTTACACGCTACACCAAATAGTAATTGGGTGTCTTGCGAATCAAGTTTATTAGTTTTTTTTTACTTATTTTTCTTGTATCAATTGTTATTTTGCAATAACAATTTACACATTAAAAAGCCAGCTTGCGATGACTATCTTTCAGACTGCAAAAGTGAAACACTCAATTTTAATTATTGATATTATCAACGATGAAATTGAAAGTTTTATACTCGTACTAAATCTCGATTGAAGCACTTTAAATGTACTATTTTAATATTTTTTTAGGAATTTATGGCATTCACTAAATACTCGTATTTCACAGTACAAATCTATGTTTTATTCAATTTTTATCTCAACTTTAAGAAATCTTTACAAGGGAAATTGCAACTGCCTATGAAAGTTATAAACTCATAACAAAATACCACAATTTTTATTTAAATATACAGGATGTCAGCTTGAATTATTATAGACAATTAAGTGAAGATCTTAAACTTAGGTTAGCTTTTGTGGCTCCCTAGAATCAGAACACTAAGGTCCGAATAAGAGCTATTATGATTCCGTCATTGATATTCTGTAAACAATTAGATTATCTTCAAGGCACTTTAATAAAAGTCAGGGTTCTTTTTAGTTCCATCTATAAGACGTTAATGAGAAAAGCAAGTCCCATTTTACTAAACATTTTTCTGCAGTCTGGAAAATATAGACAAGATTTTCCACATTAGTTTCTTCCTCCAGGAGTCAATGCTTTGTACCTCCAATCACCAACATATCTTCTATTCATATAAGACAAGCTTTCCGGGTGGAAGCGGGTTAACGTCATTAAACAAGACCCGCTTTCGATCTCTCCAAGACGGTAGACGAAACTGGTACTTTTCAGAGGAGTTAGCTTTCACACAGTCTACCAGACTAGGCAGAAATCTATGCGGTCTGGCAGGCATCAAAGTTAATTAACGCTATGGGAGAGACCCCAAGGCACATATAGATTTATATTGACAGCCATGTCGCTATCAAGGCTCTGTCAGACCACTGCATCAAGAACAAAACCAAAACGGTGGAAGCTCTCAATCAAGCTCGGCAGCACTCAAACACGGTGTTTGGTCATTCCGGTCTCCTAGGTAATGAAATGGCAGGCGAGAAAAGTCTCAGCACTGCCGATATTCATTGACTATTACAGGATATCCTCTTAGGACTCTAAATGATACGAAATGGGCAAATGAGCCTGGCTGCAATAGCCACTAGGACACTCTGGCCTTGTAACCACCCACAGAGCACCTCCGAGCTCCTACACTATAATAAGATAAGGATTTGCACGATGACGGGACATTGCACTACCGGGCATATGGCCAATAGGATGCATATACCATATCATGACTTCTGTCGTAGCTGTGAATACCTACAACTGCTCATCTTAATAGATGAACCCAAATTCTCGGTAAACCGTTCTTGAAGGAGTTGGGTAGTTTGGCAAAATGTCCTTTGAGGTACCTGGTTATGTTCATGGACTCCTTACGTTGGTTTTAGAGGCAAAAGGTGACATCTGGGACCGACCTTGGACAGTAGTAGATTACGAAAACCCTCCATAATCCCCGTTATCTATTCACAACTTTCAAAATTTCATCAGACATCACAATGAGCCTTAATGCTTCTTGTTAAACTTGCGTACAATAGCGATCGGCCTGTTTAACCTAACCTAACCTCTATTCTTATTCCTATGCAGTACCAATTGCACTTAAGCAGCGTTTTTGTACTACCTTAATTTCATATTGACCATGTTAGCCTTCCAATAAAGCAAAACTGTCACGGACCGATATCCAGAATAATTTGATTTCAAAGTAATTGTTACACTAGCTTAAGAGAAAGGCCCATCAAAATTTATAAAATGAACACTTACCACAATCATCGAGAAGAGTATCTTTCCCTTCAGGCTTGGCACTTGCTTCAATTGTGGCAAACTGTCCAACGCCTCCAAAGTGTCTGCTCTATTTTCTATGTACAACTTACGATATTGTGAAACCAATTCACTGAAAAGGATATTCATTGGTATCGAAAGTTAGAAGGTGTATGATAACTTCAAATGGCATGATGTTATATGTACTTACCTTCCCTCCTCATTGGTAGTCGAATCATCTGAATGATAGCCATCACTGCCACTACTGCTACCGGCGCTAATGCCAGTTTTGATACCCACGCTGACAGTACTACTTATTGAGACTGGCGTTGATACCGGCGCCACAGACTCGGGCCCCATCATTTGTAGAACGACCTCGCAGCCTCGCGAGAAGTTCATAAGCAAACCAGCCGCAGGACGCTTCTCAATATGCGCATGGGCGTCAACACGTTTGACCTGGCCAACGCACTGTAACACCTCTTTATCGTTTTCAACGCGTTGTACAAGATTTTCGACCAGAGTTGCCAACTGCTTTAGTGCTGGTTTATCCAGCATTGTGAGCAGCGTTTTATTGTCGATTAATCGTTGCTGAATGTCACCATAATTGATGGCCAACAGACGTTGATGTGACGAGTGTGCAGGATCTTGATTAACTGTTACCATGCTGAGCTCTTCCAATTTATGAATTGCCATTTTATAAGTGTCCACATGGCGTTGTAATTCAGCTTTTAGAGCAACATGCAATGAGATTAACTGACCAGCTGCGTCTGTAGTCAATCCATGTACACCAAGACCTTGAACGGCACTATCAAAGGCTCGACGTCTCTCGCGAACAGTTTGACGTAAGCCAGGGTCATACTGAGCTAAGGCATTTAAGAGTTTCGTACAACGTAGTTTTAAGCCAGACTCATGAGGGTTGGCAAAGAGACGCACCAATTGCCAAACGACAGTATCTATTGGAACGTCTGGCTTGGGCGAAGGTTTCAATGTTATTAAACTGAAAATTTCATTTATATTATTAAAGCATAACTATATTATATCATTACCACCTACCGTGTGAAAAACGATTCCAATAAATAAGCACTGTGTGGCAAATGCTCTAACAGTAAATCAAGTGGCAACTCTGTTATAACTGAACGTAGTACTGATGGACCCAAACGACCGACTACTCCTGCTGCCTCACGATATTGACGTCCCTCCGAGAGAAGCATAAGACGACGAAGCACTTGCCGCGGACTCGTTAGAAATTCACGCCCATCTCGCGATGGACCGCGTATACGCTCCCGACTATCCGCCATGGAAACCGAATAGGTGATGCCTCCACCACTACTGCCACCAGAGGAGGACAGTGAGGAAGTCAGCGAAAGCGATTCCTGGTGATTCTTAAGCAGAAGTTGTTTCCTGTGTTTTATGATGAATACGTGAGTATGTGAATGAGTTTGTGAGAGTATAAGTGATGAGTGATAAAGCTTGATGTGGGTGCTTTGCTTTGTACAAATGAAACAGCGATGTATCTTTGTATCTAACGGCTTACAGCATATTCGTTGGATTTGTCTCCATTGTCATTATTCGAGTATCTTCCTTAGTTGGTTGATGGCAGAGACAAGATCTGAAAATTGAAACGAAATGAAGTGAAAATCTATTATAAATGGCAAACAATTGTTGGTATTAGATGTTATTAGAGTGTGTTTGCAATGTGAGTATCTCAAATATGTAGGCATTGTTAAGAATTGGCACTTTCACCTGCCGCATAACTCATCATAATTCAAGTGCTGGTGATGACAACGACGCACGTTCATGCGATTTATGTGAGCTACACACGCATTTGGGACCACAGCTAAACTCAGCTCAACTTGATTCGGCTTCAGTTTAAGTCAACTCTACTCAACACAAGGAAGCAAAAGCAAACGTGGGAGCATTTTTTCTTTTCAATGCCATGGAAACAAGGAAACCAGATTTTTTTTCTTTTTTATTGGGCTGCATAACTCTTTAATTGCTTTAGATACTTTTAGTATATCTATGGTGCTTTTAATTCATTTTAAATCGATTGTAAAGCTTTTCCGCGAAAGCAAAATGTTGTATGGCCACATTAAATTACTAGATATTCATGCAGCTGCATCAGATACATATACTTGTGATACCAATGAAATACCAAACAAAAAAAACCCCAAATGGAAAAAGTATCTGCACTATTTTTTTTTTTTTTAAATTATACAAAAGCTCTGAAGCAAAACCTCTGGCATGTTAGTACATAGTTGTTTAGTTAGGTGAGACAAGGTCTAAAAATTCTTAAGAATTATGCTCTTTTGTAATGCTTTACAATCATAACAACTAAGCAGACCAAAGGAGAATAATAACAATAGCGACTGGTATCCAAAACGCAGCCAAGCAGCTCGCAGATACAATACTTTATTTTTCTTTACTAAATGAATGAATGAGTGACCCACCCAGAGTGCGGCACAATATTATTAAATACGATAAAAAGATACACAACTGCGATGACTACAACTAGAAAATATTTTCGAGAAAATTCAAGTACTTGTTGCAACAACATTGGAAAATTTCACAAAACAGTAACAATAAAAAATTACTATCATAAACATAAAAAAAGATACAACTTTCGTGAGTTGCTGCAAAGTTGAATTTTCTGTTTAAAAAAAAATTGTAAACATTTTTAAATTTTATTTCTCTTATAAAGTACCGGGCTTACTTCGCTTTAATTGGTGCAGGTGAATTTTGAGTTGAGGCGTGTGAAATGCGCTTTATGGTGGATACAATCCCCGTTAAGTCTTAGTGTTAAGTAAATGGTGCAGTTGGCTAATATGATTAACGACAATCATAACAAGGTGTGTGTGAGAACATTTACAAGTTACGAGTTACGAGTTTTGTGTGCACAAGAATTTATATAAAAACAATAATGAATATAAATGAACTGTGTTTTATCGCATATTAATTTTATCTTTATTATTAATTGATTAGTTTTGGTTATGTTAAACTGAATTCGTGCCATTAGCAAACTAAAGATTGATCTTGCAACTTTTTTCAATCTTTTTATGATACAGGGTGCACCAGCATAGTTCTTTACAGGAATGCTGATCTATCATAATTTATGATTCATAAAGACGTAGTAATATAAAATTCTTTTATAAGACAAGTATGAAGCTAATCAGCGTTTGATTGCTACCAAAGCCCACATAATGAAAGCTATGAGCAACAAATTCGTAATATATTGGATTAACTTCAAAAGTCCGAGGAAAGCAGCAAAAACTGTCTCTTAATTAACATGGAAATAAGGAAACAATATCTTTCTTTATTTATTGGGCTGCACAACTCTTTAATTGCTTTAAATAATTTTAGTACTTATATCTATGGTTATCATTGTGGCCAAAGTTATTATGGATCAAAAAAAAAGGGTCTATCTAATACTGTACAACTTTTTTTCCGTTATTGCTGCAATCATCTGGAATTTGTTTCCAATTTAAAAGAAGATGCTATGACTTCGTCCATTAAATGAACATACAAAGGAAATTTAATTTATCAAAATCTTTAATATTAATGTGATAATCGGTATTGGGTATGATGAAAAAGGTTACCAATCATTACCAATCACAGTTAAATAAATTAAACTATGTCTCTCCCCTCAAATGTCTGTGACTCACAGTTTAGAATCACTGTGTCACTGTTTAGCTCATCTCTAAAAAAGGTTATGCTTTTTATATTTAAATTCTTCATCATTAAGAATAAATAATGGAACATGGTATCTGCAAATAGATTTGTATGTCGTTATGCGCCAATGATCATGGATTATTTGCTATTGAGATAAATGGAAAATAATGACAACCAAATGGTTGCAATAGGCAATGCATCCCACAGAACTAGAGGAAACATGGAGATTGGGATTCATAGAAGAAAAATACGTGAGATGGATTTCGTTTATCAATATGTACTAATTTTAATACATATTTTAAAATGAGTCTGTTTGGAATTGCAGTGTGATCTATATGTGTACAACAAAAACAGAGCGCTTAAAGTGCGATAATGCAATGACAGTTTGTTATGTTCATCATATTGATGGCAATAGAAAAATATTATAAGATATAATTGATGAAAATAAGAAATAATAGAGATATGGTCAAAGACGACGCGCACACAGAAGCTGATTGTTGATGCTAATGCTGATAAACAGCTGACTTAACAAACTGATTGCAGCCAATAAAAGTGTTCACACAAAAATTTGTGTAGAATAATTCCTGTTTGGTGTTATTTGAATGTTTTTAATCTCAAATACTCTAAAGTAAAATGATATAGCTCTGTTTCTAAGCCGTATTTTTCGAAAATTCTTTAGTCGAAATATGTGTTTTGAAGCGGTTAATAATTATAGCTCAATTTCGACTTAAGCTTATCTTATCTTAACGTATTGCCACAGAATTGCTCGTTTAAATATATAAGATTATACAACGTAAATTGTGTTTTAGGGGGTTTTCCCAGTAATTGTGATCATTTATAGTTTTTCTTCAAAATCTGACTTTTGAATATACCTATGTTGGCAATCCTGCGATTAACAGCTCCGCTGTCTCTCAGGAATCAGCTTCTGTGCTTTTTTCATCACGTTCCTCAGCATCAGAAATGAATTCTGTCACCACCTTCAGTGTACGCGTCGCCTCAGATACTAACATGCGCTGTGATTTGAAAATTCAGTAGACATGACGTTGAAGCATAGTATATTATGATCAATTACCAGGAATAGGTTTAAACATTTAGTCTGTACTGGATACTTGACAATAATAAGTTGTTGATGTCGAGGTAGGAAGAAAATGAAATTAAGAATATCTGGTTGCCATTAGATGGAGCTTCATCAAGCAGAACTGGATGGATCATTGCTCTACTGTAGAGGTTTTTCCACAAATGACATACATATACAAAATTGTAGAGATTATTATTGGTGAACGAAATCCACTAATTTGGCAGCACCAGTCTGTTTTTTACGGTAAATCCCAAGCTTTATCAATATACCATACTTTATGGGAAAACTCAAACACAACATTCGGATACAAAGAGTGGTAATACTCATCGAATTGTTGGAAATAGTCGTGGAACATAACTCGAAAAGAATACATAATTGTATTAGCTCTTGTGCTGACCACTTGTCATATATTATTGTACTAGTTAACCCGGGCAGAAGCTGTCCTGCCTTCTATGTAGATCGTGTTTTATCCTTTGGTGACTACAAAACATTTTCAGAAAGAAAGGAACGATGAGCGCACTCTTGTGCGTACACAGTTATTACTAAAAGAGAGGAAAAAATAACAACAGTCCAACAGTTCGCTTCCTTTCTGCAAAGCCAGAAATATTCTATTTAACATACTTTGGTTTAATTTAATTTTTAATGAATATCTTTTGATTCTGTAGGTCGATGAAATAAACGCTATATGTTACTTGCTATTTTTCATTAATTCAATTTTGAATCCAATGACGTGATGAGTGCATAATTAGTCTACGAAATGATTACTATTTTCAACAATTTCAAAAATAGTTTCAATTAATCAATATTTATGTTCTTCTACACATCATTCAAGTTTATATTATTCTTTCTTGTGTTTAAAATGTCGACAATTAGTAGATGGGCGCACCCTGTATTATTGTGCACTAGTATAACTAAAAGCAAAAACACAAAATATTCCCACGCATTCATGGCATAAACATTTATTATGGACAATTAAAAAGATATGAAACCAACAATAATAAGAATTGTAAAAAATAATAAAATCTGCTGAGTTCATGTTAAAAGCATAGAAATTTTAATTATAAATTTTTTGTGGCAAAAATATGTGTTTTTAAACCTACGTATACATGACAAAAGTAAACAATGACAAAGATTATAAATAAACAAATAAGGAAGAGGCAAAAAAGCAAGAAAGAAAGCAAAAAGAAATATGATTACAGAACAATTACAAGCGACAAATTGAAAGATAAAATCATCTCATGCACTCTGAAGATACATATGTACTTGTACCTCTATTATATAATATAATAGCTTTGGCGACAAATGCTGAGAACTATTATTATTATTATTTTCTACTTCGTTCATTCTTTGTTTTTCTTAGCTGATGGTTTTTCTTTTCATTTTTTGTTTTTAAGACTAGAAGCATATACTTACTAAGGGCCACCATAAAACTAAGCAACAACGGAAGCGTAGCTTGTACAGCTGTCAGATACATTAAATCCACAAAGAGTGAGTGTTGTTTTGAGTATAATGGTTAGTAGATAGCTGTTGTAGTCTTCTGTACATGAAATTTGAGTTATGTACTATGTTCATATGTTGATTCATTCTGGCTTTAAGTTTGTTGTCTGTCTGTCCATTGACGCTTGGTTTAATGAACCTTTTTGTAACTGACACTAACCACAAAACAAAACATACTAGATATAACAACACAACCAACTACCAACATAATGATTCTTTTTATGATTATGATTATTACGAATGTCTTCTAAGCTCATGCTTAGTTTTTGCTTTTATGTGCACACTTGTCTTATCCTATGTATCAACTGGAATGTATCTTTTGGACCCAGCACCAAACACCAAACTAATTACCAAGTCGCATGCATAAAAACACACATAAATGTTTTGGATAAATATGTATGTCTATTTCTTAAAAAATTCAAGTTGCATGCATATAAATTTTCCAAAAGCAATTTGTTTGTCTTAATTTAAACACTTTGAAATTGTTTAATTTTCACAGATTTATTTTTTATCTTTGATTGATGGCAATCAATAATAGATGATTATTCAAATTAATTTAATTCGCATATACATATATATATATATA
The DNA here is from genome assembly GCA_037043315.1 of Amiota communis. Taxonomy (NCBI): domain Eukaryota; kingdom Metazoa; phylum Arthropoda; class Insecta; order Diptera; family Drosophilidae; genus Amiota; species Amiota communis. Next base: position 166,263 of record JBAMAV010000388.1, read on the forward strand.
TAGTATATCTTCTTGACCTCATTACAGTTTAACAACTAACGCCTTCTCATAAAAATCCACTTGATTTATTGAATTGAAATGTTTTTTGTTTTTTTTTTGGTAAAAGTTAAAAAAGCCCACCCAACAAAAGATACTAAAAAGAATATAAAAAAAAGAAAAGAAAAGAAAATTTGCGCTCCATATTTCCAATGAAGTGAGTTAGTCAGTCAGACAGACTGTTAGTCTTATGGACGAACAATAAAAGAAAGAATAGAAACCATTTAAGCCAGAATCCGTTCATTCGCATAAATTATTTTTACTCATTTGCATCTGAACGACGTTGTGTTTCATCGATTGATTGATTTGTATCTACCACTAATGCCAATATATACATATGTACTTATGTGTATATGCGTGTGGCCATTGGCCTTTGTTAGACCAAAGTTTTTCAGCGTGAAAACAATTAAATAAAAACGATTTCTTGCATTTGTTAAAAGATTTATCATTTGTTTAGGTTTTGGCCTCGTTTAGTTCCCCTTTTTTTTAGAAGATTCTTTTGCAAATTTGCATAAATAATTCGTTACAAGAAATACAAAATCAACAACAATTTATCTAAACGAATTGTATCTATATATGCACAGCTTGACGACAACAGCATGATATACAAAGGAAAAAGAATTTAGCATTTCTTTAGATTGTCATATTTCTTTGTAAGTTTAATACAAATTTTGGACAAAATTATTCAGTCACCTGTCGTCGTTGTCGTCGCCGCCAACATGACCGCAATTATTCTGAAGTTTTATCATTGTTCACTTTTTATTTCAATTCTAAAAGAGTCTCGACTTTTGTAAATCTTTACATTTCTATTCTGGTAGGTAATTCTGTTTTTGTTAACTATAATATATTTAAAAAAAAGAAAACAAACGTGAAGTGGGTTAATTTGATTTAATTAGAATTCTTCTTGTTCCATCCAAAGTTGATGTCTATTTTTTACTAATTGGGTGAGAAAACTTTCTTATAATCAAGCGTAATAATAATAATACTGGGAATGTTGTTCTTCCACTAATACTAGTATGGTTAGGAGTATAAAAGTGTAGGTGTTAATGAAGATGACAAATTCATTTTGATGTTGACTGGTAGAAAAGATTTTGAGAACTAATTTTTGTAATTTTTTATATGAAGACAAAAATTGCTTGTTTCCCTCTTTAAGTTTTGCCAAGATGAATTTTAATGTCAAATTATTAGCTTTTTTTCTCTTAGTGGTCGTCTAATTTATTAAAACTTTAATAACATGACATGATGAAAAAGCCAAAATACATGTAGGAACTTCTAAAGTAAGTTAGTCATTATAATTTTATTGTTTACAAGATTTCAATGCATTCCGATTGTACTAGTGACAATGAGTCCCTAAGGAATATGTGTAATTCAAAGAAGGTTTCCAGTTCTAAGGAAATAAATTTCCAAAGGAATTTGAAAAATATAAAGAAATGTTCCGCATCTTAAATAGTTCTAGTCCTTTCTACAAATCTATATATTTTCATGTGGTACATAAATTATAGGCAAAATAGATGCTTTCAATGGAATCTCTACACATTATTTGCTCCATGAAAAGATGGGCACATTGTATAATGAAAAACAGTCAATCTATTGTAAATTTTGATATCAATTAATCAATTTTATTTAATATGAAAATAGAACCACAACCAAAACTACAATATATATATATGTCTATATCTATCTAAATAATTAAACGGCAAACACATGTTTTGTGAATCCTTTCCTGCCTAAACCATTAAACCGATTTTGATAAAAAACAATACCAATTGAAAGTTATTCTTCGCTGGAAGTGCACAAGCGATTTTATACTTCTGAGACATCAGATCAGCTCCATTTATCACATTTTAATAAAATACCAGCTATTACAAAAATAGTTCAAAAACCACGCGTACGAAGTCGACGGCACAGCTAATATTGAATAAAACATTAGTAAGTAGTACATAACTTCATCCAAACTTTTGTAAAGGTTTTGGAAAATATCATAGGATTTTTTCTAAAGGATACCATCGATCTACCGAGTGCGGGGTCTTTAAACTTGCCAAAACCTACCGATCCATGTTATACTGTCTCTCCGGAACTGTCTGAGAAAATTTCATAGGTACCTATGATGGATTCCGGTTAAATGCAGCCTCGTTTATTGCATTTTCCGCATAAAATCCAAACATGTTGTGCATATTCGTTTTTATATACTACTAGCGTACTCTACCCAGCCTTGCACGTGCTGCATCTAACCGAACGACGACAAATGCCATATATCAGATATGCTTCCTTTCTATATGCTCTCTATTATAGTTTGAGTATCAACAAGGAACACAATTTCAGTATCTTAGATGTGAACATAGTTTGAGTGACATAGTTTTAGGCACCTGGCCCGGATGTTTCAGTTAATCCTAAAAATAACCGGGCTTAGTTTTATTTCAATATATAACCCATGACACTCAGTGACAATGCAACATTCTACTGGCAAAAGAATTTCTAAAATCGGATGATTAGTTTCTAAGATTACCTCTAACATCCAAACAAACATTACCTCTTTATAATATTAGAACATATATAGGCATAGATTAAACGGTACTCTTAAATGCAAATATTGCATAAATGCAAACTTTTATATGCATGTTCGACTTGTCATTTATGCAATATGCATTTATGCTACGACGTTGATATCTTTAGGATTGAAGTAAAGTCATAAGAAGAAATGTATGATCTAATTAATATTTCAATACGATATCTGCAAAACTACATTGCAATCAATACAATCTGGGTTAAGTGAGGTATATTTCTATCACCAGCTATTTTTTTTACCAAGCTTGTATATGAATTGTAAATATTTTTTTATTATGGAGCTCTGAGAAGATATGTTGGTTATATAAAAACTGTTTTGTAGAAAGTCAGCTTAATGAAGATGCAACAAAAATCTTACCATGTCAGCATAAGAACCAATGGAGCCTACAAAAAAGCTGCCTAGTTCTTATAGTTTTTAGGTTTAACAGGCTCCCTATGAATGGTTAGCTGTACAGCTATTTATAGCTAGATCAATATAATATCTCGTTGTGTAAACTTTGATGGCTCTTATTACACTCGTTCTGTGTGTTACGATCTTCGGTCAAACTTAAAATACCCCTTGACTCATACAAGGTTTAAATATCTATGCAGAATTTGCATAAGCTTCTTAGACTTGAGATACTTTTTGTATTCAAAATCTACCTAGATACTTTCTTGTATATAATTATATAGTAAAGACATAAATAAATTTAAAAAAAAAGACCAGTCTGTGTTATTACTATTGAAATATGGAGCACTTTATCCTTTCACTTCCGTTAGTTATTTGTTTAGTATTGTAGTTTTATGTAAATTTCTTGGTTTGTTCAATATTTTGCATAAATTACTCATATTTTTCCTGCTTTTTTGTAATTTATAGTTGTATCGATCTATTAAAACCAATAATTATTTAAAGTTCTTTTGCAATGCCACAAGCATTACAATTTTAGTTATTAACCAAGCAGAAATTAAATCAGTTTGTAGATTTTAGAACCACTAATTATCCCAATTTAAACCAAAACACTTAGATCAATCTCAGTATAAGTAGATTACTTGTATAAATTGAAAAGTTTTTGTGTAAAATACTTGAATATTATATTGATACAATAAATGACTTACCTTTCTTAATATCAAATATCTGAACTCAACTTTCTTTCAAGTATCCGGAAATGTTAATTGATGTGATTAAAATTTTTGCACAAAACCACAAACACTTTTCATAAAAGGTCACTTTGACAGCAACAATAAAATAAGTAATATTATTTTAAAGCCATCAATCGATACACAGTACTAATATTTTAAGTAGATTTTCTTTTTTCTAAAAGTTCTCAAAACCAAAAAAAAAAAACACACAAATCAAAAATCATTCATTTGTCATTATGTTGTTGAACTTCATTAACGTTTGAAGTTTTACTTACAAATAAACATTTTTGCACTTCATTAACTTTTTAAACATTTGTGAACTCCAAGATATTTTGTCTGTCTTTCTGTTTGCAAGTTAATTTTTGATATGAAAAATGCCACGGGAAAAATCTTAATCACAAACAACCGCAATAAACACACAACCGCAACAAATCTTCAACAATTTTCTATTGCCACATTCACACATTCGATTCACAAGTATCTGTAGAAGAATTTATTTAAGCCCAGAAGAGGCGAACAATCAAAATACAGTTTAAGTTTTATGCTTTTATAAGCTGAGCACGCGCACACAACGATGTAAATATCAAATGTGTAGATACTTTTTCTTACTACTGTGATTAGTCCGCAGCAAACGACCGTCTATGGTAAAAGTCCAACGAAGACTGCCGAAGTTGACTTGCGGCTTGAATGTCATGACCAAATGATTGCTGAGCGAGTTTATTCGATCGCACCACAGAAAGAGCAGAAGAGAATGAAGTTTCCTGCAAGCAACAAGTGCCGCATGCGTCGTTCAGATACTTTTGGCTATGCTGCCAGCAGCAAAATAAACGGCAACGGCGCAGTTATCGCTGCAACCGATGATGATGATGATGATGATTTGTCCAAATTTCCTCATTCACTTCAATTTAGTATTGCATTGGCAAAGTGAATACACATGAACACAACATAAAAGTATTGTATCTATGAGGCACCATTAGTGTGTTTGCCATTTGTATTTTTTGTTTGTTTACAGTTCCAAATCGATTTCCAATTAATTTTGGATTTAATTGTTTTTTTTATTTCGTTTTTATTTTATTTTATTTCATTTTAATAAATTGTTATTCTTTAACTGTTAACTTTCATAATCACTTTGGGTCATTTAGTGATTGAAAACAATTTTCAACTATTATATCTAAAAGATGAATTTGGGTTAGTAAAGAATTTCATTAGACTATTCCAAATTACATCTAAATTTTGATAGATGTTGAGAAAAATTAGATTCTTTCGAATTTGCCATTGGGGTCATATTTAATTATGTATAGTGACAATTTAGTAAACGGCAACCCTAAAGCATTTTATTAATTTTTGGATCTCGCAGTTTACAGAAATTAAAAATCAAATTTGGCTTGATGAATAATCTGCAATAGTATTGGTTTTATGTATTGTGCATATGATATCATTTTGCAAATAGGAAGCACTCACAGAAATTTATTTTTTTTAAAATTTAGATACGAGTATAATATATAATACTGCACCTAAAATAACAAGAGTACTACCTGTCTGTGAGTCTATGATGAGATGCATTTATGATAATTAGAATAGATGGAATAAATTATTGTACAATGATGGAAGAAGTTAGAAACTAAAATATGAATATCTTTCTTTTAAAAGTTCTGATGGTGCTGACAATGGTTTTAAAAAATATACTCCTAGCTCTACCCATGCTTAGGCAGATATCTGCTTAGAATGGGGTCGACAAAGGCCGTGTCTTCGCAGAAACAGAGTTGAGGCAATGCGACATTGAGACGGTATTGATGCGTGAACTGTCCGATACGTAAGCGGGCAAAAAGTAAACCACCGGTGTTTTGAGGTTTTTGATGGAAAATGGATACCACTGCACATAGGACTGTAGTTTGTATACCGGTGTTGGAATCTTGCCCAGCTTGACAAAGCCTTTGTACGGAATACTTTTCTAACATATCTTCTCAAGTCTTTGTCGTGCAAGGGGTAGATAGATGTATAAGGTGCCAAAAGCACGTAGCGTACAGCTTTATCAGCGTTTACATTGCCAATAATATCTTGGAGATTGGATACCCAATAAAACATGGTTTTGTTTTAGTTGTGCATGCATACTATAAGTTACGGATATTGCTATTAATGTTTTGTATCGCTGTATTGGTTGACAAACTATCGGTGCAGATAACGTGCCGTCGCCTATTTGAGTAAAAGTACAGACTTTTAAAGCTTATATTTCTAAAAATAAAAATAGTTTGTATATTATTGTGAAAACCAGTATAATCACTATAATCTGATATTTGTGAAGTCTAGAACGAAGAGTGCGGAAGATCGCATAAGGCACAATATTGCCCCTTTGTTTCTACATGGTATCTCAGCTGAAATTTGGTAAAGGGTCTTCTTTTTATTGTACATAGATAATTATTTGATATTAAATGTTCATGATTACGCGTGAAGGTACTAGATGCCTTGCAATAATCAAAACAACCTCGAAACTGCATTTTTTAACTTTAATTATCGACTTAAATAATCAATGAAAAATTGGACCGAAAAAAAAAAAAAAATAATGGTAATAACAATCCCCAGACGCCAATCCTATTGAAAATCTCTTGAGTGAACTTCAAAGTGAAATTTCAAAAACAGTTTGCCAAAATAGAACGCAGTTATGGGAAAATATTCAAAATGTTTGGTACGATCAGCGCCGGCCTTAACTACCCAGGCGCCCCGGGCGAGTCAATCATTTGGCGCACCTGATTATATATACCTATGAAAATAATAAAACAAGTTAATTTGGTAGCACATTTTTTTATTTAAAACTTTATTTTTCTAGCTTTCCTGTCAGCAAATTCTCTAATAAGACAAGCAAAATTTCTGCAACTTGATTTTCAATTGACAGTGAGGCCAAACTGGTCAATCTTTTTTGAGACATTGTAGACCGTAAGTTTGGAAAAACTGCGTTCACCACTTGCAACAGTCACTGGTATTGTTAAAAGAATACGCAACGATATTCAGGTGTTGGTTCGAACTTACCAAAAATAACTAAAATATGTACACACATATATAATTGTTATGGTCACGACACTCGTTTCAGTCACTACTCACCTTACACTATGTTTTTTTTTTTTTAACCAATTAAGTATAATTATATTCACCACTCAATATGTATTAAGCCGCTCTAGCCGATGTTTACCAAGAAGTGTACCTGCAAAAATGAAATATAACTTCGATGCAATTTGACTTCTGTATGAATTGATTCAAAACGGCATGTTGGTGAAAATGAGTACGAAATTCAATGGTACTCAGTTATGCAAAGCAACTGAATGCGTTCATACAAATGTCTATTTTCAATCATTCGTAACTTCAGAACTACTTCAATTTTATTAAAAAATACTTGTTGGGAATTCCCCACAAATAGTTCCGGAAGGTTGCCCTTAATGATTCACTATTCATGTGGATTCCCCGACAGACAGGTGTTTTTTATTGTAATGGTTCGTTTGACATGAGTCGGAACGTGCGTCGCCCCTGAGCCCTGGCGCCCCAGGTCGCCCCCTAAAGCAGGCGCTGGCTACAATATTCCTGTAGAAACTAGTCGGATGTTGATATCGTCTATGCCCAGAAGAATCGAATATGTCATCAAGAATAATGGCGTATATTCAGGGTATTAAATGCATTCTAACTTATACAATGCAAAACGGGACCATAACTTACAAAATTTCAATGATAATTGCTAAGTTTGTTGGGCACACCTATTATTCTGACCAGTTCAAATTTGGTGTAGTTTATAATTTTACCACATATTTTTTTTCATTTTTTAGATATTGTAAAACCTTCTTTGATTTGTTTTGATAATGATGGTTATGGTGAAAACTAACTGGTTCTTTAAAGGTTATGTTAGGTTAGGTGGCAGCCCTCAGACGAGAGGCTCACTAAGGCACAAAAAAAGAGTATGGCCCATTGAGATACCAGCAAAGTGTTGAAACGGCACCCCCTTAGTCCGATGCGGAGAACCATTTGGATTCTGAAATGAACCTGGCTATGTCCCTAATTGGAAGGAATGATAGTTCGGTTAAGCTGGAAAGAAACCAAGAGCCTAGGTGGTTCCATCTTCTTCTGGCCAGGGATGGACACTGGCACATGAGGTGAAGCACAGTCTACTCCTCCTCTTCAGAGCCGCAGCTGCGGCAGAAATCGTAGTGAGGAAGCCCAAGTCTACCAGTATGTTTGCATATAACGCAGTGACCCGTTAGTACGTTTATAGTCTTGCTTATAGAGGTTCTACCGAGACTTAGCAGCTGGCCGGTTCGTTTCCTGTTCATATTTGACCATGTTTGCCTAGCTATGCTGCAAATGCCTTCTTCTACCCAGAGAGCATTGGCTTTTACTTGGTAGAAGTTTCTGACAGTGAGCTTCACTGTTCCTAACGGAATACCAGCCGGAGACGTTACTTCCTCACGTAGCGTCCCTTCTTTAGCTAGTTCGTCGGCTTCACAATTGCCCACACTGTCTCTATGTCCGGGCACCCAGCATAGTTGTGTGGGTACTCTAGCATGTCACGTACCCACTGGTTCTTTAAGGATAAAAAAGAAATATATGAAAACAAAGCTGTTTTGACCAAGCAATTATCACACCTATTATTTTTTTCCAGGTAAGTATTTGCCTATTTGCCTTATAAAGCGAAAATACAAATTTTGCTTTAGGCATTCAAGCACTCAACAGTATTATATGATTATTGAGAACAAATAAATAATGTTGTCATTATAGAAACTGTCTTAAAATATTTAATTTTGGTAGAGGAAGTTCATTAACTGGAATGTGAAAGATCAGTTATGTAAACTTCAATGGAACTGAAGTTAAATTTCTATACTTTAGAAATAGTATAATTATTTAATTACAGTCAAACTTCCCTAACTCGAACTTGTATAATTCGGACCAAATTGTGTTGCAGTAGCACCTACAGTAAAAATTCTATTCAATTTTTCTTCCATGACTGCAACTTCCATAACTCGAATAAAAAAAAATTGACAAACCCTAAGTTGTTTTTATTGGAAATTTTTGTATGCTCGTCATTCCGTTGTTGAACAGATTGCCTTTTGAAGAATGGATTCTAAAATAACCATTAAATATGACAATCGCTTGACAGAGATTAAAAATTTCACTATTGAAGTAGAATAAATATGAAACCACATGAATGAATGAACTTCATCAATCATATATCAAAAACATGAGATTTTGACGTCAAGAGTCAGACAATAGCAAATTGCTTCAAAAAACCTGAAATGGGGCAGTAAAGATAACATTCATTTAATTTTCTTGACTAATATTGGTTAAGAACATTTTGCCAAAACCCCTACTTTTAATGAAATAAGTATATACAATAACACTCGAATAAGTTAAAAATTTTTTATGCATAATGGTGATTAGTGATTTGATCGAGTCATGTGAGTTCAACTGTATATTAATACATATTATCCTTGCGGGGGTCTCGCAAAATACATCTGTCTCAATCTATTTATCGTTTTCTATCCGACTGGGAAATGAAAGAGACTTCGCAATGCTGGTATAGCACCGCCAATCTTCATTTTCTTAGGGGTTATTGCAATGAACTTGTGCATTTATGACATTGTACTTAGCTTGTGATAATATCCCAGTACATCACACAAATTAACTAAGATTTATTATTTTTTAATTCATAATAATTATCTACGCCACATTTTTAACACTTTATTAAAAGTTTACATAACAAAGCACTTCACAAGTATCTCATACAATTTTAAAACTAAGTATTGTATATCACAAAGTAAATTATAAAAAAAAAAACCAAACAATTATGTATGTATATGTAACAAAAGCAAATGTGTTGTAATAGTAACACAACTAAAACAGTTGATTGATTGAATTTGTTGAACATTTCCTACATACAACAAACGTTTAGCAAATTTTAGCAATTTAAATATGAGAAAATAATTAAAATTTTAAATGGAAAATATGCAAAGAAAGAAAGAAGACAAAGATAAAATGTCAAAAGAAAAGAAAATTGAAGAAAAGTGACAGCATTTAATTGGACTTAATTACAAGAAAAACTGAAATATATTTTCGCACAAAATAATAACGAGATAGCAACAAAAGACTCATTAAACCAAAAAAAACAAAATCTTATTAAAGTTTTTAACCTGTGATAAAAGTCATTTGCCAAAATGAAAACAAAAAGAAATACACAAATCAACTTGCTTTAGATAGTACGACATTAAGAAAATAATATAAACAAAAAATATTACATAATTTTTTGGTTATTTCTGAAGTTTTACAAGTGCCTCCCCCTCACAAATCAAATGATTTTCATGCAAATGTTGCGTATGCTTTTTACATTGCATGAATTGTACAAGTATAATATGCGTATTAACTTATCCAAATATCTATTTGCGTATATAGTATGCAAAGGAATTGTGCCACCTACTACAACTTCATATTCATTTTCATTGAATCAACCTCAAATTGTAAGCATCAAATCACAAAGCTAGCATGGTAATTATTCGCGCCAGGGTTTTATGCGTTAATATACATAAGCATCTACTTGCCACACGCCACTAGTCGCCGCCAAGGTAAATTTTCGACTCGTTAATTCGCATTTATGCAACTTAACAGGGCGTTAAGTTTCGACATTATCGCCAAGTTAACGCATACCGAACCGAATAATACTTACAATACAATATAGTAATAATGATTTTGGGTACTATAAACGAATACATAGTATCTATAGTAGTACTAAAGATTAGGGTTAAATAAAGTGTTAAAAAGTCAAGGTTGCGCTTTAGTTTACTTCATCTTTAAGTGCACGTTTGTGAGTATTGTGTCTGTTCTTCCAAGAAGGTTGAATTAAGTTAATTATCTTTTATTTTTTTATATTTTATTATATATTTTCTTAGACCAAAACAAGAGCAGATACTCATTCGAATGCATACACAGTACAATAACATATATGAAAGCCTTTTTTGCCATCTTCCTTTCTAATGTAATGTAACATTTCACTTTCTTATTTAGCAAAAAATCAAAACATTTAACAAAAAGAAATTACAATTTTCAGCATTTCACTTTGTGCAAATACTCGTATGTATCTTTTAGTTATTATTATTATTGTTATTTGTTTAAATAAATTTTGCAAATATTTACTATATTGTTCATTAAGAAAACAATAAAAATAACTTCTTCTTATGTTTTTTCTGTTTTTTTAAATGATTATTATATCAAGTAATTTACAATAGTTTATAGTAAGTGGTAGTAGTTGATTTACTATTTACTAAACTCATAAAAATGTCAAATTGCATTGCCATGTGACAATGTGCCATGTGTGTCTATGCCATATCACTGAATAACTTCCCGAACATTCAGCAGCAAAATACTACAATTTTCAGATGCCTACAGTCGCCTAGATGTGTGATGGTCAAGAAGGCTTTGATTCAACCTGTTGTTGCACCACGCATCTGCCAATTTGAAACGAGTCCGAGTCTACCATCGGCAACTAGGCTGAATGAGATACTTCAGAGTGTTTGTTTGCTTGATTTTTTCACTATTGCAGTTTCAGTTTTTTGTTGTTGTTTGTTTACATTGAATTACTTTGTACTTTTTCCAACAAATGAAAGATATTTTTTGCGTTTTCTGTTCGAAAATTTCTCTTTCTAGCAATGGACTTTTTATACTACCATTCACCCAAAGTGTGAATAGTATTAACACTTTAATGTGATGTTTGTCTGTCCATGTAACAATGTGTCTGCTTTTAGTTCAGTTAAGATATCGATCGAATAATATACAGATAGTGTGTTTCAGTGCAAGTTTTCCAATTTCAGCAAAGAAAAAATCCTGATTCTATAGATTGCACATTCTGAACAAAACTTTGTAACTTATTTATACAATATAAACTTATATGCATAGAGGCTTATATATTGTTGCAGATGCAAACTTTAGAAGTGTCTAAGAAAACTTGTCTTCCTTTTAACATAATACATTTAAAAAAAAATACTATAAGTAATATGTAACTCAAAGCCCTAGCTGCTAGGGCCTACGACTCTTCTTAAAATAAAATAGTTATATTAAATCTAATAGGTGACAATTTTTCAGGAAGAGGAATATCTTTTCAATATTTGATTCTATAACGGGATAAAGGAATGATGAGGGGTTGGAATTAGGGAAAAGCGTCTGATACATCTTGACCGCATAGGTGGTAGGGTGGGCGTATTTCCCTATTTAGAAGATGTGTGTGGGTGATGCCGCTATGCCCAATTCGTAGCCGTGTGAAGATGATGCATTTTTTTTAGAACAGCTTATCGGGTAGACAGGTTTCTCCAGGTGTAGATTAACGGTTTTATAGCTGTGTTGAAAAGCCATATTGACGAGATTGCAGGTTGTCTATGATTGTCCTGCGCATGTTTGTTTCGTTGGAAGGGATTGTGGTTACTGACGGTGACTGCGATACTAGCTTAGCTGCTGCGTCGGGCATTTCATTTCCGGTGATGCCTTTGTGGCTAGGTGCCCAGAATATTTTTATGGATGGAGACTTGATACATCTATCTCATTTATTAAGCTTCAAAGGACTTCAAATATTACTACAACTTTTAAGAAACGCAATAAATGTTAAGATCTGAAGTAGCATTCGAATTTTAATTGCGTATGTAAAATTATTATGAAAGGTATATTATCTTCGTTGAGACCGAAATAAATTCAATTCCTTTTTATTTTTGACTTGTTTAATCATAATTATTTGTAATAATCATAAAATGTAAACAATTTCATCATTATTTTAACTTAAATTAATATTTATATCTTTGTGATGATCGGAAATGGTCATTACGATTTTATTTACAATTTTTACAATTTTTCTTGTCTCTTCATCAATTAAATTTCTTGCAAGTGAAAATGCAAGTCATAATATAAACATAAATCGTCACATATTTACTATCCTTTAGCACACTTTTCGATAATAAAACTTTTATCAAGTTGATAATGCTTTGAGCTCTTGTTTTCACTGTTTATGTAGGTTTTCTTTAGGCAATTATCACAAACATAAAGTTTCTTCAATAGATTTATTCCATGTTTATGGTATGAAAAATTACCAATGTTTTGCTTGCTCAATATGGCTAAGTGTAAAAACTAACACATAAATGTTAATTTCTTTGTGAATATTATTAAAACTGAATGATTTATTCAATTTGGAGATTTTTATTAAACCATAAAGTCACAATTAAATAAATATTGAATCATAAGTTTCCAAAAAGATGTTCACACTCACCATCATGCTCAGCAGCTCGTGACATTGATTCTTCTTTGGTGACGCCATTCACACTCAGCATTAGGAACTATTTTCACATTCCTTTTCATTTTTGTTTCTTTATGAAGGTATGCGTTCTGTCGCAACGCATATTTTTTATCATTCCGCTTCCATTGGCCACTATATTCTGCATTTCGCATGCATCTTCACTTTAGGATAGCTAAACTAAATGAACAAACAACGAAAGACGCTAAAGAAGACAAAGAAAAACTTCGGCAGAACTGCAAGCTGGTGTTAGTACGAGCAGCGTGGCACCCCATCGGCCTCTTGTTCCCCTTGTGAACAAACAAAAGTTGCGAAAGAGAATGCAGTCGCAGGCAGGCTGACTGTGAAAAAGGTCCAATGATGTTGATACAATGCAAATTTTAGGGTATTCTTTATGAGCAAGAAATGTAGTGTCATTCATACAAGAACACTAAAAATCCTGTTTTAATTTAACTATTAAGTAAACACTCTTTAAGTACAGAAAAGATAACAAGTTTATATGAATGAGTTAATGAAACTTCGATCAGAGGTTCCATAAAATAATTGCGTGATCACATGTTAAGAATGAAAAATGTCATTAGTAACTATTGTATTAATACTAATATATACTATTAGTATGCTAAGATGCCCAAAATTTTCTGAAATATTTGGTCGTGTAGTATAAAATTTGTATTTGGCACTATTTGCAAAGCTGCAGATTTAATTTCTTTAAAAAGTTGCTTAACCTGTTAAAAAAGTTCAGAACTTATTATAAAAAATTATTTTGTAAGAAAGGTATTTTTTGGAAATTCGCATTATTAGGAAGAATGAGTTCTTATGTGGAACCACGGTATCGGAGTGGATTTGGCTCTAGTGTTGCTACGCATAAGACAATACAAAAATGTTTCACCAAATTTGGCACAATCAAAAGTCGATGACGAAGAAATGAAGGTCAATGTTTAGACTGAGGCGTTTAGAAGTTTTCTTATCGTTGCACTCTCGTCATAAAGTCGATCGATTTTTTAATTGAATTATTACTTGTGATAAAAAATGGTTTCAATATGATAATCGTAAGCGTTCAGCTCAGTGGTTAGTTATGGATGAGTTACCAAAACACACCCTAACACACTAATATTCATCAAAAGAAGCTCATGGTAACAGTTTGGTGGTCTGGTGCAGGTGTGACCCATTATGACTTCATGAAATCAGGTTTAACAATCATAGATAGATTGGTCAACCGATCGACTTCTATCTTACTGCACGATTACGCCAGAGCACACACTGCACAAATAAACCATGGGAATTGGAATTTGAACTTCTTCAACATCCTCCTTAATCGCTAGACTTAGCTTCCACGAATTACCATTTGTTCCCCAATTTGAACAACATTTGGGTTGGAAAACAATTTTATTCCAACAACGCTGTAAACCTAACATTCCAGGAATTTATTGAGTCCCGTCCACCAGGGTTTTATACAACCGGCCTGAACAATCTTCCGCATAAATGGCAAAAGTGTATAGATAATATGGGTGCATACTTTGATTAATAAAATAACTCCTTGTATTAATATACTGTCAACCAACCTTGCTTTCATTTCTACAAATTTCATACTACACGACTCACTAGATTCTTGTACTTCTTCCTTGTGGACTATATATTTCAAAAATTTCAAACAAACCTGATTATAAATCTCTCATTACCCAATTGAAATAAAAAGGTTCTTTAATGTATACTGTGATATAAAAATATCATTTCTATTCTTTGAACCCGCTTTACAACATTTTAGCTGACTTTGATCTGAAGTTTATCTCTATCATAACAAACTTCAATATTATGAAAGTAAGTATTTCGTTTTATTTAACTGCCGACACTGACCTCATTAATGTAATTAAAGCATTTGAATATAAATTCACATAATAAATCAAAAATTGCTGTTAATGAGCAATAATAATGGTAATAATAATAATAATAAAAAATCATATTAAGCACATTTACTATTAAATTGTCAACTCTTTTAACCCTAAGGTAAGGCTAGTTACAAATTTACAAGAAATTTTAATAAAATGCCAAGTGAATTAGAAATAAAGATTATTTAAGAAAAAGTTCTCAAAAAGATATTTCATTAAACTATAATACCATAAACTAGTGAATGAAGTTAAAGTTGTGATATTTTGTTTTAGAAAACTAGGTCAGCAAATATCGATCTTTATTCGAACTGAATATTATATCCATTGGGGAATTGTTGAAGACCAATGCACTTAGGCACGAAGTTACGAGAAATCAAGCGATATGAAGTGAAGCAAAGTCAAGTCAAACCAATTCGTCAACTTAACTTTACTTTTACTGTCAACTGAACAAGACTTAATTGCAGTTCACTGACATATACTACAGCAACAACGACAGTAAGAAAACCTCTTGCATTTCTTGTGTTGACAGATACAATAGCAAAAACAACTAACAAACGAAAGTCGAACGAAAAAAGCAAAAGTTCCACCTGATTCTGTAATAAGAATCTGTTACCATCTTTTGCTATTCATTTCACTGCACTTTAGTTCAGTTAAAGTAATTTTATGTTCAGATAAAAGAAGTAAGTAAGTAAGCAATAGCAACAAGTTTCTTGAGATTTTTGTGAAAGTTGTTGTCAAACAAGAGCGAGAGCGACTCGAACTGCAACAATTGCAAATGTTGCTGATGATGCTCATGATGTTGCTGATGCTGCTGAAGAAGAAGCTCATCATCACCACCTTTGTAAATAAATCTATCTATTGCTTGTGACAAGGAGCAAAGCGAACAATTTACGTTGGTGGCCAACTTGATGGTTGTTGCGCTTGGTATTTTGTTGTCATCTGCTGATGTTGTTGTTACTTCTTCATCTTTAGCAACATCAACCATATGGATACGTTTTTATAGACCATAGTCGCTCTGTGCTTTTTATTGTTGTTGGTGCAATTCAAGTTAAAAACCCCACTTAATAAAGTTAGATTTCATAGATTTCCAAAATGATGAAAATGTATTTTCACTTGTATTTGGCAATCAATAGATTGTATGTAATTTCTTTTTATTTTGTTGTTATTTCTTGGACAATTTAGATACATTTGCTTGCATTTTATTGCAAGTTAATTTTCATGGCTAATTAGATACACTGCCAATGAATCAATGTACCAAATATTGTACTGTCATTGTATTTTAGCACTTTCATGATTTGTTTTTTGTTTTTTTTTTCTGTTGTTAGTTTTTACCCATTTTTGGTTCAAAAGAAGTATGAAAGTTGTACGCAACGTGAAAATTATTGCATGTTGCAATATGTTAAATTTATTATTTAAATGTTGCGGCATTTATTGAAGCTCATGTTGATGTCTTACCAAACTCACTTTCATTTGTCAACACTTTTATTATTTTTTTTCTTTATCTGACAAGTGCTTTAGATACATTAAGTATCATTAAAACGCAAATAAAGTTTTATTCAATACATTAAGTCTGCACATTAATTGTAAATGAGAAACTATTTACTCGATTTATAGATACTTATTAAGATATCAATTAAACTGACAATAGAGTTGATCATTTCTATGATCACAATTTACTGACTTTCTAAGTTTATCACAATGAATTGTTTAAACAGAATAAAGTTTATTTCTCAAATATTTTAAAGGCATGCAAAAAGTGAAAATCGAACATTCACAATATGAAATATGACCTTATTCCTTGAGGGACTTCATTAGTTTGCAGCAATTTTCAATTCAGTTTCAACATTTCGTCTGTGTCGATAAGATTCTACTATAAAAGTTCTACTATTGGGCTGAGAGCATTATTCTAGATGAGTGACTTCGATTAATCCCAAAAAAGTATAAGGTTGTAAATCGCACGATAACGGTGGACAGGTGAAGTCTCCTAAGCGAGAAATAACATATACACATTTCACTGTAGTTCATTTCCTTCAAGTAAGGAAACTAAAAAACGCTGATCATAGTTCAGTATTACTTGCCATTGACAGGATTCCGACAACCCAAACCCACAACACTAAACAGTGGTAAAGCCTTGTTCCCACATAAACCACAACCAGGAACAGAACCAGATTCGTAAACAACAATTATGGATCTATTCCCGGTGCTATTCTGTGAAGGGAAGGAAGAAATGAAAGCTTTGGTCTGTATTCTTTTGTTAACCATCGAAAAGAAGGCGAAACGTGCCAGATTATATAGGGAAAGAGGCGAAGAAGGCGCTTTCAACATTTTGGTTAGTCGTCATTTAACGATGACGATGAGACGAAGTTCAAAGAATACTTTCGTGTTAGCCCGATCTTCTATTCAGTAGTTATAAGTTGTGTAAAGAATGATTTAAAAACCCTTCCGACAATTTGGGTGAAAATCCCCTTCAGTGTGCGTCGTTAATTGTGGTTTCGGTGTCCCGAAATCTTTTGTCATTTACGTCATACAAGTTTTCATTTAATTTAACCAAATTTATAATTTTTTCGCCGTCCACTTCACTGAATTTTACTTTTTTAAACTTTTGCACGCCAAAAAATGTGTGCATGCAGAAAGAAGTCAAAAATACTTGTTTCTGGTTCTGTAGCGAATGCACTAAGTTCTGTTTTCGTTGCTAATGCAACCTGGCAGTACTGTTTTCTATTACTGGTCCTGTTTCTGAAGCATATTTACTGGAATCTGGTTCTGTTCCTGGTTCTGGTTTATATGACAACATGGCTTAACAGTGATTATAGAGTCTTCAATGCCTTCTAATGCAGCCAAAAGCACTAAATAATCTTTTATGATGAAATATGGTCAACCTTACGAAATATGTTTTATGACAATAATTGAAAGAGATGTTGAACTTTCAGATGAAAACTCCCCTTAGAAAGGCCATCCATCCTTATAATGCTTCCTAAAACTCATAGATTTCTAAGACCCTCTTCTTCTTTGTTTTTGTTGTATGAAAATATTAAATGAATTTACAACTGAAAAACAACTTAATGCCGCTCCTAATGTAGCATGAAATTATATTATGTATATGTTTCCAAGTTTTTCTTTCCATACAAAAACTATCTCAATAGTGTAATTTAATCTTGAATTGCGTATTTCATTGTTACACCTGTTTATGTCTATCATTTCATACATCAGTTTCCGTTGTATAGTAGCGTGTGATCGACGATTTTATTGTTAGTTATTACAAGAGATACATAGATAGTACAATAGATAGATACATATGAGAATTAAATCCGAACATAGATTAATGTTACCTTTGTATTGTTGTTAAAAAAAAGAAAGATGCAAGAAATCAGCTAGATGCAGAAGACATACGTGATAAACACAAGCAACGCAGTTTTAATTATTTGAGGTGTATATATGTGAGATGCAAGCAGGAAGTAAGAGCATGCACATCAAATCTGATAAACAATACATAGTATCTCAGTCACAATCAGTCAGTTAGTCAGTCAATCATCCATTCATCCAATGTGTGCTGATTTTTTTAATTTTGTAGTTCCTTTTACTCTAACTGTGCAACATTTTTATTCTTGACCTATAAAATCATCTCATTCAAACATCCAATCATTAAGAGCTCTTAAATTAATCCCCCAAAAAAAGTATGTGGCCCATAGCTGGCAGCAGCAACCACTTAAACAGATGTAAGTTAGACTTAGTTGAGCCAAACTCTCTAAAGAAAATTATGTCGTTTTTTATACATAGTAGTACGAGTATTAGTAATGTCTGTAGACTTCCATTGGTCTAGCTAATGATGCATAAATCAAATGTCGATGAAGCACGCACGCATGTTCATGCCAAAGAAATCTCGATTTGTGCCAACATTGTAGAGAGACGTGCGCCCAAGTCAAAGATTTGTATTTAATTACACGAAAAACAAAGATCTTTTCTTGTTTTGTTGTTCGTACTTGTATTTTTTTCTACCAAATACGAACGAACTCAATGAAAGTATTAACAAATAAGCAAAAAATAAAAATAATAATAATAATGATAACCAGAATTTCCAGCTTCTACTCTACTCGGCACAATTTTCTTTTCTTTTGGCGTTGATCAAAAAACAAAAAATAAAAAATCTCTGTTTTTGTCTGTTTCTTGCAATTGCCCCTTTCCCAACGTTTCTTTTAATCTTGCCAAACGATTTAAACGCATAAAAAGAATATTTTTGGTGAAGCACGTACTTTTCACTTTCGTCATCTCATGGTTCATGTAGGATGCACAAAAAAGATACACACACACACGTATGTAATACTTGTATAAAGATACTTGCGCAAAAATAGAAAGTAAAATCATTTATGGTGGCTTAAAGTATTTCATTTAATTTTCGATAAACACAAATTGTTAATCAGAAGTGTAAAAATAATTTGCAACATTATGTGTTAACCATCGATAGAATTTTAATGTTTTACCCACATCTTATATATAAGTTTTTCATCATTCGGATTAAAAAGAGTTAAAGAAATTATTGATTTGGGAACTTTGACAATTCTCTGTTTTGACTCATAACATCCTATTATGAGTCCAAAATTCATTTACAGTTTTGAATTCACCGGAAAAAACTAACCTCCTTTGGCTATACGGTATAGCCTATACCGCTCTATTGGGGACTTAAAGAAATGATTATTTTTAACAAATAAATTTTTGGTCGAAAGTGAAGATTAAAATATTTTACTTTATTTCATCCAAAGAGGTTATTCAGCACCGAGTGCTCATAAAAAAATTTATGCACATCATGGAAAAGACACTTTAACAGAATGATCAGTTAGAACATTGTTTGCGCGATTTCGTTCGGAAAATTTGGATGTCAAAGACGCGCCTCGGTCTGGTCGGCCTTGCACCGAAAAAGTTCACCAAATTATTGAAAAAGTGGAGAATACTCGTGACATCGCTAAGGATTTTGGCTTCCTACATACGACAGTTTTAAGCCATTTAAAAAAGGCTGGCACACTGTTTGATCGCATTTCAAATTAGACTGAAAAAGAATGATTTGTAACCTTTTCTGTATATATTAATTTTCTCGATAAAAAATTATAATGTAAATATTTTTTTAGATATTCTAGCTTATCACCTGGAAAACAATTTCACAGTTTTTTTTCACATTCACATAACAAATCTTCAATTAAAAATATCCAGTCAGGCGTTCCACACGGAAGTTTATTGGCCCCACTGCTCTACACCATCTACTCATTCACGTGCAATAAAGTGCGATATCTTCCCATAATATTAACGGTATACAAATTCCATATTCGAATACTGCAAAGTATTTAGGCATAACTTTAGATGCTAAGGTCAGGTGGAGCGCACACGTTAAGAAAACCAGAAAGAAGGCTATCATTGGCTATGCCAAAGATGCAATACTCTTCACGCTCCTCCGGGTTGCATCCAACCTTTCTTTCTTAGCATCACTAAATTCTCTTTTTTTTTTAATAAGAATATTAATTTAAATGAAAGTTTGTATGGGAGGTACCCCTCCTGGTAACCGTAGGATTATGAAATTGAATATGAATCAGAAACTTATATTGTCCAAAGTTCAGTTCGATACGTAAAAAAAAAAAACTTTCTCTATTATGAAATTGAATTTAAAGGGGGTTTGTATGGGAGATACCCCTCCTGGTAACCCTAGGATCATGAAATCTACATGGCTGATGGCTATAAATCAGAAACTTATAATTTCAGTTTGATACGTCAAACAAATTTTTCTAGTAAGAACTTTAATTGAAAGGGGGATTTGTATGGGAGGTACCCCCCCTAGTAGTCCGATTCGGCTGATTCCGACAAAAACTGAACTGCGTATGGTAAAAAGAAACCTATGTGCAAAATTTCAGCTCTCTAGCTTAAAAACTGAAGGCATAGTATATATATACTTTATGTGGTCTACGATGTCTCCTTCTGTGTGTTACAAACTTCATGACAAACTTATAATACTATTCACTCTCGTGAAATGTATAAAGAGAGAAGAATTGGAATTAAAATATAGATAACGTATGTATTAGCTTATGGCTTAGCAATCATCGTTAACCATACATAATAAGATACTCCTATACAAGCAGATTTTAAAACCTATGTGGACTTACGGTGCTCAGATAAGGGGTTGTTGGATCTTAAGCAATGCGCAGCAATTCCAAAGGTTCCAAAACAAAGTTCTGAGATGTGCTGTTAGTGCCCCTTAGTACATTCGCAGTTCAGAAATCGCACGTGATCACTCAATCGATTTGCTTGCGGCCGTTATAGTAAAAGAGAGACTGACCAACAAAAAGAGACTGACCAACCACATAAATGATGAAGCCTCTACCCTCACGGACTCGATCCAGTGGGTAAGAAGACTTAAACGCAAAAAACCAGAAGATCTAATCCATTAGAAACTTGTCTACAATACAAAACTAGGTATAGCATTTTTTTATTTGTATCCACTGGAAATTGCTCGTTAGTTCTCATAGAACAGTAACTAGTCGCAACGAAAAAAGAAAACAAAAAAATCTACACAGCTGAAATGCCGGACTCAAGGTGTGACGAGATAATCATAGACATATTCGCAGATGTTACTGCAGTACCTGTAACGTCACCCAGTACAAGAGTGGCAACACAACTGCTACAAGGTCAGCTCAACAAAATCCAAGCTTGGATGATCAAATGGCGGTAAACACAGACAAGTCCAACCATGTTACATTTCTACTTCGGCATAAAAGCAATGATCGAGCCCGCTTCAACGGAGTTTTAATACCCAAAAGAAACAAAGTCAAGTATTTAGGCATGTGGATTGACTGACATGGAACGAACACATTGTAGCCAAAAGAAAGCAACAAGTTTTGAAAACACGCAGAATGAATTGGTTGCTAGGCCGAAGATTCAGGCTCAGTTTAGAAAACAAATTTACAAAGACTTCTTGGACAATCAGCATCCAACTATGGGGAACAGCTGGCGAATCGAATATTGAAATATTTCAGGGTTACCAAAATATTACGATCTATTTCTGAAATATAAAGAATATCACTCGTATATAGTGTGTTGAAATATTCTCGATTTGCTATAAATCAATTGTTTTTTAAATTAAATTTTGGGCAGCGTTGCCAATCACAATAAATTCAAAATGTTGGCAACGCTCGATTCTCGAATAAGTTTATACGAACGCTTCAATTACACAGGCCTGCAAAATTAGACCTTTTTCCCTTTTGAATGTTTTTATATAGAATCTATAGACGGACAAGAACCTCCTGATTCCGAATATTACTTTCGTATTATTATTATTTTTTGTATGAGTCAACGGTCAGTTAGTTTATGAGCTCACAAACTTATACGGTTTATGGCATTAATACGATTGCGTGAAGAATCTTAATATTTACTGTCATATGATGAACATCTCTTATAAATAATAAATTTGAATACAACATAATATGTTTACCAAAACTATATTATTTTAATTATGCGAACTAGTTTTAGGTACAGGTTAAGTTTATTAATGTTATGGTAGTTTACCAACGCCTGTTATACAAAGCTTATGGTTTCTTCTCAGTATTCTTTGGCAGAAGTACGGACTGGATATTGGGTACGACGCCACCTTGGGAAATTGTTACTTGCGATAGTAACGTAGATAATTCCTCATCATTGCGGATCGCCAATAGTAGATGACGGGGAATAATCCTCGCCTTATTGTTATCACGAGCAGCATATCCGGCCAGCTCAACCATTTCACCCACCAAATACTGCAGAACAGAAGCCATATATACAGGGGCGCCTTCTCCTATACGTTCAGCGTAGTGTCCCTTGCGCAACATTCGATCAATACGTCCAACGGGGAATAGAAGCCCAGCCCGGGAGGAACGAGACCTCGCCTTCTTGATAGATTTACCTCCACCATTGCGTCCAGACATTTTTATTTTTTTTTTATTTTTTTACAATATCACAATTATCTTTTTTAAAGATGAAATTTGCGAGAAAATACTGTGATTATATACTCAAATTCGTTCCGATTATTCAAGTTTGAGTTTGCATCCAGAATATGTGAATTCTATTGGTTTTTGCAATTTCATTCTCGAATTAGAAGTACTAAAAATTAAAAATATGTAAAATTCCATTCGCATGGCCTACTAGTTCTTTAAAATTGAAAGGAAAATTTTGAAAATCCGTTAAAATGTGGTGTTAACAGTGCACACCAGAAAAACGACTGAGTCGGTACAACACTATTATGAAAATTGAAAAAAAAAACAGAAAGAAGGCTATGCCAAAGATGTAATACTCTTCACAATCGTCCGAGTTGCATCCATCCTTCCTTTCTTAGCATCACATTAGTTTGAGTAGCAATTTTATTGTACTTTTATTCTTTATAAGTTTCTCATTTAATTTGGGTTTGTATGGGAGGTACCCCTCCTGGTAACCCTAGGATCATGAAATTTACACGGTTGATGGATTTCAGTTCGATATGTTAGAAAACAAAAAACTTTTTCTAATAAGAACATTAATTTAAAGGGGTGTTGATATGACTTCGTATATTGGGTTATATATGGCTTAGAGACATTTTATAAAATGAATCGAGTCAAGTATATTTTCAAATGTTGCGCAATATACTGCTAAGTTTGTGTTGAATAAATAAAATTAAAGTAGTTTAAGTCAGTTATGCCAATAATAAACAACTTCGTATATAGGTCGTAGAACAAGAATCGCAAACAGATATCATTTGATTAAAAATGATGATCCCGATGAAGAAATGGAAAAGGAAATGAGAAATGGCTGTCTAATGCACCGGCGCAAAGCAGTGACGGGTCTCTAATCTTTACAATAATGCATTCGTTATCTATGAGTGGGCCATCTGCAGCAGATTTTAATGCCCAATACCTATTAATGTTTTTTTCAGAGATGATTGTAATTTCACTAACACATTATTAGTTCCTCGCCTAGAAGCGCCAACAAAATTGACGTTGACATTGTCCCCACAAAATGCAGTCGACCTATTATCTGATAACACTTGGACTAAATAATTGACAATGATATCAGTGATTTCACCTGGTTGGTGTTGGAGGTCTAAAATTTGTACTTGCACACCTTAGTAACGTTAGAAAAAGCGAACTAGAATATAGATTTTCTTATTACCGGGGTTTCAAGCATCGGTTAAAATTGTAATTCCATGATCGCTGTACGCGTCAAAACATTTAAATTTTCTATTAATTTATTCGCGCAATCATTGGAGCGAATACTGCCGCGGCAATATCCAAATCATTTAAAGTTGGGATGCCCACTTTTTAAAAAAATTTAAATTTAAAGAACTTGAAGCGATTGGCATTTTAATGTTTTCCAGACTTTAAATGCTGTTCAATATCACTAGCACTTCATGGGAAACACTAAATGAAGGATGAAGAAGTATTTATTTCGCTTGTGAGGTATAATTGAACGTACACTAACGTATCGGCATAATTAAATGATTCCAAAACAAAAAACTTCACTAAGTCACCACAGCAAAACATACATTTTTCTAGACGTCATTACAAATCCAATCAGCTATCGCATATACAATATCTTAACTGGCTGTAGTAAGTATTAACATGTTTGTTAACTTGTGAACTAGATTATTAGGAAAACAGGAAAATTTTGCGTCCCGAAGCTTAATTCGGGGACACCGGGACGGAGAACGTAAAAAAGGGACGGTCGTATGGTCACATTATCTAAGTTCATAAAGTACTATGCACCTCATTTTTTACTTCAATTTGGAAAGTGCTTCGGGAGAATGTTTTAATCGATTGCTTGGCGAAGTTTACAGCCATAAAACTGAGTTTTGGGTTGGATTCAAAAGCAATAATGATACAAAGGACAATTATCATACATAAGACGAAGGAACAGTTAAAGCAATGACTGAAATGGCTGCAAAGAAGGCAAAGGCAATCCGATCTTCAGGCAAGGAAGGCTGACAGTTTGATTTGGGATGCGCATGGGAATGATTGAGATATTTTCAGATGTTTTTGGTATGAAACATGCAACAGCAAAATTTGTTTCAAATTTATTGAATTTCAAAAGAAAACACTGGTAAAGGAGCCACTTAATGAAGTCAACAAGTATGTAAAGCTATAGAAGGTTATTAATTTTGGGTTTCTCGTCATAGCGTCAAAATAAGGGCTCAATCGCCGGAATACCTAAATTTATAACACGATAATGCACTTGTTAATGTCTCACACTATTTTTTACTGTTCCCAATAATAATATATAGACCCATTTTTTGATTTATTGTTATTTAATATATTTTCGAAACATTTTCAATAGAACCATAGTATATAGATATACATAAATACTAAGATGAACAGCAGATGAATCAAGAAGAATTCAATGGCAAGCGTAAGTAGAGCTAATGGATTAATCACGTGTGTAATCAATACGAACATTTTATTTGTGTTAATTTTCTGAAAACGTTTTTATAAACGCATCGGTTCACCACCGTCACCAACTTATTCTTGTATAGTCAATTGTAATTGTTTGCTACGAGAACTTTCAAAGCGATTTGGAGTATGCATATCTAACATGGCCATAATACCGATTGACAAAATAGTAATCAAGAAGAATGACACAAGTACTCCTGCTAATATGGGAGCTGTTGTGAAGCCCACACAGTCGTATCGATCGCCAAACGAACTGCGTCCGTTGAGCCAGGGCTGTACCTGGAAATCACTGAGTACTAAACTATCGTTTTTATTGCTAAATATAAGATCGCGCGATGAACAACGATACGAGAATCCCACTGGAGCTGAGGGTATGGTATATGAGTTGCCAACAACTGGAAGTACAGTCTTTATATCCTTATATTCAACTTCGACGGCGCGCATATACCAAGTGCCACGACTCAATGTGAAATTAAATCGCATAAACAACTTTTCGTTCTCGGTTACAAAGATGATAGTCAAACGTCCGTATCCCTTAGATTTTTGATCATCAAAGGTTATTGCTTTGTTGTGTTCCAACAGTTTAAAGGTTTCGTTGGCACTACCTAATCTTAAAATAGGTGCTGCGTTTACATAAAGCACCGCCTTCCTACCGTCGGCGACATAAACAAAACTTTTATCTGTTTCATCAATGGGTGTTTGTGGAGTTGTTCCTGCACGTGATGACTCTTCTTCATTCTCTTTAGCCTCACGCTTTTTCAGAAAATGCGAAGTAGCCAAGTCCTCTTCCTCCTCACGGTTTGCTAGTATTCCAAGTACTTCACCTACGCCATAAACAGTCACAGCATCTTTATATCCCGAAATCAATTGTTCATCATCTTCATTGTTGTTGGCTCCACTAAGTGTTATAACCTATATAAATAAAGTCAACTTGTTATACATCAAACTGTTATACACAATTTTTTTCCTTTGAAATAAATACCTCAACATTTGTATTGTAATTGAAAGGCTCCACTGCCAAATTACGTTGCGGCAAATATGCCCAGACATTACCCTTAACCAAATTCTGGAATTTCGGATATTTGGTACCCTCCAAACGATTGGTAGTATTACGCACAAAAACTAGCACAGCCTTAACATTGCGAAACACCTCAGATAAATCTTGCTCTGTCGCATCTATTAAAGCGCTCGGCTGAAGATTCGCGATTTTTTCCTGACCCCAAAAAATATAGGGCCCACTAATGGTTGCACCACAGCAAGTCAAAGCCAAACTCAATAGAAGGCTAAGGAAATTTAAATGCATCCTTTGTTAAATTATTTAATTTCACAAAATGTAAAAACGGAAAACAATGACTTTGACTGCTTTCGAACCACGCGTTAAACTGAAAATATCTAACAGTTTGTGTTGCAAGGTGGGAAAAATCAATATTCCCAAAACACCCTGACTTTAGTGACACATGCGCACGGCGATGTCAGAATATGTTGGTGGTAGTTTTGTCAGTTTGTCAGCATAAACATGGTGGCCACTTGTTGTTGAAGTAATCAAAACAAATCGAAATAAACATTTTGATGTCTTAAAAATCTGTCTACGTTTATTATGGTCGAATCTTAAAGTATTGATTGATTCAGTGGAAAATTCAAAAAGTCATAAAGTTCTAATGCACAGCAAATCTTAGTTCTGTATAAAAACTTTATGACACTGAAAGATATTAATTATAATTTAATAATAAATTTATATTAATTTTTCTTAATCTTATTCCACTATCAATGGTGAACTAATAAGTATGTCTGTGGCAACAAGTCAGCTTATGGCGAAAATTGTGTAAATTAAGTTTGAACGATATTATGACTTAAGCCTTAATGTTTAGCTTTTCTCATCAACGTTGGCGGCTGGCTTATTTGTTCATTGTTTCATAAATATTTTCACTGAAATCTTAAATCGATTTATGTTCAAAATATTACAATCAAATTAAAATGAACTGCATATAGACAAGAATATACTTCTCCCGAAAGCGTAAGATCTGTTGCTTACCAAACTCTAACCTCTCTCTACACAATGACATCATTCAATGGGAGAATCACATCTAATATTGTATCTTGACCTCCACTTGGATACAAAACTAAAATTCAGTTTATATATATCAAAAATGTACGCGGATGATATACATAGTACTACTAGCCGATGACGTGAATGTACTCCAATCAATGATATATAAGTTGGAGGATTATTGTTTAAAATGGAGTATGGAAGTAGACCTAACTAAATCAGAAATAATGGTGTTCAGAAAGGGAGGCCGACTTTCGGCCCAAGAAATAAGGACTTACAAGCAAGAACGAGTGAAGATAACATGTAAATGTATGTAAATCTCGCACCAAAGATGTCTTTCAATAAACACATTGTTTGGATGTTTGGGAGATTCAAATTTAACGACAATATGAGGGTTGTTTCTTAACACTATAACGACAACGATCAATGACCAACACAGTTATGGAACGAACAGAAAATGAAAAAAGGCAAGGAAGACGATGAGAAAGAGAAGAAACAAACACACTTACTTTGATGAACAAAGGAGAATGGAGACAAGGGTGACAGTGAAAACAGACGCGTACATTTACAAGACAAATAGAAGAACATCATAATATACAAAAAGCAAAATAAATTCAATAAACAATAAAATAATAATTAGAATATACAGTCCACTCGAAACACTTGTTTGATTCAAACATTTTTGGTCCTATCAGAGACGGATAACTAGTGAAGCAAGTATAAACAAAGGAGGCAACAGGTAACAAATCAATTAAGTGAGCCAACAGGCAACAAATTCAGCAACATAGCAAGTTAAGAAGCCAAGGAGTTAATATTAAAAAGTAAAACGAAATGGACATACCACAGCTTAAACGACAAAGGCAAGTGCTTAAAGGAGCAATAACAAGGTGGTATAATTATTGCATTTGTCCAGATGCGGTGTTCAGTGAGGTTAAGGTGAGAGCTCAGAAAGCAGACGACACATACAAGCAATACGAAGAGATACAAAATGAAATTGATCAACTAACAGAGCCGGAGTTGTTTCGCATAGAGGAGCAATATCGTGAAGAAGTAGAAAATAATTATTTTACAATAAAAGCACAATATGTACGCTTGTTAGAACACAACAATTCGATTCAATTGGAATCCGTGGAACAACACACGTCGAGCAGTGTAACATCGGCATTGCAATCGCTAATGGAAAGCCAAAGTACACTAAACAATTTGATGGAGAGATTCACGCAAAACGCTCACATAGCAGACACATCAACACCGCAGATAAACAGTGAGGAAAGGCAATCATCCTCTCAACATGACATTCGATTACCAAGAATTGAAGTCCCAGAATTTGAAGGCAATCTTCTGGACTGGCTTAGATTTCATGATCTATTCGAAGTAATGGTGCACTCAAAACCATCCATATCAAACGTAGAGAAGTTTGAATATCTACAATCGAAACTCAAAGATGACGCACTTACAAACGATAATTATCAAATCGCATGGGAGATAATAAACAAGAAATACAACAAATCAGATCAGGTTAAAAATATGTATCTAGAGTTGTTACTTAATCAACCAAAAATTAAGACAGCATCTGCAACAGAACTTAAACGATTCGTCAACAATATCAATGAAAGCTATAATGGGCTAAAAGCACTGAATGAGCCAGTAGTTCATTGGGATTCAGTATTGATATTTACATTGGAGAAGAAGCTTGATGGCGACACAGAAATGTTATGGTTCAGACAAAAGGATCAAGAGAAAGCAACATATGACCAACTAATTCAATTTTTAGAAAGAAGAGTCTTTGAATTGGAGAGCACTCAGAATGGTGTACATCAAGCAATCAATCGGCAGAAAGACCAACAAAGGCAAAACCAAACACGCACATACACAAGCACTATATTGACATGCATATTATGCAAAGGAGAACACGGCTTGTATCATTGCGACAAGTTCAAGGAAATGAAACCTGTATATCGGCGAATTTTTGTAAAACAAAACCACATGTGTTTAAATTGTCTTCGTCTAAATCATAAAGCGAATGAGTGTATTAGGTCATCATGCACAATATGCGATAAAAAGCACAATACATTACTTCACATATCAAGAAACAGAGCACGCACCACAATCAACATGCGTCAGTGTCAATGTGACCCAACGATTTCAACTGCAACAAGTACTCTTACCAACGGCAATAGTAATGGTCACAGATGTAAGTGGTGTTATCCAACCTTGTCGAGCATTGTTGGATTCGGGATCGCAAAGTAGACTCATTTCAGAAGCATGCACTCAACGCCTTCGACTGAGACGCTCATACGACAAGAGCTTATTATACGGAGTCGGTGCTGGGAATGGAAGTCACACTCGAGGAAGGGTTCGACTTTCAATCAGCTCAAACGACAGAGAGACAAGCGTAACCACCGAAGCGTTCTGCTTACACAGTCTCACAAAGAATTTACCATTCTATGAAATCAGTAATGAAAAGTTTCAATTTTTCAATAATTTAAACCTTGCATACAAGAAGCCTGGGCCTATTCACATCATATTAAGAGCAGAGGTATTCAGCTATTGTTGTTTAGCAGACAAGTTGGTTCATCCTAGCGGGTCACCTACGGCATTCAACACTATATTTGGTTGGGTGATAATGGGAAAATATGAATCAACATCTAGATAGCAGTTTATATCAGCACACGTTAGTATTGATTTGGATAAACAGCTTCAACGGTTTTGGGAAATAGAGGAATTACAAGCGACGAAACAATATTTTACACAAGATGAAGAACAAGCAGAGCAACATTTCAAGAACAACTACGAACGCATAATAAAGGGTTGTTTTGTAGTGTACTTCCATTTAAGAATGACAACGTCAACATTGGTGAATCTAAATCAAACGCCTTAAAAAGGTTATATGCCATGGAACGACGATTTAAAAACAATGCAAATCTTCAACAAGAATACATCGACTTTATGTACAGTTATATAAATTTAGATCAAATGGAGCTGGCAACTCATTCAACACAACGTGTTTGTTACTTACCTCATCATGCAGTGATTAAACCAACCAGTACAACAACAAAGCTAAGAGTGGTTTTTGACGCATCGGATAAGACATCCAATGGTTGGTCACTAAATGATAATTTATTAGTTGGACCAACGATTCAAAACGATTTATTTGGCATTGTAACAAGATTTCGAAAATATGCAATTGGTTTTACAAGCGACATTGAAAAGATGTACCGCCAGGTACTCGTACATCCCACTGATCGACCATTACAACGCATTATATGGAGAGAATCAACGGATGAGCCTCCAAAGGGATACGAATTGAAGACAGTCACATACGGAACAGCAGCTGCACCCTTTTTTAGCAATACGGGCATTACAAGAAGCAGCACACCTACACATGACGGAGTATCCACAAGCATCTGACAGCATTATAAATCAGTTTTATGTCGACGATTTTATACATTGCGCACTTCATTAACACACGCATCACAACTAAAAAATGGCATTAACATGATCCTACTGAGCGCAGGGTTCAGATTGAGAAAATGGGCATCGAATTCAAACGCATTGCTAAAAAGTATTCCTCCAGGAGACCGAGAATCTTCAAACAATCTACAGTAAACACACTTGGTTTACTTTGGGATACAAGGAACGACAACTTCATGTATAGCGTAACACTGACTCAGCTAACTGACAACGCTACAAAAAGATCAGTATATATCAAGAATATTCGACCCCATGGGTTGGTTAGCACCGATAGTCGTGTATGCGAAGATTTTAATGCAGCAAATTTGGATCAAAGGCATCAATTGGGACGAAAAGCTACCAAATGAGTTATACAAGGAGTGGTTCAACTATCGACAAAATCTTACAAGTATTTCCAAATTGAGAATATGTCGCTGGTTGCAATACTCAGATCAAGACGACGTTGAGTTGCACGGATTTTCAGATAAGCAGAGCACGCTGCGACATATTAGCACTGAATGCAAATCGTATCACGCCAGATATGTCAACCATTTGTACGCTATGCAACAGGAATGAGCAGGAAACACTGACGCACTTCATGTCAAGATGCCCTGTGTTAAATGAATTAAGGGTGTCACATTTAAGGAAAAATTCAATTGAGCAAAATGAGCTGATAAAAATATTACACGGTGACCATGAAAACAGTTGGAAGACTCTAGCAAGCTATAAACGAGTATCTACAATATTAAAGTATAGAAAGTTTCTAATATCAGAATTCCTCTAACGGCTAACAGCCATGGTATAAAATCAACCCTCGTTCTTTTTTCTTTTTTCCAAAAATTTATAAATTACCTATGTACATATATACGAAAAAATGAATAAAAAGAAGTATACTACTACTACTACTATATCAAAAACAGTTGGTAACATAAACGAAAATGTTTGTATCCTCTATCTCAATCATGTTGTATGCGGCTGAAGTCTGGGCCGATTGTGCCTACAGTCACATAAAGTAAATTCAAACGTCCCAAAATAAAATACTCTAAATGATTCTGAATCTACCATTTCACTATTCAACAACTTTTTTATATGATTCACTCGGTGCAAAATTTATTAAAGATAAAATCATTATCATAAAATCAAATTTTAACACCGGTTATTAATTTCTTATATTTAATTGATGTGATGTACTGCTTCGTTTTAGATCTAGCCTTAGGTTAGTCTGACAAAGATCCAACCTCTTAGTTGTAAGTGTCCTAGCTTAAGTTTTATATAAATTAAGGGTTTTCTAACTCCCGTTTTTCCTTTATAATTCAATATTGCTTTCTCATTAATCTTAATCTATAATAAAATTATACAGCTGAAATATATTGTAAATACAAGGTAAACCCTCTAATAAGAAAACTTTAGATAATATTAAAAATAAATAAAATAATAAACAAGAACTTAACAAGCTTTTATGTCAAAGAGCGATTCAATGATGTTCCTCCGTTTCAATTTCAGCAGAAGAATTTATATCTATTTACGAATGCCCAGTAAAAATCTTTTGTTTCAACAAAAGCACTAAAGTTTACTTAAAAAGCTTTTATACACAAAATTAGTTTTATAAGAAAATCTTATGTACAAAATGTGTTTACACAGGATTCCCATTGGTATATGTTTAATATTAATCTTTATTTAATTTAAATAATTAATTCAGTGTATCTGAAATTAAAAACATTGTTTTACCAAACAGATATCATTTTACACAAAATGGACACAATTTCAAAATATAGATTTTCGAAATAAGCCACTCTGACTTGTTGCCACGGATGTAGACAATATACATACGAGTAAGTATATCTGCAATATTTATTTAAATTTGTCAATTTTATATACATATTGTCATAAAGTCTTTATTTTCCTTATGTTGAAAATAATCAAACCTTCAATACTCTTTCAGACATTTTATTAAAGAAGAGTCTCTTAAGTTTACTCTCTCATCATTATCATCTTACAGTAATGGGTACCATGGATTAAAAACTATTAATATTCAAATCAAGGCAGAATACCAATATTTCTACAACTTTAAAAACCCTAGATGCTTAATTTGCTCACATAGAAATTTTAAAAACAATTTATTTGGCAGATACTTATGTAAAAAATTTAAATGATCAGTCCAATTTTGTATGTACAATGTTATGGAAATTGTGATTTTAAACCATTTTGTCAAGTCTCAGGGAAGCTTCTAATCTAAAAATGTAGAAGTTAGAATACAGAGTGGACTATTTCTCTTAGTAATAGAATAAGAGTCGTTGCTGCAGTAAATCTAGTTTGTATAGAAACGGATGGACGGACGGTCGGACTAGACATCATTTGATTTACTTCATCACGCTGTGTAAATTATGGATTAAAATATATACAGAATGTTTGTTAACATAATATACATGACTATGGCTATTGATATAAATTTAGGCTGTTTAAGTTGTTGTGCTGAACTAGAACCAAAAACGCTGCCCTTGAAGCTTTTAGTACCTGAAAAATTTTTTACATTTGTATTAATTTAAATTTAATTTTTTTTAAAGAAATTTCTTTTCCACTTACGCTTCTCATTAGGATCACGTACACCACAAGTGCGATACGATATAGTTGGCTTCCGCTTTTGATTCACATAGCCCGGTATGAAAAGACTAGGTGCATCTAGGCGACCAGCACCAATCAAACGTGACATATCCTATTGTATTGTAAAAACAAAATAAATGTTGTCACTTGAAACATTTTTTCAGATATTTTTTACCATTTCCAAGCGATGTGCAATGGGTCCCTTAAAATGTACAATCATCTGTATACATGCGCCACCATGTAATTCCTTTGTTTTACGTGCATCAACATCTAACATCCACTCAGGTATACCCATAACTGTGCGTAGCTCTTCCAAAAATTGTGCACTAAACAATTTCAATTTGTAAATTTAAAGAATTCTTTCATGACTATAGAATTCAGAACTTACACAACAAAACGTGGAGGCTTTTGTATATTGATATATTTGATCACATTATGGTCCGGTTCAATATTTGCACAAGCATAACGTTCATGTGAATTATCTGGACCGAAAATTACTATAGACCGTCCAATGGCACCCACAGGTGCTTCAAGCGGAAAATTTGTATCGGTCAAAATGACACGTTCACCGCCGAGATCTGGATTTATAATAAAATTTAGTTTTGATTGCACAGTCAATACTGTTTTGGATTTTACGAACTTATAGTTCCTAAACGTGCTCCCACATCGCCAACATAACAACGTAGAGGATTATCCGGTCCACATTCTTGGTCATAGAGATCATGCTATGTTAAGAGAAAAATAATTTGAGTTCAACTCAAGAATCGTACATCAACTTACATTTAATGGATCTGCCAATTGTGTATAATAGGGATTCCAGACATAACCTCCAGCCACACATCTTGTTATTGTTGGCTTGACAACCGCATCAACACCCACAGAATTGACGAAAATCTGCCAGTTATGATTCACCGTCTATCAACAAAAAACAATAAGACAATGTTTTTCTTAATCTCATACAAAATACATTTACCATATTTCGATCATTTTTTCCTGGATGCCTTAATTTAACCTCAATCACTGTTTCCGACTGACTACCATCAGTGTGAACCAATTGTGTAAACTTAATATAGCCATAAGCATAACCAGTAGGGTGATGGAATGAAGCTATACCACGTAACTCCCTCGCTTCACTGGGACTATAGCCACGTTCCAAGGTACTGCAAGCCCAACGTGCATTACGCTTCTTTTTATGTATAACAATGGAGCGTCCAATAATGCTATTATAACCAAACAAAGGTAAATTTGTATCATTGTAGAAGTCCTCATATTGAGTGTAAGAATCTAAGGCACCAAATTTGCCACTAAGATCGCCCATTTCATATTGATCTGTAGTGCCCTGTTTGGCTGGAGGTGATGATTTGGGATTAATATCAAATGGATTCCAATGACCATACAAAGTAGTTGCCTCACATGGGAAGGCAAGATTGGCTTCGACGGGTGTCTAAAAAAAGCTTTGTGATTATGTATCCCGATTTCATGAATATAAAATAGCTTACCATATGGATATGATAACCACTGTTTTCATTTAAACCCTTCAGTTGCACTTCCACATTGGTCATATCATATTCCGATTGTTGTGTGATCTCGACTTTACCACTAACAGTCAAGTCATCACCATTAGCGTACCACTCTTTGGCCACTACTTTGCGACGGAAGTGACCAAGGATTCTATAGAGAAATAGAAAATAAATTAAATTATGCCAACCAAACATAACAACTCTTGCTTACATTGAACATGCCAAACGCTCTCCACGCGCTTTTGGTCCAAAATCATCATAGATAACTAAGGATTTTCCAAGTATATTATGTCGTCCAGACAACGGCAAATTTGAATCAGTAAACATTCGACGACTTAACTGTTGCGCATCTCGTTTCCTGCCTGCAATAGTAAGGCTGCCCAAGCGTGTGTCCAATGCACCCATGCGACACATTGTTGGCAAGTGTGGCTTACAATAATCATCCAAGCTTCTATTACCCCAGTCAACTTTGTATGGGTTGAAGACATTTCCCGTCGATAGACAACGATTTTGCCAGTCATAGAAATCTTTGCCGGGGGCACTGTTATGAATGGCCCAGCGATGTTCAAAGGTATTATTCTGTGTGGATCCATCAGCTTGTATTAGATACTCAAATATAACACTTGTATCCTGCCAAGGCTCCTCTGCAGCTTGACGAAACAGCACTCGGCCAACCACTGGATATCGGAACAACACCTGCGCTGTAAACATTGGTTTTTGGTAAATACCATTTTTCTGATACTGATTGATAGTAGAACATCCCCAAATATTCTGCGTAATATTTTCGGGATCTGTACGGTTGTAAGTATAAATAACAAGACCACGATTAGCAATACTATTCCGACCCTGAAGCGGTAAATACGTGTCCCAATAGAGTCCACTTAATTCAGAACTTTTACCGGGCAACACATACTGATGATAGTAGTTTTTATTACGACTCTGAAGTTTGCCACTCAAGTCTCCGATGGCATATTGATCTTGGGTACCGAAACCTGCAGGTGGTATAGCTTTTGCTTCTAATGCCCTTGGATTAAAAAGTTCGCCTGAGCTTTGACAATACGATGATAGACCGTTCTTGTGCGGCACAGGTGGCAATGTGTGTATGCGAAAAGCAGCGACATCTTCGGCAAATTTGCGGCTCACACGTTGTGAATTTCTACCGGGCGCACCAAGGGTGAAATTTAAAAACGTCGGATCAAATTTAGAACGTTGTGTAAAAGTGATTTCTCCTTGTACGCCACCTGAATTTATAAAGGTCCTACAAATAACATTTGGTATTAATTTTAAATTTGAAAACAAAAAAGAGTCATCACCACCTTTACTTACTTATAGGTTAATGACTGAACATGTCGTATCTTTGTGCAGGCCAGAAAATTATCGGGATGTTGGTCCTCGTATAGCACTAAGTACAATGTACGATGTGGTATTGTTAAATCTGAAGGAAGTAATGCCAGTTGCGGATCCCGAAAAACAGAACGATGTGCTACATTTAATGCATTCTTTGCAACACTCACGCGGCCCAAACGACTATCCAAGTCACCAATACCATGACCGGCGCCATTGCCCTGCGGATCAAAGACCAACTGAAGAAAATTACAATTATCCTCAGTACGATGATGATCATTTTTAAAGATATCAGTCACAAAAATCTTCCAATGATGTTTTGTTGTTGGCTGATGTGCATCAGCTGCATTTTCTGGCTGTGCTTGAATATGATAAAGATCTGCGTAAATTAACGTGTCACCACCAACACCATCAGATGGTGCCAACCAACGGAAAAACACTGAACCCGCAATGGGTGTGTTAAAACGGGCCTCTGCCATATGTTCGACAGAATTTTGAATCGTTGTTAATGTGGCACATATGCGTGCTTCTGTGTTGATTTCACTCAGCACCAACGACTTGCCCCAAATGCCCATGTCACCTGTGGAATTAGAAACAATTGTTAAGACTGCCGTATGAAATTAAATAAAACACAAGACTCACTCACCTATTAATTGCATTTCCTTATGCCATGTTGCCGTCTCATTACCTGGCAACACCAAATACTCTAGATCCTCATCAAAACTCAATATCTGGTCGCCCAAATAGCTTAGTTCACAACGCTCATTTGGCTCAATGCTGGTATAATCTACTGGAAACTTACGCACACCCCAACTCCATACTTGATCTGGATACTGCAGAGTAGTTTCCAGATTTGATTTTATCTCAACTGTTGTCGCATTCAACTGCCGGAATGTTATCTCACCATGAAGGCCATGTTCAGAGATATAAGCGATCAAATGCTGTGCAGCAACTGTTTACGAATGAACATGGAAAGCTCAGTGTGGTGTGTTTTACATTTTGAGTGTGGTGAATAAAACAATATTGAAATGAATTACTTAATTTTTACTTTCAATTGCATTCAATTGAAACAATATCATTAAAAGTGTGGGAAGAAGGTGCAACAAAATTTGAACACCGAGTGATTTTCCCCAAACAATTCAGGAAGTCTTTTTCTTTTCTCACAGTGTACTTACCATTGTACTGTGACGCAATATTGCACAAAACAATGACAAAAATGGTGACGCACAAAGGAATTGTCTTTAACATTTTTCAAAATGTTAATTAACAGCTTTCAAAGGGCCCTTTATTTATAAGAGATATTCAATCTTAATAAACTCTAATTAAAGTTGACTTTATAATCACAAGAAAAAAATACTTTGGTAAATTATTGTATGTACAACATATATTTCTTAATTTTTCTTATTTCACTTTCACATTTTCTACAATTTTTGTTTTGGCCCATGCGCTTCGATGACTTTAGTAGGCAACATCAGCTCTTCAACTGCGCAAACTCAACTGAGAAATCTGGTTTTACTACGCTTTAAGCCTCGAAGGTCTGTCTGCGCGACTGTAGCTTGCATATTCATGTTGCTAGTAGTAATGGGCGCAAAGACACGAAAAGTGGTTCAAAAGTGAATAGCAAAAAAAAAACTCATGGTGAATTTCAAATTTGCCGCTCACATGTATATATGTACATATAATTTTTCTTTTTCTTTTCGTCTTTACATTCTCTACTTAAGTGTTAACTACATACACACATATTTATATTTTTGATTCTTTGTTTTGATCTCGTTATACGTTGACAATAGATCTAAACTGGTCTTTACTGATTTCCGTTCGGTCTCTCAGCTGTTTACGTGTTTAGCATATTAAGTAGAAGAGGTTTGTATATATGACAACTAACGGCAACTTCACCTTAACTGGTCTCAGTAGTTTTTATGTTGTTGTCTATCAAGTTTAAGTGCGAATTTTGATCATACTTAGTTTTGTATTTTTTATATGAAAACAACATTCGTTTGACTTTCGTCAAATCCTGTTTTTGAGTATATTGATAAATTTCCATAAAAACATAATTTTTATCTCTATGAAGTCTTTGAGACAGTGACACATTGAAGAAAAGTATTAAAAAAAAGACAATGCAACTCAAAACTAGAAGGAGCTGTGTTATCCAAAATTTAATCAAATTTGCTTATTAAATTTTGTGCGCAACACCATTCTGTACAGATATCTCAAAATGCCCACTGTGAGAGATGAAATCCTGCAATGCTACTATAACCGTTATCAGCAGAGGCTACAAAACACCCCAACAGCCTTGCGGAGGCAATAACCCATGGGAGGCAACGTCGTTTAAAGAGGCTTCATCCTAATGACCTTCTAAACGGAAGGTTGCCACCTAGATAAATGTACACTGCGATATAATCGCCCCATAACTAAATAACCACAGCAATATCTTATTATATTTTTGCGATTATATTATAATAAATATTTGATTTAAAAAAAAAACAAAAAAAAAAAAAAAACTATTATATGATATTAAAAAAATCACTTAACGGGCTAGATTATTTATGATAGATTGTGACTTCAGCCTAAAGCTAACCATCTACGACAAACATGCACGTCTGCTTGTGATCTCTAGCTCAAAAACTGAGGGACTACTTTGCATACATACAGACGGACATGGCTTAATCAACTCGCCTCATCGAGCTAATCAAAAATGTATTTACTTTTTGGGGTCTGCGATGTCTCTTTCTGTGTGTTACTTCATGACCATTTGTTTGCCAGAGTTCTCATAGATCGGCTTGCACATCTGGTATATAGTCCTTATATGGAACCCTATTCAATTTCTTTTTGTTCAACGTTTTTCGAAGTTTTCGTTTCTCATGTTTTGGAGATATCTCGTTCGGAGTGAAAATTGGTTATTCCTGAAATATTATGTGTTATCAAAGTTATTGAAATAATTTATTATTCATACTTCTATTTGTTGTTATCGATCATTTCCAGGACACCTTGGCAGCACTTGAATAAATGTAGGTAGCCCTGGTGTGGAACAGCTGAATTAGGAGAGAAGAGGAGGAGGAATAAAAAAATGAAAAGAATGACATTAAATTTGATGAACTGACAAATGAAAAAAAAACCTCCATATTGGATTTTTAGAAGGAAAAGAATGAAGCCTTTTGGGTGTTTGGCATTGTTTGCTACTGCTGGATCACCACGTCGAATTGCAAGTCGTCGTTGGATCATCACGTCGCCACTTGCCTCCGTTGGATAACCACGTCGAGCTGCAAATCGCCGTTGGATCATCACGTTGCCACTTGCCTCCGTTGGATTACCACGTCGAGATACAAGTCGCCGTTGAATCACCACGTCGCCATAGCCTCAGTTTGATCGCTGCACACGCCGCATCACCCTCACATCACACCAACTGGTAGCCGCTCGCCAAGTGACAGCAGGTTTCTAATTTTTATAATTTTCAAACTGTTAGACAAATTAGGAATTTGTAACAATATTTAATGTCATATGATGAACATCTCTTATAAATAATAAATATGAATACAATATGTTTAGCAATACTATATTATTTTTTTTATTTTCTAAAATAATTTTAGGTACAGGTTAAGTTTATTAATGTTATGGTAGTTTACCAACGCCTGTTATACAAAGCTTATGGTTTCTTCTCAGTATTCTTTGGCAGAAGTACGGACTGGATATTGGGTACGACGCCACCTTGGGAAATTGTTACTTTCGATAGTAATGTAGATAATTCCTCATCATTGCGGATGGCCAATAGTAGATGACGGGGAATAATCCTCGCCTTATTGTTATCACGAGCAGCATATCCGGCCAGCTCAACCATTTCACCCACCAAATATTGCAGAACAGAAGCCATATATACAGGGGCGCCTTCTCCTATACGTTCAGCGTAGTGTCCCTTGCGCAACATTCGATCAATACGTCCAACGGGGAATAGAAGCCCAGCCCGGGAGGAACGAGACCTCTCCTTCTTGATAGATTTACCTCCACCATTGGGTCCAGACATTTGTATTTTTTTTTTATTTTTTTACAATATCACAATTATCTTTTTGAAAGATGAAATTTGCGACAAAATACTGTGATTATATACTCAAATTCGTTCCGATTATTCAAGTTTGAGTTTGCATCCAAAATATGTGAATTCTATTGGTTTTTGCAATTTCATTCTCGAATTAGAAGTACTAAAAATTAAAAATATCTAAAATTCCATTTGCATGGCCTACTAGTTCTTTAAAATTGAAAAGAAAATTTTGAAAATCCGTTAAAAATTAGTGTTAACAGTCGGTAATTGCACTGTGCACACTGGGAAAACGAATGAGTCGGTATTACACTATTATGAAAATTTGAAAAAAATATATGAATTCGCTAACAAATTTATTTATATAGGAAAAAGTACACAACTAAAAACTACATGACGTAAACAAAGATGTGAAAATGATTGACATCAGCATAGAGCAATTTGTTTAAAGGGAACCGCAAGGGAGGTCAAGCGGATGTTCCTTCGTAGCCCTTTGGTGTGAAGGCCGTTGTCGAGCAGACGAGAAATCAAACGAGCTGGGGTGATTCTTCGGTCTGGACATATATATCTCACTGTACGACCTGACTTATAGATGGCACTTATTATTTAAAATTGATGACTTTTTAGAAAGTACCAAGTACGTTGTTTAGTATTTTTTCGCCAGTCATTATTAGAGAACACTCTTTGATAATTTGTAGACATCGAAAATGGAGCTACCACTACTGCTATGAAGGTATATTATTATGTTAAAAAATTGGGTGGCAAAGCTTAAATGAGGCAATACGAGCTGCCAGAAATGGTGAATTAATTTATAAAATTGTATTGGATGTACGTCGACTGAAGATATGCCAGGCATTGCAAGAATAACTATGCATCGCATATCTGACTTCATTTTGGACCTGAGAGCGCTGTTCCGCCTTAACTCACTATAGAACAAAAAGTGCTTCGAGAGGATGTTTCAATCGAGTGTATGGCGAAGTTAACAGCAATAAAGTATGTAACAGCAAAATTTGTTTCAATTTTATTGCATTTCAAAGAAAAACTTTGGTAAGAGAGCCATTTAATGAAATCAACAACTATGTAATACTATACTCGTAGAAGGTTATTAATTTTGATTTTGTCGTTATAGCGTCAATCGCAGGAATACCATATAATCGCTTTTGATTTCCAAGATCAAGAAAAACTTGATTTATAGCTTTTGTTCATACTTCATACTACTTAGGACCAGTGAGTCCTTTTTAATGTTTCCATTTATGCCATTAATATATTACAAATGAGGAGACGATCGATCTAGCTTTCTGTTCATCAGTTCATACTTATGTCCGGATGTCTTGTTTCTCGGATACTAAGAAAGCCAGAATCTAAAATTTGCTTTTCTGTCCGATTCGAGGTAGATCGAAGGTTGTCTCAGTTATGTATCACGCCTTCTATTCGTCCTCATTGTAGTAGATGTATGTTTTGTAGAAACTAAAAAGCCATAATGTTTACATATAGCATGAAAGTTAATCAAAAATGAGGTCTTCCATAAAAGAAAGCCATAGAGGTGTCGTGGGACACCCGAGTAGAGCAGAGCTCTTTCGTTGGGTCAAGGATGAAATATAATTAAACATAACTGGGAATGAACAAATTCCAATCGACACAATAGATGCGGTTCATGAGATAGAGCGGATTCGGACGGACGGATGGCTGAAGCTTAGTAATAGGGTCTCGTTAGCAGCCTTTGGGTACTGACTTTGAACTTTTGATGTATGCACTGCGAACAAATAACTGCACTTTCCTAAAACGATTCTGGAAGGCACAGTGTTTTCAAATAACACAAAGAGACACCTTCATAGCTTTGGACTCCTACAACATAGTATAAGGCATCCAATAGAAGAATTTTAATATTTTTCGAATTTTGTCAAGACATTATTTGTAATGGATTAATAGTTTCTGTCATAAAGATTTGAAATAATTGAGATACTGGCATGACAAGGGTTGTAACGGAGGACATTTTACCGGAGGCGGATGCGGAGGCAGAAGTCCAGAGTTTGACCTCCGCGGATGCGGATGTTAACGGAGGCGGAGGCAAAAGTATGTTAACAAAGAAAAAAAATTCGGTTCTTACCTTTTATAAAAAAAAAAAATTTACCCATTAGTACTACACTTACACTACAAAGTTTATACTACAAAGTATGCTTATATATACATATATGTAGTGTATAAGTAACTATTGGTAATCAAGTTTGATAAGAGGCAATTTATTCTTCAATTTTGCAGCTTTGTCG
This sequence comes from Amiota communis, assembly GCA_037043315.1. NCBI lineage: Eukaryota > Metazoa > Arthropoda > Insecta > Diptera > Drosophilidae > Amiota > Amiota communis. The sequence continues at coordinate 208,856 of JBAMAV010000388.1, forward strand.
CCTTCTAACCGATTTCTCAATGGTTCGTAAATTATACCGGCTCCACTAAATAGTTGCTCGCTTGGAACCGTCCATGGCGGTGACGATAAATAAGCACATACGATAGGAAAAAAGCTGCAAATGTTGTATTATATTTCCACCATATTAAAGGGTATTCGTTTGGTGGAACCCGATTTTGAGTATTATACTCATTTATCAATGATTTCCATATGCTGAGGTTCGTACTGGTATCATTTCTATCTTCCTCATCGTCATTGCTCTTTTTCAGACATGCTGTCTGCCAGATTTGGGTAAAAAATTAACGTTGGCAGTGAAATCTAGGAGCTACACAGTTCATCGTCAACTCAATGCAATTCAATCCTAGGTCTCTTGGCGATAGAAGCTCCGCCGTCATCAGCTTCACTAGCAATAGTTCAGATTGAACTTTGTCCTTAACAATTTCATCCAAAAACTTTAATTTTTACCTTGGGTCCGAAATATGTAGTAAACGAATACAATGCACTGCGGTCGGACTTGTATTGAGAGATCGGCCAAAAATACTTCCAGTGGAGATATCAACCTGAAACTTTGGTTTGAAAAAATGGTGGGGTTAAAAAAAATTTTAAAAAAAATTGTCTCATTCAATTCAGCAATTCAAGAAAGGATTTAAATAAGTGCGACTTTTCTTTACATGATAATTTTCGCAGTCCTGTTAGAAAGGGTCAGAGCTTAAAAGCAACCGATTCAATTAATCCATGTTTGTTGCAATTCGCGAATTTTTACGAGTAAGCTGAAGTCGAAACGTATTAATATCTTTGTTCCTGAACTCAGCAGCTTCCTCAGAGAGCTCTTCTACAATCGACACCAGTGCATGTTCAATAACGTCTAGAGCGTGAATTAATATCTTGTGAACTGAGGGTAGCAGATAGTACCATGGATATTTCATTGTCAGCTCCTTAGCAGTAACCTGAGCATATTTCCTTAATTTCGTCACATTAATTTTGTACCCTGAAGACAAAGCTTGCAATAATGTGCCATACCTTTCAATCAAATTTTGAACAAGCCCAGTTATTTCAGCAGACAAAGCAGCGTTATTGAAAAATTCTCGTGCCGTGTTTCGATCATTAGAAGATCTACTCCCACCAGTTTTTGGTTTGTCGACAATCAACCCCATTTTTCAGGATATCATAAACCAAATATTGAAAATATACATGCGTGTAAATTCGCATTGGTAAGTTGTTCCTATCACAAAACCATGTATAAAGAAATAAAATTAGAAAAATAAAAATATAAAAAACACATTGAACAAGAAGTACTAGTACATCCCACTTCTAAAACATTACAGCAACACAAAACAAAATAAACAAAGTAACAGCATCGCTTAGAAGTTCACAGCTGCACAACAGAAAACGGTACGAAAATCAACGAGACCGCTATAGTCTGTGGATGATAAACAACGTCTAGAGTTTCTGGCAGCCCTATTTGGTATCTGGTAGAAATGCCCTATTTGGTACCAAAATTTTGACTTTGATTTTTTTATTTTTGGCTTATGGCAGCGACCACTGTGGAAGACCACGAAATCTAGAATTTTGATATGGGATGTGAGAGGCAGTGAGAAATGTGACGTGGCATGCAATGACAATATGTAAATATACCTCAGCTAAAACTCCGTTCAAAATAAGCGGAGGGCCTGAGTCTAGTGTACTAACTTATCTTTTTTTTTTTGCAATAGCATACTAAAGTTAATATTACGTTAATTTTGGATTAAGTGTTTTGTTATGTTATTGTAGTTTTACTATAAAAACTTTAAGGGAACACAATTTGAGAATATTATTTTAAGACAATAGTTTACTATACCGATTGATACTCTTCTAAATATCATTTAATGAAACTAAAATAATGTTCTTTGTTTTTGAGACGACCTTCAGATCGTTGTGTCTTTATTCTAATCGATCAATGTGATTAGTAACAAGTAAATATAATTTTTGTTTATCTGAGACCGGGTTAAAAAAAAAAAAAATTATTTTGTTTATTTATTTTTTTTTTTTGCTTTTTCCAACTTTTGTTTCTATGAAACTTAATTTATACTGAAATTGTAGTTTAAATTTTTAAATAAGTATTTTATATATACCATGCATAAAAATTATTTACTTTTTTTTATAAGAATATATATATAAATTATCCATTGGATTGTGTTCCATTAAATTTTTGTTTGTTTGCTTTTAAAAAGTTTTATAAGAAATTTGTTTTTAGATATAAGAAATTCAACGAAATTTTGTTTGCTTTGCCCTATGCCCTATGAACTACTACAATAATAATGTGAATATTATATAATTTGTTATGTTAAAAGTTGTTTCATGTATTTATTTGTTTGTCTTTCTTTGATCGTGTATGTAGATACAATTCTACATAAGTATGTGTATCAAAATTCTTATGATTTGTACAAATGAGTTTCTTTTGACCTTTAAATTGGTGAAATTTGTCTTCTTGTAAATTTGTTAGATAAGGAAAAACTTTTAAAGGAATATTTTAAGAAATATTTTTAACTCGAACACGCCATGTAAATCTTTAAAAAGACTAAAACTAAATAAGTAAATAAATCAATAAATTTAAACAAAAATATATGTTAGAAGAGAAATGTTGTTGCATTTCTTTTATGATATGATTTAAGTTGTTGTTGTTTTTTTAGAAATTCAAACTTTGTTCTCAATAATAAAAGTTTTTTTAATAAATAATTGTTTTGTTTCGATTGAGAATAAATAATTAATCATGATAAACACGTCAAAATATATGTAACTCAAAATTGATCTATTGTCTTCAACATAATAAAACAAAAATAAAAACAATTTAAGTGAAAATTGAACTTTAACCCTAAGAAACTTTTTTGTTATAATGATTTCAAAACAAATTAACACAACACAATAAATAAAGATTGATTATTATTTGTAGTAAGTATGTAACTAAATAGTATGTATGTAAGTAGTAAGCAATAAACATATGTATTAATAAATTTTTATATACTTGAATATGAATATATATGTATGTTTTCTTTATAATATTAAATAAAATAATATCTGTCTCTCAATTCATTATTAAAAATCAGCTAAAATGTTTCAGAAGAAAATAGGCACTCACAATAGTATATTATTGTAAATAAGTAAGTATTCTCCCTCAAAAAAGAATCTGAATGCTTTGATTTGATTAAAGAAGCCTCAAATCGTCATTCAAATCGAAAAAAAAACTCTTTTCAAAGCATTTCTCTTCATCATTGATAAGTATTTCAAGGACTCTTTGGTGGGTTTGGTTGGTTAATGGAGGGTGATGGGGGGTAGGGTGTTTGAAATATTTGTGTCTCTAAAAAACAAAAATATTGAAATAAAATAAAATTTTATTTTTGTTTTTTTGAGATTTTTTTTGTTAATATTTTTCATTTTTAACTTTTCATCATCAATAAAAAAATAATGTAAATTTTTTCTTATATGTTTTTGGTATTTTGATATATGTAGTAGTTTTTTTTTTCTTTCATAAATTTTATGTATAAAATTTAAAAATAAATCAACTAGAAAACTAAGTTCTGTCTACCATCGACTGTTGTTGTTGTTGAGAACTTTGTATCCCTAAAATAGATTGATATAGTGTATATATTGTTCTACACCTACTACTATTTCTATCAACATATAGAAAGATTCTATATCATCATCTAAATGATCTATACAATGTCACCATGTGGCATGTGTCATAGGTATGTGCGTGGTGTATGTATAGAATTTTAGTTATTATTTAACAAAAATAAAATAGATTCTTTGGTTTTTTTTTTTTTTAAGTTAAAGATTTTACATATTTAAAACGAGGTTTTAATTTTATTGTTTTTTTTTGTTTTTTTTTTTTATTTGTTTTATGTTTTTCTAAATTTTTGTTCTTATGGATTCTGAGAGTTAGAAGTAAAAAGAGTATAGAAGTGTATAATGTTGGGGTGCTTATGCTTCAGCAGCTTCTGCTCCTTCCTCCTCTTCTTCTTCTTCCTTGCCGGTAAGCATGGTGATGAGGGCAGCGGTATCGATTTGGTTCTTGTCATCGATGACCATCTGGTCGTAGGCATCATCAACTTCCTTCATGGTGAATTTGTCACCGAAGTTCATGAGCATTTCGCGGAATTTATCACCATCGATGAGACCATCGTTATCGAATGTTTTGAAGGCAGCAATAACAACTTCGTCTTCATCGTTGGCACCAGCTGCGGCCATGCGGTTGGCGAACAATGTCAACAGCTGGGTGAAGTTAATGGGACCGGAAGCTTCGCCCAACATTTGGTCTAACTCCTTGTCGTTGGCGATTTTGCCAACAGAGTCGAATGCGGCGCGCAAATCATTTTTACCAATAATACCGTCTTTGTCGGCATCCATAAGTTGGAAGGCCTATTATTAACATTATAGAAGAAATAAAGACAAAGAAATTAATAAAATGTAAGATATGATTGATGAATGAATGAATGAATGATTGATTGTTGTAAGAGATTATCAAAAATTTCGATTTGGTAACTTACTTCCTTGAACTCAGCAATCTGTTTCTGTGAGAACACAGAGAAGACACTGGAACCAGCGCGCTTTGATTTGCGGGAGCCACGTGAGCCACCTGACGCTCTCTTCGATCCAGTAGACGAAGCAGGAGCTGGAGCTGGAGTGGCAGCTGGTGCTGGGGTTGCAGCCTCAGATGCAGCTTCAGAAGCGGTTTCAGAAGTACCATCTTCCTTGACCTTCTTCTTCTTAACCTTCTTCTTCTCATCGGCCTATTAAATAATTCAAATAAATAAAAAATGGTTAAAAATAATATCTTATTAAAAGAGATGATTATAGTGTTTTATAATTATAGCTAATTAAATTAGATTTTTAAGAAAATCCTTGGGAAGTCAATTCAATTTCAATCGTTTTTACAAATTTTCTATATCTTTCTTATTTTCATTTATTGCGTAATTATTTTTTTGTGTTCTATAGACTTATTTGCTCTCTCATGCTTCTTTCTATATACTCTTGGGTATCACATTACATACGTTACGGATGCGTAACACTTTTATGTTGTTCCATTTTTAGAACTGTGCCGATGTACGTAATCCATTGAAAGCTTTTCACAAACATTTTCTTTCCAGTAACATTTTCATATTTAATTTTTTTTTTTTTAATATTTCTTTTTTTTAACAAAACTCTGAAAAATCTGTTCAAAGATCATGAATATGTTTTTATATATGCAATAATTTTTCATTGTTACGTCACTTTATTTATCTAGAACTTTTTTTTTAATATAAATTCACTTTCATTCTTTTCAATCTTTTATCAATTATTTTTCCTTTCTTTATATTTTTCTTTTGATCTATTTATTTCATCATAAAATTTAAATTCTTTTCACATATTTTTAAACACTTTGAAATATTTAAGTTAGTCCTTTAAGTTTTATATCCACTTTGGTGTATGCAAGGTTTGCTTTTCCATCCTTACCATGTTGCTGAACTTTGTAGTGTTGTCTAATCGGATCGAGCGGTCAGAGCACACTGAGTGTTCTGGCTGATTTTATCGTCAAGACAATGATGTTTTTAGACTTTTTCCGCAGAAGATTTTCCCAGTCCGACATATACCAATACATGCGCACTTGACTCACAGATACATTCGTTTTGTGTTCGTGCGATTCAGCCAACGAGTCTAATATTCGTGATGCCTTTTTTAGTATCTACAAGGCATAATTTTCCGAGGCGTGCAGTGGAGTATTGATAGTGGTCGGCGCTTACCTATGTTTTGCCTCCTCGCTTTTCCTTCTTAGCATAGTTTTGGTGGATTGAACATCATCATCATCGGGTCTGCCGATCTGTTTGTATTCATAGCATCTTTGTTTACTCATCTTTTTTCAACATTTTCTTTTATTTTTTCCTTCAATCAAATCTAAATTTAAACATACTATGCTTTCGATTGCGTATATACCATAGAATATTATCAACTTTTCTTATGTACACTCTACAAGATCTCTCCTCTTTCACCCATATCTCTTATATACATATAAATGTAGATATGTGTATATGTGTATATGTAAACATTTCTTATGTTGTGAATGTGTTTTCTCTCTGCTCTTGAGACCATTCGCATATTTTTTCAGAAGGTGTCTCATGAACGCATTTCGATTTTTTTTTTCGTTGAAATCACCTACATTTAACCTATACAAACTAATATCTATATGTATCTTTCTTAATGGGTAGATACATACATTTTTTGTATATTCTTTATTTATGTATTTGAAAATTCTATTTTGTTATGAGTATGGGGATTTTGTGTACTATAAAAATTTTGTACTGTGCAACTTGAAAATTTATTTAATTTTATATTTTCATGGGATTCTGAGAGCGCATACCTTTGCTATCATCAGAACATACTATACAAATATTTTTGAACGAACTTGATATTACTTGATATAATTCAACAAAAAAATATATGTTCTTGTAAAATATTTCTAATTTCATTGTATAACGAATGAAAAATACTTATAAAAATTGTATAAATATTATATAAAGTTTCACATGGAAAAATAACTTCTTGTTTTGGTATTCAACAACACATTTTAGTAAGAGTTTTCTTTTATGTAAAGTTGTAAAATGAATCATCTTTGTTTACAAACAACTACTACTACTACTATGTGGGTCACATTTATTTTATGTAAAGAAAAAGATTTAAAATGAAAATAGGAAAATTTAATTTGGTTTCACATACATCTACAACAATATCTCAGAACTACTTCCAATGACGCAATGATATTCTATTATCCAGTTAATGATGAAACTTAATGAAGAACGTTGACTTTCCAATTGAAATGATTCTTTCTGATAGCCTTCTATAATTAAAATCATATGTATTTACACATATACTCGTAATATATTCATACTCGTAATATGTTCAATATAACTCTTCTGGAAAGATTTATCATTTACAGTAACGAGCAAAATTAAGTAAATGTTGATCACTTTTGCACATTTTGATTTGTAGAATGCAAACGAATCAATATAAAAATTATAAAAAAATACCAGGTATTCCTTAGATCATAAGTAAGAGATTCCTAAAGTCACCTTAGTGAAAATTGTAGTGGAAGAGATAATAGAAATTTAAATTGACTAAATTTGTTTTTTTTTTTTAAGTTTGGTCCAATCTTCCACCCCTTCTCCAATTACCCCAGATTTATTCTCAGTTTGAGGTCTGACCTTTAAGCCGGCCACTCGAACACCCGATGTGGTGACTTTGAAAGTTAAATTTTGGTTTCATGCGCATTATGCTTTAAGTTGTCATCTGGCTAAAGAATGTCTTCAAGCTTTGGATTCGAAATAGCTCCACAATGTTGTTTAAAAATAGCCGTTTCTGGTCTTACTTTGTTATGGGACCCTATATTTTAACTTGGGGACCAATTTTTTTTTGGCATGTAAAGCATCCTCACGCTAACAAATCCTCCATTACATCTGGAATTTTAGAATCTTGGAGGGAAAAAGGAAAATTCTAGGTGTAATGGCGAATGCTTTACTCGCCAAAAAGTCATACAATTATGAGTCCTTAACAGACGAGATAAATTTCTTGTACAAACAAGATTAGTGGATTAACATGTTGAGCTTATTTATTCACATAGTTAAGTTTGTGAATATCTTAATTTCTGATATACCATGGAGTGCCTGTTATTGATCTAAGGATCTTTGATTGAGCTCTTTGTATAGCTCCAATGCCACTCGCCCCATAATTCTAAACCACATTTCCAAAATTGTTTAATAATGAAGTTATACGGTGTAAGATATTGTAATCAAGGATCAGACAAAATTTGCTCTTGATTTTGCTAGATAATTTTATATGTGTTTTTTAGCATCTATATGTTTTCGCCAGGTGAGACGTCTATCAAGATGAACGGCAAAATATGTTACCTCCTAAGTTTGAGGAATTGAAGCTTCTGTAATTATTGTCCAATATTTTATGGTTTATATTGAAGATGGAGCGTCCCCATAAACTTTTTTCTTTTGCTTCAATAACAAGTATTTGTTCCGGTCTTGTGTAATTAAAAGCTGAACTACTCAGCTTGAAAACTTGACAGTTTAACAATAACATCGTTGTGACTAGTGAGGGGCCTTGTGCAAAGTACAATATCGGGATGCTAACCTCCACTTAGTAACTCTCACATTGAAAAAAGACGATTTGTAATTCATTAAATCAATTTTTTTTTAGGGCCAAGGTAATCATAGGAAAACGTTCATTTTATTGTAGTAAGATGTAAAATATTAATTCTACAATATTTTGAAAAATATCAGAGCTAACAGCAATCAGACCTGAAGCTGTTCAACCAAATTACCATGTATAACAATACATAGGATCCAACCCATATAGGCACATATATTGGCAAAGACTTAAAATGTAATATAAATTACTTTAGAAGTATATAATACTTCGGCAAAGCCATAAGAAGTTGGAGTAATAAAAGTTTTGATAGTTTAGTAACAGAAGTTGTAATTTATTTATTTATTTACAAAAATAATAATAAAAGAAACACCCCTCAAAAATTTGGTGGAAATCTTCTTTTGTCTTTTATGGAAGCTAGGGAGTGTTCAAGTATTACATAAGCAAACTCCCTGTATAAACATTAATAAGAAAAAGTTGCACCAACATCCCCACCTCCTAATCCTGCTTACGTAATACTTGAACGACCCCTACCAAATACCAAATTTGAAATCACTGAGAAATGTTCTATACTATATATGGACCTTCGGTTAGTTCGATGAATAGAAATCACCTGAAAAAGGTAAACATAACAACTATAAATATTTAAAGATTTCAACATTTTACAAATATTCATTATTTTTACCAATATTTTTTAAACATATCGAATAATAGAAAGGTTTTATAGAATACTAGCTTTCCCGGCGTGCTTTGCTACGCTCCCGAGGTGATGTAAGTGTGTCATATAATTTTTTTTTTAAATGTAGTACATTGCGCAGTAATTGAAATACTTTTGAAAAATCAGACGAATCAAATATTAATATTGAGATAATTTCCTGCTATATTTGACAAAAGTGACTTGATTGATTTTAAAATATGTCTCTAAGATTTGTATGCAAACTATTATCCACCAATTTTTTGTAATTTTCATAGGGATCCCTTATTTTTTGTAAAATAAAACAGAGCCTATATGAATCGCTTAAAATGAAGCTTTCTATAGGTGAAAGAATTTTTAAAATTGGTTAAGTACTTTTTGAGACTATTCATTACAAATAAAAATACAAACATTTCCTCTATATAATATTAGTATAGAAAAGAAAGAAGGTTATAAATGGCTATACCAAAGATACTCTCTGGTACCCTAAGGATCTTGAAATTTACATGGTTAATGAACATGGATCAGAAACTTAAAGTGTATAAATTTCAGTGCGATACGTCAAAAAACAATAAACTTTTTCTAATAGGAACATTAATTTGAATCGGAAATATACTTTATGTGGTCTGCGATGTCTCCAAACAAACTTCATGAGAAACTTATAATACTATTCACTCTCGTGAAGAGTATAATAAGTGTTTTTCTCACCCTGTCGGCCTAAAATTCTTAAGATTCTTAGTTAGATAATTGGTTTCGTAGACCAATTTATATTCACTCTCTCATGCTTATGAAATTGTTGAAATAAAAATAAATTTAAACAATACGGGACATATAGATTAAGATCATCTGATGTGTAGTAAAAAACAGAAGGGCAACAAACAATTTGTTGAGCGAATCAATCATGTTTTAGTCAGAACCGCCTATTTGAATATCTAATCATCTTATACTGTGACTGCAATTTAAATTCATACTTTATTTTATATTAGACTAAATTACGGCCCAAAAAATAAAAATTGAATCCGATATTTAACTATAATATTTCACCTAATAACCCATGGTACAATATTTAAGAAATAATATTCATTGTCACTTTTTCCTACTCTAATGAATACACAAATCGAAAAGACATAAATAAAGTCTATTAATAGTTTTTAGATTATCCAACAAGAGAAAAGGTCATTGATATCATAATCACTAAGGATTTAGGAACATACTCGTACGTAGAAAATTTCTGCAAATTACGTCAAATAAAATAAACAAAAAATCGATTTTTCGAAATCGTAGACATAATTGTTAATTTCTGATATGCTTAATTAGAAAATTATGTTATACATCAAGCTCCTAAATGAGCCTTTCTATATGAAATGCATTTTCATTAACAAATAATCGATGAATTTAAGAGACTGTATAGACAAGCAGACATAGCATAACATAATTTCGACGAGTTGCATGCTTTATTAAAAACGAATTTGACGAAAATTCCCAAAGCACTTGATATTTGGCAGAACGCCGAATAAGCTTTCTGGCTAAATGCCAAATACAAGAATACAAGAAATTATATGTATTCCATCTAGTATGTATGTAATAGACCTTCTTTTTGTGAATTTTTTTCAATGCAAAAGTTTATTATAAAAACAGAAATAGTACTCTAGCAACAATATAGAAACAATAGTTGAAAATATGAAATGCGATTGGATCCCAAGTTGGTGGTGGTGGTTTACAAATTAAAACCAAAAGATGCATAAGTTGGATACTATTTGACATGTTGTTGTCTTTATTGACAGATATATCAATATATGTATACGTACTACAATGCAATGCAATAAATTATCACGTCATTTCAATGTGTTTTGCCAAAGACATGAGATGAGCTTCACTTAAACAGAACAATTTTGTCTGCGTGATAAAATTTGAAATATAAATAAATCAATTTATCATTTCACAAATATTTAATAATAAATTATTGTTGAAGGCTTTTTCTTTTTTCATAATATGAAAAACACAGAAATATTTATTTTGGTTTGGTTTTTTCTTTCTTCTTCTAAAATTAACAAAAATAAAATTCAACTATGTAATTTAAATTCTATACATATATGTACATATATTTAGATACACATATGTATCATCATATGAATTGATAAAAAAAAGAATGATCAAGTAAAATTTTGGAAGATTTTAACTTGTATTTTGTTTGCTTGCTTACTTTCCTTTAAAGTAAAATGACAATTTTCCATTAAAAACTCTGCGTCATTGAAACAAAAAGACAAGTCTATGAATTTGCAACGCATCACTAGATTTCATATTCAGTCAACAAAATGTGTATCTATATATCTTAAAAAAAATTAACAAAAACAAAAAAGTGAATAGATACAGAAACACGTCAGCATATAGAGAAGATTTCTTGGCAAATCATTACATAGAAATAGTATTTCTTACAGTAAATAGAAAACAGCAACGAAACAAGCAAACAAAATCAAGAGGGCAGGTGAATAGTCGATTGGTCGACGACCATGGTATGCGCCACATTCTCGTTCAAACAACCAGCAAAGCAAGGCAAGGCACCTCAATCATTCTTCTTTGCTCGTTGTCCGAAAATAGATGTACCAACGCGTACAATTGTGCTACCCAATTCAATCTGAAAATACAATAAAAGTTAAGATTAGTTTAGTTTAAATGATTTAATTGAAATTGTCAAACAAAAGTTTTACGCACCGCCTTATCAAAATCATTAGACATGCCCATTGACACTTGCACTGAATCCGGTTCGAGTGCATTAGCCTCACATATAGCACGTTTTACATTCATTAGCGCAAGGAAATCAGGATTAGGTCCGCTGCTATAATCAAATCCATAAGCACCAATGGTCATAATCCCATCGAGTTGCAAACTTTTTAGATTATCATGTATGTATTTGTACAAAGTTGGTGCCTCTTGAGGTGATATGCCACCCTTAGCTATTAAACAATACAGAGGAAGATTTTAGTTAGACAAAATTTAAAGGAATGATGCACAGTTAATAGTTACCTTCTTCGCCACTCGTATTGATTTGTATTAGGACACGTAATGGTTGCTTTTGTGGTAATTCAAGTTTTTCCCAAGATTTATTTAATGCAATGGCATGATTTTCATCATCCAAAGACTCAATCATATATAAATTTGGTACTTTGATCATCTGTGAATTGGAAGAATAGTATGTATAAGTAGTAGTTACATGTATAATTTAATTTGGTTTCTGTAAATAGTTGGACACAGTTGGTTGTTTGCTAATGACTTGCCGCTTTTCCCTTTCCATAGCATTTGCCAAATCTGTATGTCATTTGACAGGTGATGACATTAGCTACAAAGCTTGTCGGCGTATTAATTTAGTTTTGATTCTAAATTTACAAATGGCAGTCGTTCAAACAATGTGGGAATTCACGGTCTTTTAAAATAACTCTTCGTGCAAATCTGAATCTCATAGCATGATAAATGGTGTTGTGAGAGTTGATATTGTGTTAATTTGAAGCATCGCAAAGAGGTATCAGACTTTTAGAGCCGGCCTAAACGTAAACAACAGACTCTGAGCCCAGTAACTACTGATGTCGACAAAATCATCGAAAAAATCAATTAAGACACACATAAGCTTCGCGGGTGAGTTCCAGCTTAGCACTGAAACTGTTCATAGTCATTGAAAAGCAGCAGTATACATTTAAAGTTGGATAATTACATGCCAAATGAGTTGTCCAGCAGAAACCGAATTGATTACATTTACGAATTTTTTATGAAAAGCAGGATCCGTTTGATATTGTCGTAAATGATCGTCGATGAGGAAAGACACAGTCGACCCAAACGGTGGCAAATCCAAAACGTGAATCATCATACTATGAGCTGCTCTCATCGGACGAAACACTTCATTCTGGGAACTAGTATAATGAACAACTAGACTATTTGAAGGATGCCAATTACCAGAATGCCATTACATACACATTATTGCTGATCCTTAGATGGGAATCTTTATTGTATCCACCTTTGAGTCTTGACTTTACTCCATCGGACTATCATCGATTCTTGTTGCTGCAAAACTCTTTTGAATTCAACACAATTGAAGACTTTGAAAACCACTTGCCTTATTTGTTTGTTATTGTAAAAGAAAGAAAGGATTCTTTGAAAGAATAGCATAATGAAATTACTTTCAAAATAGCAACCCAAAAATTGATGAATCTTTAATCTAAGTCTGTCAACTTTAAGTACATTAACTACATTCATGTAAAAAGCGGCAAGCCTTTACCAAACAACCTTATGTGCTTCCTGTTAATAGTTGAACACAATCTTCTTGCAATTAATCAATTCTTCTCACCTTATTAATTTTATTCTTTTGAAAATTTCCAATAAAATGCCATTTAATCTCTGGACAATTCTTTAGAATGTCTGGATGCTGACTCTTCTCCACAAGTTCTTGTATATAGTTTTCACCAAAGTGCCGTTGACCCTCATTATAAGCTTCGATAATGAGCTCTGCTGGCTTTGTTTTACTCACAGCAACTAAGATTGGCTTTGGTGCTATAATTTCCTGACAATCATATAAAACAAATTAGTAAATCTTTCGTTGGCAAGTAGCACAAACCAAAATACTCACTTTGGGCCGCTGTGCATAGACTTCATCGATACGTTTCAGCACTTCCCTTAAACCAGTTTTAACATCAATCTCTGACATGATGCGACGCAGCATTAAAATGATAAAATTAATAGAATTAACTATTTATTAAAATGAATCGCTTTATTTAGTTTATTTATTAACAAAGATAATAAAGATTAGCATGCCTGCTGCCGCTAAACGCACATAAACAAAGATAAGGTGATGTCGGAGAGTGACCATTTCTTCAAAAGTATAAATTAAAAAAATGACATACAAATGAATGAAGAAGAAAAAAGAAGAAGGCGGGTTTTTAAATTTCAAAATTTTCATCATACCAAATTATGTTTTAGTAATTGTTTCATCAAAATTTTGTTTTTCTTCTTTTTTTTTTAAAAGAAATAAATTCAAAATGTCACTAGTTACTTCAAGCGTGGATATTATCAATGCCCTAACACAATCTCTGGGAGACTACAAAGTCTTTGAGATACGAATGTGGTTGGAATTATCTGGTTTTGATATGAATAATCTACTTATCGTGCCCCTATTTGTGATACGTGAATTTGTGAAATTCTTTTTAATAATTATTTTGGCATTCTTTTTGCTAATAAGCTGTTGCCATGCAGTAAGCATTTTTTCATTAATTTTTTACTTACATTTACTTCAAATTAATATTGTGCAATTTCATGCAGATGAATAAACTTTTTCCGGTTGAGCATATGAATCGAACATCAGTTCATAGCACCACAACACACAGTTTTCCAAACCCTGTTAATGATGATCATGATGATGATGTTGATGTGGCTGAGGCTGGTGCATCTGTTTGGGATATGGGTGAAGAAGATGAACATGGAAATCACATTAATCATAAAGCAACACAAACAGTTTACAAAGCACATAAACCGATAAGCTAAGAATAAAAAGTGACAACAAAAAAAAAAAACAATACACCACAAATTGTTTTATTTTCAATTTAAGTAAAAAGGGTCACTCTGAATTCACTAGTTTAGTGTTGTAAAGCACTAACTCTGCTCTGTACTCGACTACTCGCTTGAACAGCTGTTAGGGTGACTGTTTTGCTTGAAAAATGACACAATAATAATAAACAAAAATTTGTTCTACCACAGAAAAATATTTGCTAATTAATTTAATTTAATTGTTATAAGTAGTCAATCAATATGACAATATTTAATTTATATATTTTTGATAAATATGGCATATTATTGCATTATGCGGAATGGAATCGCACCAAGAAATCAGGCATAACAAGAGAAGAGGTAAGTAAACTGGCAAATGTTGCCTTTATTCAATAGTAAGATAAGAATATAATGACTAACTAAATTTCGAATTTCTAATAGGAAGCTAAACTTACCTATGGCATGCTGTTCTCCATTAAGTCATTTGTTAATAAAATATCACCATATGATCCTCGTGAGGGTTTTCTTTACTACAAAACAAATCGTTATGCCTTGCACTATTTGGAAACGCCTTCAGGTCTCAAGTAAGTTCTCTTACATGGCTGTAATATTCTTCAAATACATTTATTTATGAATGCAATGTATTTTATATCATACAGATTCGTTCTGAATACAGACACCACTGCCCTAAATGTCAAAGAATTATTGCAACAAATGTATAGCAAAATCTGGGTCGAGTATGTGGTACGCGATCCATTGTGGACGCCGGGCACTGTTGTTACCTCTGAATTATTCCATAGCAAACTTGATGAATTTGTTAAACAATCACCAATATTTGGTATTAGAAATATATAACTTAAGTTAAGTATATAATTTGTTTTGATTTTCAATGGAAATGATACTTTTTTTGTGTATCTGAATTCGATTGTAATTGTTGTGTGTGTGGTGTCACTTGATGAGCGCATTTAACTTGACATACTTTTTTTTTCTTGCTTCAAAGGCGATACTATCTATAATATTGTGTATTGTGCATAGATTTACATCTACGATGTATCTAAGTATATGACTGTATGTACATATTTTTTAAGCGTTTGTTTTTGTGCTGTGTTTTTTGCCACTTCATGCATCTCAAGGGTTTTTCATCTATAATTTGAATTTATTTAAGTGCGCACTGCATAATTTTCAATTTCGCAATTCACTAAGAAAAATGATTTGCAAAATGTTATAAATTGAAAGACCTGACACAGAGACAGACTGCTATTTTTTATTAAAGCACGTGAAGCATTGATTGTGAATTGGTGTAAAATGCTAAAGAAAATCATATTTGAAGCATGCAAAAACCAGACCTGTAGCTCTTGTTCTTCTATGATTTGTATTAAAATTTGCTGTTTTCTTCCCTCTTGTAGTATCCAAAGTAACAATAATGACATAAAACAAAACAAAATCTATTGAAAGTGCAAGTCATCTGCATTTGTTCGAAATGTTTTAACTAAGATGAGTTGACTTGACTTCGAAAACAGGTTTCAACACTTTAGCCTAACAAACGATAACAACAGCAATACAATAAAAAAAATATACAAAAATATTGCAAAAGTAGCAATTCATAAACACTCACATTTGTAGATACTATCATATATCTGTTAATATGTATACATACATATGTACCATATATGTAGGAGTCATCATCTCTCCAACCACATGCTGGCACATAATTTTCGGTCAATCGATATGTTTATATCATTACTAATTTGGGGTCAAATCAGTTGCGTTGGTTGCTTGATTGGTTACAAATGCGTGTAAGCGGGGAATCAATGAAACAATGCCTCAAAGTGGGAATGAAAAACAGCGAAAGCAAGAAAGAAAGAAAGATCATTCATAACAGGTTGAAAGATGTACCACACTGCCAAAGTAACAACAGCAGCAATTTAACTTTGAATTAGTCCAAAAGTGGGCGACTCGTGCTTAGCGTAGCTCTTTCATGTGGCATCTTCTGTTATTATTATGTGTTATACCATATAGTGTGAATAGGCATTATCACTAAAGTCTGATATTCGTGACACATAGTACTCACAATAGTACTGATTCATTGTTTTGATAAACATTGCGAGAGGTATCGATCAAGCCAAGTCCCTATGACTGCCAGTTTCAAAGAAATGTATTAGACCCACAGTTTTTGAAATAATGAGACGAAATTTTGTATATTGTCTCCATTGTCTATTGTATAATAATATAATGCATAGAGCGTTGGTAAGCTGCCATCCCCATATGCCCACTAAAAGGCATAGCCTCCATATAGATTGAAGCAGTGAAGTTTAAATAAGTGGAGTTGCTTGTATCAAAACATATGTTTCCAATCAATCGACTCATATAAGATATATGTGTATATGTAAGTCTGCATGTAGCCGATTGTGCCTTTCCTTTTATACCTAATATGGAACTTCAAATTACCAAAGGATTTGATAGACTTACTAAATTTCATTGCTCATGATCATGATGTGTTTTCTCAGAAAAGCTTAAACATTCATTTAAAATACACACTTATGTAAAGTGTATCCAAGTTTTTAAGAGACCAAAATCACAAGTTTTTGTGTTTCTTCTTTGTTATATATGATAATGATGTAACATTGAAAAAATAAGCAAACTTCCAAATTCAAATACTTACCACATAAATCAATCCATTACCAACGAAACGCAACTAATGACGTATCTGCTCTGGTGGCGTTACTGTCGTTGCTATCACACAGCATCGCCATCATCGCGGTATTTTGAATTCGACTCACTCATCTGGCAATGAACAAAGTGAAAAACAATCGACAAACGACGTCAAATGCCGCCCAAACAAATTTCAAATTACAAAATGAAATTTCGAAAACCGAAAGGCAAAAAATCGCTGATTTTTCGTTTTCGTTGTTGTTGCCATTGTTGTTTTCATTAAACCTATTGTAGTATGTATTTTTTTCGGCATTTTGTTAATTGATAATTGCATATGTGAAGTTTAAAGATCAGGTTTTCATTCATTCAGTGGTTTTTGGGTTTATCTATGTGTGAGTGCGTGTGTAAGGTAACTTTGGGGTGCCACCAGCTTCTTTGAACGAATACAATTGGATATTTAACATGCCGTGAAGTTGATCTCTTCACCTGTCTACCTACCTATCTATCTATGGTATCTGTCAATTTGTCTGTTTGTCATTCCGTCCGTCAGTTCGTTGGTTGGTTAGTTGTTTGGTTGGTTGATTCGTTTCGTTGCAAATGTTGCGCAAATTTACTTAACGATTTTGTCACATATTTTTGTCTTTCTTTATATTGCTTTTGTTGTTTTTCATATATTTACTTATTTCTTGTGTTTTCTTGTCAACAACATCGACAAGGTTATTAACGGTTTGTTAGGCACTCACCTGTAATTTCACCTGATTTAGAGCTCAACTCATTTATCTCAATATCACGTGTTTGTGCTTTAGAATAAAGTTGAAATCTCTAACTGCTAAATGACAGTTTTCAGTTAATTAAGAGTCCTTGACTGATTTCTAAGATTAACTTTAAATATATTAACACATATATCTATTTTTAGTATAGTTGGCAAACAACAAAAACCTACATGTTCCTAAACTAAACAATGTAAACTAGACCAACTTTGTAAGTCATGAATTTTCCATATTGATGGGCCCACATTGTTAGAGTTTTTGTCATTTTCTAAGCCCTTAGAGACATGAATTTGATGACATGTAGCCATTGGCACCTACATCACTATTTGTCATTCAAGGCGAAGATATACTGATATAATTTAATGATCTCAGCTTAGCCATTTACTTTTGGTTCAATATTTAATCTTAACTAATCAATTTAGGTAGTAGGTGGTAATACTGGTTAGTAAATCCAAATAGTCGTAAATCCATGAAATCTAATTGTTAGAAATTGAATTGAGAAAGATTTGTTTTTATTTGCTTACGTGGTAATTCTATAATCATTACGTTAAATTATTTCCTTTACAGATGATTGATGTAAATATCATGAAGTTTATTTACTTTTGTAATGGATTGCAATGAATAGACAAGTTTCTGGATGTTTATTAATCGCATTCAGCTATTGTTCAGCCATTGAATTAAAAAATTCTCTTAATGATCTTGATGATTAAATTATACGTCATATCAAATAGGGGGACTAAGTACCTTAAACTTTGTTATGGGTTGTTTAAAATGAAAAACTAACTAATAACTTAGGGTTCTACCAAAATTGACATATCTATGACACAAGCAAATTTTTAAGTATGTATATTTATACAAAATACCAAATTTATTCATCGGTAAGTTATAGTAACTGCTCTTTTTAGAGTGACATCAAATATGATGTATCAGATGTAGCAGTCTTGTTTCAAAAGCATGAAAACTGAGCAACTAATTTGCATACAAATTGGAAGTCAACCGGACAGGCATAGCTCAATCGATTCTCCTCGTCACGCCGATCTTTTCCACATTTATTTTATTATATGTGGTTACAGATACATTGCTCCATTGTTCCAAGAAGCCAAAAGTGTTTGATCTCTTCATTTTATAGATGGAAATTACAAGAACTCATACGGGTTTGTTAAATATCATTAAATATTTATTCTTAAGCCTTAAACTAAGTCTAAGAAAATATATTTCTGATTTTATGCATGTTACAGATGAAAATTTCTGAGGAAAAGATTTTCATACATTCATAAACAACAAACACAAGTGTATGACAATTATGTAAGTATGTACTATTTTTAATTCTGACTTTCGTTATCATCTTTAGGGTCGATTTTTGCATCCGTGATATGTATGTATGTTGATTTGAAACAGTGGCTTCGCAATCATTATCCTTGTTATTTTCAGAAATTTGTAAACATTTTTATCACAGATATTTAGGGTATCAATAAAAGTTGTAGTCTCCTTTCCATCTAGTATTCTCAAGCAGTATCTGTAAATAAAAGTTTTTTCCACCATGCAATGAAAATTTTTTATTGCAACTTCAGCTTCGAACTCTTTAATAAATGTGATATCGTTCGCCCACTGAGTTACGAAAATTTCCACGGTCTTTTTAATTGTTTTAAATCCAGGTTCGCTATTTTTGTTGGCAGGTCTTGAATATTTGATAAAATATCACGGTGTTGAAGAAATCAATTCTTCTAATTAGTGATCTAAGAAAGAAATCATGATCAATCGGCGATAATATGGCTCTGGACCTCCTTCATAGTTGTCACGATTTTTTTGTCTTCCAACAACTCCAGAAACTTTTATTTCGAAGCCTCGAAGCATTTCTTGAATTTCATCGTGCAAATCGTTTGTGTATCATAGATTCAAATCGCAGTCTTCTTTTTACAATGTTTTCAGCTTTAAAATTGCTAAAGCGATAACGAACTCAGATGTTTTGAGTGAAGCCAGCAGTACATGAGGCTGAACTCCTTCGACTTTGGTCATTATTTGATCGGATGCTTCCAAAGCCAAACAAATACTTTCATACACGTCTTGAATCAAATGTTGATTTATAGGTTTGACCAGCTATTGTGATGGAACCTAGTGGTGGCATGCGGTTCTGTAAGAGAGTGTTATTTCGGTGTGGTAAATTGGATGAAAATGCTACTACAAGGGGTTTTGACGGTTGTGACGTGCGGTTTTGTAAGAGGACGTCACTTCCACTTGCTTAAGTAATAACAGGTGGATGTTGTACTAAATTGGTGGTATAAAGTATGAGCCCTCTAGTTACTTCTACCATGATGTAGGACAATTCGGTTTGAACAACTATCCTTTTCTTCTGTTCTGTGACCAAACATAGAAATTAGATTTAGTTAGCAACAGAACATAAGTACTTTCCATGATTTGAATTCTTCATAAGTATGTTTAGAATTCACAGAAGATTTCTATTTAAAATTTATATGGAAATAAATATCATACGAAATTGTAGTTACAAATCTATCAATCAATCAATATTTGTTTGTTCGTATCTTATGTGCCGCCATACCGTTCATCTACAATAATTGCAATAAAATTTTGCGAACGTGTATGGTTGAAACATTGGATAGTTTCGGACCCGATATGTGGCGCTGTTGTTGCGCGATTGATGGATCAAATTTTGGATATAAAGCTTTGAAATATAATTTAAAATCAGTAAAGTCGTCTTGTTTCTGTTTTTATTCATGATCCTACTGAAATTGAGCTTAAGCTTAACATAAAGTCCCTTTATTGGACTTCCCTTTTGGTCAATAGATGTAAGGATCTTGAGAGTAAAGCTGGTGGAATCATAGATTCCCCATGTCTTAAGGTCGAAGCCGAACACTGATGTTAAGAGCAGACTCAATTAGCCATCTTAATGGGCCGTAAGACTTCTGAGTGAACTTATCCTTTTGGCAATAGCTTTTTTTATCCTATCCTATCCTATTCTATCCTACCATACATTGCATAATGTGACTTCCTCACCTAATTAATAGTCAAAAGTTAATTCTAAAAATACACTAAAATATTCAGAAACAAAAAATCGATGTTCATGCAAAAGCCATTTTTCTCTGCAGAGTCCCTTCACCATAAATAAGTCTTTTCATTTTGTATAAAACATGCCAAAATCATATAAATTAAAGTATTTCAACTTTCTATAAAAAATCAAATAAGGCCAAAATTGGCAAACGGAGGCACGTGTAGTCAATTTATGGACCACGTTCGAAAGACAAAAAAAAAAAGGTATAACAAAAGTTCGCATCTACGTAGTATATGCCAGGCCTACTAAGGTATCCAAGGTGACCAAGGTGAACTTAAATGAACAAAAAAGAAAACAAAACTACAAACTAGAAAATATTATTCAAATATGCAAAATACGCACACTCTCAAAAAAAGAAACAAACGACATTTGTTATACATAATTTGTTAATTTATTAAAATAGATGCTTTTTTATGGGCACGTGGCGAAAGAAAAATTCTTACCAAATCACGTAACTCTTAGAACGACAAATGCTGCGCGTGTGCATGTGCCGCTGATGATTCTATCTAAACAATAATAAAAACCTTGACCCAAACCAAATAGGGTCCCATTGTGTTAAAGACGAGCCCTTTAAGGTCATAATTGTTTACCAATTATATTAGCAACAATTACGAATGTTGACAACAAAATTTTATTTAATTACTTTTTATATTATCTTATTTATAATTTATTTTTCTGTTAATGTTATTTACGACTCATGAAATGATGATATGATGATGATAAGTTAAAGTGTTTTCCGAGAATCATCCGCTTTGAAAAACTCACGGAAATGAATGCTTAGCATCGTGTATCTTGTCTGCATGACAAGATAATCTCAGAAAGTGATCAAACTGCGATAATTTGTGGAAATGCACCCAGTTTCAATGTCAAGTTTATATACAAGAACTTTAGATACTCATTGTATTTATTTACATACGTGTATGTTCGAGTATCTAAAACAATAGTTTTAACTCATTTGGCCTTCAATGAATATACTAAATAATTGTTGTCGTTGTTGTTATGTCTATTGTTGGTGTTAAATTTTTGGTGTTATTGATGTGGTTGTTGTTATTTCATATATATATATACATTCATAAGTATCTTGGTAAATTGTTGTTACTGGAGTGGCACTAATTACCTTTGTTCATAAAGTACACACAAGAAAAACCAAAGTACATAATAACAAAAACTAATATGGTAGCGTTTTGGCGTGTTTCATCTTTCAATGCGACAAATTAATGCCACCTTTGTGTACTATGAAAGAGAAGTATCTCTTTAAGATACAGAAATATTTGTCTGACTTTGACTTAAAATAAAAATCGCGCATGCGTAAATTTTTGTGTTTTGTTGTCCATTTTTTTCAATTTCATATTATTTGGCCCGTAATGAATAAGAGTGAGATACTTTGATAAATGAAAATCTAACTTAAAGTTTTGTCTTTAATGAAGCATGAATTGAAATTGTCTTTTTATTATCTAAGGAAGACACTTTCAAAAAATCAAATTAAATCCACTTGTAGAAAAATATCTTTCTATTTACAATTTGTTAATAATTTACAATGATTCATAAATGAAAATAAGTAAATCCATATATTTTGTAAGGCGCTCAATGACTTAAAAAAATCTTTAAAAGTTTTGAATACCATATACTGGGGCATAAACTACATTTGTATGGAGAATTCGCTAGCACAAATGACCTTAAAACGCCATTGATTAATTTCTTGTGATTCCCTACGGCACAACCGAAGAATATCTTCAAAATATAGGGAAGTAAACTTGCCAGTTTAGGAGAATGTATTTTGTATTAAATGATACTAAAGATATGGTCAGGAAAATGCAGCATGAAGTTGTTGTTCACATGGTCAAATTCTTTTAGAAATAATTAAAATAGTTCTACCGAATACATAGCTTATATGCCACTTTATCATTTATGACTAAGCCCCTTTGTCTAAAAGCAACGGATAACGAAAATTAAGAGTGGAAAATTAAAATGAAAGTTTCATTATGAAATAAAATTGACAAAATTACAGGCACCATCCGTGTACTTATCGCGGGCATTAACTAGTAAGTATGTATTTTGACATCTGCGAAACAAGGTGAATTAGACCTTTTAATAAGAAAGGTGATTCCCCTTGAGTCGTCAGGTATATCCAGTAGAGTCTGTCAGGCCTATTGCGAGACTTTTGATATGAACCTCAAGATTTGTATTAATATATGGAACTAAATATTGAAATAGTTCTTAGACAATGTTCAAATATTGCCATCAACAAAAAGGGGAAATTTGTAATCTGCTCTGATAGTCTTTCTTCCATACTAGCCATACAAAATCGTGAGTATAATGATGTCACGATTCAGGAAATCCAGAAAATATGCACTTAACAATGCACTCGGCTCGCAGCCACCAAGGCATATGCGGAAACGAATACGCTGACGGCTAATCAGTACTACCCCATTACACACATTTATTCCCATCAGCGCCAAAGCTTTTAAGAACCTCATTACCTGTCACCTTCATACGAAGAAAGTGACGAAATGGGGGCAGTTTATCCACCCATACTCTTTCACCAACCCAACAAACTTATCCAGACAGGCTTGCGCCTGCATATTGGACACACACAGGATACCCATCAACACCTTCTCAACAGATTAGACCATCCACTACCTTATTGTGGAGACGTACTCATTTTACACCGTCTTCTGGACTCCTGTCAACACTTGGGAACCATTAGAGCTTCCCTGTTTTGTTCCCCAACTCCATCCCAACTGAACCATCATCCTTAAATATCTCAAAAATGTATAAATTCTTTAAGAATTTGAAAATAAGACCAAAGATGTTATTAATCGAGAGTCGAAGGCCCAAGCAGCTAGTTTTACTTGTTTTTTGTACTAAGTTTAGTATATACTTATTAGGGGTGTCCTTATTTTTAGAAGTCGACTTATCATTTTTCGCCCGCCCCATTTTTTTTCCTTTCTGCCTAAAAGTTCTAAATATAAAAATTTTGGGAGGATCCATTACCTTTGATGGACCCGAAAACGCCCCAAAGTTTCAAAAAATATTTAAAATCGACAAAAATTTGTAAAAGCTCGTACCCAAATGCTTTGGATGATTTCGGGTAAGGGACGGGGGTCCAGATCAAAGTTCACGGTCTAACAACAAACTTAGTATAAAAAGTCAATCGGAGGTGGGGGAGGAGGTGGTCAAAAAATCGGGAAAATCGTGTAATCATGTAAAAATTTACCTCATATCAAATCACCCTTTATTTTTTTAATTATAAATGAAGACTTTATTGTATTTGTGACTTTACATGTATTCAGTACTTAACATTTAGAGAATACGCTTACAAGTGATAAAAGAATAAATAGAACAAAATATCTGTTTTAAAAAATTGGTGTTTCAAACTCGTATTTCTTAAAATTGTGGATTTTATTCCACTAAACTTGATTTTTTATACGAAGGGTACTTTTGTCGATAAGCTTCAACAACCTGAAGTAAAAATTGCTTTTCTTCTTCATCATTAGTTAATATTCTATTATATTCTTGGAAAAATTTAATGCCTCTCTCAGCAGTATCATTAACAACGAATAAATTCTGACAAAAAGTCCAGCCCTCTTCAAATTCAAATGACTTTTCCCAAGCTGAAGGTTCCAATTCTAGAAATTTTAAAGATAAACCAAATCGAGAAAAGAAATACTTTGTTTTCTTCGAGACAAAATCACTTAAAGAGTAATTTTTAAAACTTGATAAATTTGAATAGTATCGACCATTCTTTAATTTTACATTGGGTTCTTTAGATTTAAAGTTGTTCAACCATTCTACATTTCTCTTCGAAAGAAACTTTCGAATCAAAGAAAGCTAAAGCTACTGTTTCTTCACTAATATACCATAAATGGTTGCTAATTTTTTTTAGAAGCGTTGCTGAGATTTCTGCGTCCGTTTTTGAATACTTTATTGCATTTTGTATAAAAGTAAGATCTTGAAGCGGTGCATCTATGGCATTAGTACATCCAAACCAAGCTCTAATGTAAAGTTTCACTAAAAAGATGCAGATATCGCGTAAACCATTTATTTCTTTTATTGTAAGTGAACAGAATTGATCGCGGAACAGATATATTTTCAAAGAATATATTGCCTTCGACATCCAACGCGCGTGACTAGTTGGACCAGGTGTACGAAAATTATACTGGTTTTCACCAAGAAAGATTAAAGTCAATTGAAGTAATTCTTTATAATCTTCTCGAATTTGAGATTTAGCCAATTGATCATAACAAAATTTTCTACAATCGTCGCGTTCAGCTGGACTTAATTGCGCACAAACATTTTATTCATTCTACACGATGTTGCGTTTTATCATTTGATCTTCTCTCAGGCAATGTTTTTTGAATACTTTTCCACTTTTCATATAATTTTATTAATTTAGCTACACATTTGTGTTCTTCACGAATTGGTATACGTGCTTGGTGCCAAAATATTTAAACTGCATCGATTGCCAATTTCGCACTTAGTTTTGCTGTAAGATTTACAAAACGCATGTTGTAGAAGAAGACTTGCAAAACCTGCCTATTAGACGGGAGTTTTGCGCCAGTGATTAGGTGTGTAACATGACCAATTAAATGGATTTTATTTAAATTTTCACTGGTTTTTCTTGTTGCAATACCTGGAGCACTTTGTATTTCTGCAATCGATTTCGATGACATTTTGAAAACCATATACAAAATATTGTGAATCGTATTCTTTTAAAAATAAAACCACTCGCGATCCTTCACCCGCTTAAAAAAACACATCACCACTTCTGATCACCACCACTTCAGGATACAAATTAAATTATATGCACAATTCCTCTAATAACAAAAAAGTCAACATTTTATAAACAGAATGTTAAAGAAAGAACCCAAAACAGAATTGTAAATAACAGTTATGCTACTGATGCATTGGGACAATCAAAATCACAACAAGCGCTCGGGTGCAAGCATTTGTATACAATTGTAGTTGTTTAGAATATCCAAAATTCCTGCCATAATAAGTACAATGTATCACAATAATTTTGGATGGTAAAGCTTACAATAATAATTGCATTGCTTATGAATTGTGACGAATGTCACACGAATAATAATAATAATAATAATAATAATAATAATAATAATAATAATAATAATAATAATAATAATAATAACAATTAAAGAAAAATAAAATCCAAAATTTCTTCATGTTTGTCAATCGCATGTGTGGTTACATTACACGATTTTCCCGATTTTTTGACTACCTCCACCCCCACCCCCGGTTGACTTTTTATACATAGTTTATTGCTAGACCGTGGACTTTGGTCAATTGTCAAGTAAAAACGGAGCCTGTAAGGCTGGTAAATTGTTCATGGAAGTGGTATCGTGTGCTAATATAAAATTCCATCTGTGCCGCCAACAACAAATCAGTTTTGTAAAAATATAGGATTTCAAAATAACAAAATCTTAACAATATACAACCATTCATACATGTTCTGTCGCAAAGTAAACGAGACTTTTTCAAAAACAACACATTGTATTTTTTTTTTTCAAAATTCATTTTTCTATGCAAAATAGTCTCCTCGCGCATCGATACAACGTTTTACATGATCAATTAGCATGACGGCTTTTGTATAGTCTCCATATCGGCATAGTGCTTTCCTTTCAGTGCCAAATGTAGTTGTCCGAAGAGATAGAAGTCGGAAGGTGCCAAATCAGGAAAATACGTTGAGTGGTTGACGGTTCAAATGTGATTTTTGGTCAAAAAATCAGTGATAAGTGTCGAACGATGAGCCAGCGCATTATCGTTCAAAAGTCTGTAGCTCTAATTTTTCGGTCAAAATGCGATGAAGTGAATCTTTTCATAGGTTCAATTCCATTGCCATATATCTCAACGAAGATGTTGGCTTATTTTTTATAAATTCACGCACAATTTCAATGTTACTTGGTGCAATCACGAGACTTTTCTGAACGGGATATTCGGCGTCCTTGATGTCCGCACGACATTAATTGAATCGTTTAAATCACTCATGGACTCTGGCAAGGGATAAACAGTTGTCACGATATACTTGTTTCATTAATTGAAACGTCTCAGTAAAAGTTTTTCCAAGTTTAAAACAAAAGTTAATATTCCCTCTTTGTTAGAAGTTCATTTTTCGACCAATGCTATAAACACAATGTCATTTACAAAGCAATAACTCGGCTTCTAAATGTCCGTTGTTAATGAAATTGTGACAAAACGTCAGTGAAGGATGTACCATTCCAACTCATACTCCCGCCAAAAGATAGCGTCACTATAAATAGAAAAAGTCTCATTAAGTTTGCAATAGACGTTGTATAAACTGTAGTTCTTCTGACAATTCGAATGCTTCGAAGTTAATTGAAATTAATAATTCGTTCTGATAATATACTAAATTTTCCATAAAATATAATAACTTTATCAATACAAGGATTAAATTCATTCTGGTATTTCCTCTACTTAATTAGTCATTTTTGATTTGAATTTTCTGTGTATTATGTATACTATTTGTCGCCTTTGTTCTCTGAAATCATTTATAGTTATCCTTTATACACTCATTTCACATCAAATTCCCCGCTTTAGAATGTTGGCTTACGTGAGCTTGCGATGGTGCAACTTTAATTTTATGCTACCGATTTGTTGCAACAAGGCAAGTGCTTCTCTTCAAGGTTCTCAGTTCCTTACTCCAGCAATTGGAGTACGTGCAAAATGCACGTAAGCCACACTTCCATTAAGTTGTAAGTAAGTAATCGCTTATACTACGAGTTGCCTACTTCATCAACATCTCGCCATCAACAACCACAACATCATTATCATTCATTATTAATGTTTTTTTTGTCGATATCAACAACGACATCGACATCGACATCAATATCATCTTGTTCATCATCAACATGACTGATAAAAATAGAGAATAATTTGGATTCAGAACTATCAACGTGTTTTGCCACATTTTGTTGGTGTTGTTTGAGTTGCTTTTTTGATGCGGTGGTTTTTGCGCGTTTCGCATTTTTTTTCCGCGAAAGCAATAATTTAGTTCTGGTCGTCGCGATGTATTGATTCAGTTTAGTGCGGTTTGGTTCGGTTTACCTTTCTTCAGTCACGTAGTCCAAATTGATATCTTTTGCTTTCTATCAACCATTGACCATAGTGAAAATGCCCTTTGATAATATTATCCAGTTACCGAGCAACGCCAGCATGAACATTTGGTTTTAGCTTACGGACTTTATTTCTATGGATCGCATTTCATTCAAGGTGTCATCATCATTATTTGTTTGTTTGTCAAATGCAATGACGCGTATACTACTAGTATTTTAATGCATTTCCGTGGGTCAGAAGGTCACATAGTAGACGCCAACCATTTTTGGTTTCTATAGTTTGTTTTTATATACCACTTATGATTAAAATTTCTACGTAGGTGCAAATTTTGGTATAACACACATTTTTTTACTCACATAAAAGTTATAAAGTTATGTATTTCCTGCTGCTTAAATTGGTAAATTTTTAATTTATAAATATTTTATTGTATTCACTATTGTATTTTATATTTTGTAGAATTGTAAATAGTGATTCCAGTTTATAATATCAAACGGAATTTTTATAAAAATACACAATCGAATCAACTGTTATGTGGAAAATAAAAAATGAATTGCAGAAATATAGTAATTTGATTTAACTATAAAAGCAATTAATTTAAAAATGAATTAGTCTCTGAATTGCTGATTCGGCTTAAGACAGACAAATAAAAACAACTAATGAACCTCTAGAACAAAAATCCCCTAAAAAAAAGGTGATCATGATATATGGTTTCTTGCGAATAAATATATGTTGTGATTTAGGAAATATTTGTTTATTATTATTATTATTGTGCGGCAATAAACAAATTTAATAATATGTAAGGAATGGTGAGACTCCAGCAAGCTCTACCAATATAAGCACTGATATACATATTTACATTACTATGACGTGCAAGATGTGGAATCTTTTTAGACTTCCGATATCCGTAACAAACTTATTGCTTGGTTGTTGGCTCGGTTATGCAACATGATAATTTAATTTTGCATAATCATATGCCATTTCAGGTCTTTTGGATTTAAATATTGCTCACATACCAAGGATCACTTACATGTGTCCGAACTTCCTTGTAGAGCCGAAGTTTATCCTCTATACTATGCTAAGACCGTGGTCCATGGAGCCAGTAGATCTTGCTAGGTTATTATGAAATACCTCTGTTTCGATTTAATGTAGAACTTCGAAGTAAGCCTACGAACTCCCTGCACCCTAGAGGCATTTGCCTCTCAATGTGAATGGGGTCTCTTTCCTTGAATGAATGGGTAAGTGTTGTATTGTAGTTTGAGCAGACAATTTACCATTGATTCAGTCATTTTTCTTTTTTACAGGTGCTGTAATGCAACCACATTGATAATATGATCGATTTGTCATCTGCACAAGATACTACCTCAACACTTAGAGCTACCAGTATATCAATAGTAATTATTGTATATAGGACTAAGCAAATATGCCACACAGTCTTGAAAATTCTCCCGATTCTTGAACAAAGAAATGACAATCGGTGGGATAAGATTTTATAAGCAGATAGTATGGTACAGTAAGCCATTTCTTTATCGTATAGAGGACACAAGGTTCTATCAAAAGCTTGTTGGACATCACATCACAGTATTTTTGAAATATGCACCCACAATTCGGTGACAAGCGTTCCTTGTCTTTTTCTAAGCCCATATTGATGTTCAGGCATGGCAACTGAGATAAAAGAGATGATGATCTA
The DNA here is from genome assembly GCA_037043315.1 of Amiota communis. Classification (NCBI taxonomy): domain Eukaryota; kingdom Metazoa; phylum Arthropoda; class Insecta; order Diptera; family Drosophilidae; genus Amiota; species Amiota communis. The sequence goes on from JBAMAV010000388.1 coordinate 238,506, forward strand.
CATTAAATAAATATTAATTTTGTTGCACAATATTTATTGTTTTTGTTATAATATTCTTTCGTCAGGCGTTAACCAGTGAATTTTATCTTAAGTTATATGCCACTTAAACAAGTTTGGATGAGTAAATCAAACTGGAAGTCCAGCGGTTAATGCCTTTTTATGCGTCGCGTTTGCCTACTGTTGGCCAGCAGGTTGATTGCCAGGTGGTTGAAAATGGTATCCAACCTATTGAAGTGTTTGATAATCTCATTTATAGTTGGGATCTGAAAATCTTGGTGGATGACTGAGTTCCGGACAAACCACTGCGCACCTACAATCCTCAACAGTAGATTGGAATGGAACCTCTGCAATATTTAATAATAAACTTGTACCAGTCTACCAGCTTTTGATGAGTCTTAAAAGTTCTAATTAAAATAATAAGCAGTTTTATTAAGTTGGAGACCCGCGCTGAGCAGACTACTTCAACCATCTTGTACGAAGGACACCTTATTCTGTAGCGTATAAGAATTATAGTTTATTTATTTATTTACATAATGCCAACCTAAAGTTACAACTAAATGTTAACAAAAGTAGATAAGTAGTCATGGCTGCCAGGGTCTTCAACTAATATAAATCTGATATATGTAATATAAATATGTGAATACTATTATACTAATGACTAAATAAATGCTTAAGTTTAAAGTTAAATTTTACTGCACAGGTTTGTTTTTTTTTAAGAAATTAATAATAACATTAATATTATCAAAGGACGGATCAGAAATGATTGAGGTGGGGTCTATGATAGCGAACGTTGAAGATCAGAGGCTGTATAATGAGGAGCAGGATGTGATAATATGGTGAATGATATTACGTGCGTTATTACATACGGGCAGATGTTGCTTAGGTTTTTGTCGATGAGGTGCATGTTTGATAGGTTAGTGTGACCAAGTCGGATTCTAGTAAACTTTATCTGATCGAGTCTAGATAAAAGTTTAAAAGTTGGAGAATTAGAAAGTGTGGTGGAAATGCTATTGGAAGAGTGGATTTGCTTATACCAGCTGGAGGTGTGTTGTAGCATGGTGCTGTGTTTCCGATTTATGTGTTTTTTGAGAGTATAAATAATATCGCTGATGTTGTAGTTGGGTGTGTATACAAGTGGTAACTTAGTAGCGAGCTTTGCTGTTAAATCTCCTTTTTCGTTGCCTTTGATGCCAGTGTGGCTGGGAACCCAGATAAGTTTTATTTTGGGGAATTTTGTATTCAGTAGGGATATTATTGTTGAGGCGTAGTAGTTGTGGTTATTAAAATTGGCAATGTTTATAGCTTCATGGATTGCAATGATTTTAGGTGCAAATATTGTCGAATAGTGGGGTAAGAGGCATGTTATCATTGGGTTTGTTAATAAATTAACACTTCAGTCAAATGTTGCATAAAAAAAAAATTGAGCGATAGATTTTATTGCAGTACATAAATCTTGTTTCGATTTTGATGATTGTTGATAGTGGATATGATTACTATACTAATGAAGAAAGCTCATACAATCAGCTTTAGAAGTGATCTACAATAATATAATATGTATGTAAATCTATACATATGTTTCCCCTCTTTTACTTGGATACTTGACCATGTCCACAATCTAAATGATTCAAGTTACATTCTATGACGACATTCATGATGACTCAATATGAATTATTTTATAGTTTTTTTTATGTGGCCTTATTATGTAGCACAAGATGTTTTTTATTTTTGTAAGGAAGATTACAAACAAAGAAGAAATGATGTAGATTTTTAACAATTAATCATTTCAAAATTGCATTCATTTGTCCATTAGTACCATATTTCAGATTTATGGTAAATTTAGAAGAGCTTTGTGAAATTAAACCATTGAAAATGATAATTTTTTGGTATTCAATCACAACCTTAACAGTATAAGTGTAAATAAATAGGTAAAATTAAATATTGAATGACTTCTATTGATCAATTGAACTTTGAAACCCTTTCTCTACTAGACTTTGTGAAAAATTTGAAATATTTGTCATCAAATTAACAACTTCTTTAGGTTACCATAAATACTATTAACATATGTTAAAAGAAAGTCTTAAAGATCAGAAAGAAATCCATTCACATTGTGTGTGCTTAGGTTTATTAACCTTTGGGTCTTTTACGAAATGATTTGTTGAAACTTAACAGAAGAGACAACAAGATTTCTTCATATACTCCAAGAAAACTGTGATAAAATTGAAAGAAAAACAATTGTAAATTTTATTTTAATTTTTTTTTTTTATTTTGTATTTTCAATGTTTGTTTTGTCGTATAAGTAATATTTATAAACTAAGATGATTTATTTTGATTGATCGATTGTTTCGGTTTTTTGTATGATTTTGTAATGCTAAATCTTAAAAATTATAATTATGTAAATGGTTGTTGGGTTGTTGGTGCTTGCTTAGATTAGTAAAGTGTAAAATTGCCTTTTCGGTTCTACAAAAAACACAATCCCCTTAATTTGTTTCTTTCTTTGACTAAAAACTAAATTTCTTTATAAAAATGTATAATTTTTTGTTCTTCTTTTTATTTTTGATTGTTTTTTCATTTTTTTTTTCTTTTCTTGTATTTTTAAATAATAAAAATAATAATAAGAATAATAATTATGATAATAATAATAATAATAATAGTAAAATAAATTTTAAACTCATGTTAAGTCTCCCGCTTTTTTTTCTGTCGAATTAACTTCTTATATTATAAATATTGTATATGTATATGTATATAAAAGTAAAAATTGTGTTATATATATATATATATATATATAGATACATAGACAGCAAGAATATACAGCCGATGACGAAACGATGAAACCACAGATGGGGGTATGAGGGGGTAATTTGGAGTTCCATTCGATGTTAGTAAAAACAAATTAATTAATATAGAAAAATGTATTATTATTTTGTTTTTGTTTGTTGAATTTGTAATTGGTTTAGCCCCACATGAAATTAAGTAAAACAATAAAAGATACCGTCTAATAACCCTTTTTGCTCTTCTTTTTGTTTTTCTCATTGTCATTTTCATCAAGTTTACTACTCTCAGTGCTGCTTGATTCGGCACCATCTTCTAGTTCTGGATCAGGTACTTCAGGGTAATGGCAATGACCCATGATTTGTTCACCATTAGCTTTGTGTTCATCATCATGATGATGATGCTGCATGGACTCGTGTGTACCATCACCATACTTCTCAAGTGTACGCTGTACCAGTTCCTTTGAAGGTTGCTTCATGTTCCAGGCCCAACCGATTCTATTGAAAGCATCCAAAATCATAGTGGTAACATTGACAGAGTAGTTGCCCAATTCAGCTGCTTTGTAGTCCCAGGGGAAGACATGATGATAGTTGTGCCAGCCTTCACCCATAGCAAGAATAGAAACATAAATGTTCTCACTTGGCATAATACGTCTAATTTTAAGAAGGAAATTAAGTAAACTTAGTATGAAGTCCTAAAGAGTCCAGATTAGTTAGTATATACTTACTTATCATAGGGACGTGTTCCCCACATATGTGCTGCACTATTAACAGACCATGTAAAGTTAAGGCTGCTCACATACCGGAAAATGCACTGTTGAACAAATGACAAACCCCAAGTTTCGCCCCAGAAGTAAACCGGAATAGCAGTTGGCAACAAAAAGCATAGAATCATCTTAAGAGGTATGAAATACTTTTGATGGAATTGCACAACAGGATCAGCAATGACATCGCTCATATCAATCTGACGACCACGACGTAAGACTTCAGGATGCTTAAGCATCATCAACCATCCAACATGGGCAAAAAAGAAACCACGATTGGCATTATGAGGATCTGCATCTGTTTCCGAATACTTGTGATGAACACGATGATCACGTACCCAATCATAAAGTGTATTCTGAAAATATACAAAAAATTTTCTTATAATAAACTATTGTACTATTGGCAATTTCATATTGAATTACAATTAACCTCAAAAATATGATGAAGAAAAAAAAATTAATAATTTAATATTGATGGAATTGCTGATGTTGATTAATGTCTTTGCTGGTTGTAAATCGTCAAAGTCATTAAAATTAACAAAAAAAAAAATATACAAATAAACACTATTTTATGTGTATGTACGTGTACTTGTTGGCATGTACTCGTAGTACATATAATAAATACTATCTGTATATTCACCGAAAAAGGGAAATATGTACGTATGTGAACATAAGTTTTAACACTTTTTGTTTTCTGTTTTTTGTTTTTTGTCAGTGACAGACAATTTGTCGATCACTCGTCAGTCAAGTCGGTCGCCAGTAAGAAACTAAAAGTTGGCACAAAAGCAACAATAACAAAAAGACGCATTAAGTTGTTATATTTAATGATGCAATTAATGTTAATTACTTTTTATTACATATTTCTTTGCATTTTGGTAGAGTATTTTTGTTGCTACTACAAAAATATTTAATGAAACTGTCCGACAACAATAAGCAAAACACAGCATAGCACAAAAATTTAAATGATTTTGCAAATATTATAATTACAAAGTAGGTTCCACTAGCAATACTAGTAAGACTAGTACTATAAGTTAAAGTCAAAAAATCAGTGACAAAAGGTCGTGTCTGTATCTCTTAGTATTTGTTTCTAGATAAAATCAAATTAAAAAAATTCCAAATCTTTAACTAACAATTAACACATTTATGCTATATGAGTTAAGATTCTTACCTGTCCAGCAACTGCAAAACAAGCCATCAGTATAGCACGCAATGGTAGATTGGCCTTATATGAACGATGAGTCCAGAAACGATGAGCACCTGCTGTCACACCAAAACCAGCAACGCCGCCCATGAAAAATGCTAAAAATAAGACACAACAATTCATGATTAGTTTCATTTACAATAGATGACACAAAACAACAAATTGAGACCTCTAAAAATACCATGTATGTAACTATAATGTGTAATCTACTATTACTACTAATGTGTAAAATGTGTAAAAATTATTTATGAAAATATTGAATGATTTGTTATAATTTTTGTTTGTCAATCTACAAGTGTTAATAACATTCAATACTTTGTTAGGTTCGTCAATAAACAATCCACAATCCATGGGTTAATTTTTTTTTTTTTTTTTGGTAGTGCGCTAATTGGCTTTCAATATTAAATGACAGACAATTGCGGAAATTGAATTGATTGATTTGAAACTGTGTTAATAATTTAAGTACATTTAAATGTACATAAAATGCCTATTATGCTTACATAGTAAGATTTTGTTTAATGAAAGGTAAATACAATATTTGTACACTAAATAGAGCAAATAAAGTAAAAATTTTCAAATACTATTTAAATGATGAGATCATCATAGGTGAATTTTAATATTAAAATGGGAATATCCCAAATTATTTAAAAGAAATATCACAATGATATTTCAAATTTACTTTACTTGGTTTTATTTTTATACTTATGTATTATTATATATACTCATATATTTAAAGAACATAACAAACAACAGAATAAAAACAAATACATTTTAAATACTCGGAAATGAAAGTCCAAAATTATAAAAATCAAATGGGGCACGTTTCGCTTAAGAACAATTTTGAATTCTAAACAGAAATTAAATTTAAAGAAAAAAGACACGTTTTTCTCTTTAAATATCAATTAAGAAATAAAATAAGGAAATAAAATTTAATTCCAGGAAACAATTATACACTAAACATAGGATTACAATTTACACTATTTAATTATTGATGGCAAATTTAAACAATTTTTCATTTATTTATAAGAGAAAAATCTTTGGTAATTTTGCCATTTTTAGATTATATTCCCAAAATAAAATGATATAGTGAATTTGTTTTATGTATGAAGTCACTGAATCATTAGACCTTGGTTAATATAAAATAATAGTTTTTTTTTTAAAAAACAAACATCTAATGTTTTCTAGAGTATAAAAACCATAAAAACTATGTTAACAGAATATAAATTTTCGAGTTCTTAATCTGATTTTAACTCAACAAACATACATATATCATCAGTGAATCATGCTTCATTAAAAGTCTTTTATTTAGAAAAAATGTATTGTTCGAAGTGATAAATATTTATTTAATTGAAATAGCTGAAGAATAAAACTCACTAGTATTCTATGCAAATATATTTAAATAATCTAAGTAGTATGTAAGTTGCTGGGTCAATAACTTGAAGCAAAGCAAAGATTTATTCACATAAGTCTAAGTTATTGATTTAAATAAAGAATTATAAGTATGTAAATGTTTTACATGCTTTGAGGTTTTTCTTATAAAATTTTTAGTTCTCACATTAAAGCATATTTTATGCTGAATATTCCAATTAGGACAGACACGTGTCGCTAAACTCGTAAAATATTCCAACTACCACTTACTACTACTTACTAAGAAGATGAGCTTATTCATTCATTTGTTTTGTTGATAGTTTATTCATAATTTATTAAATTGCGAATTCAAAACTAACAACAACAAAAAACTAAAACAGTTAGATAAACAATCTAATTATGTAAATAAATGCGCACGAATCGCAATAATCGCACCACGAATAAACTAACAAATATCATTCAAATTATAAAACAAAAAAAAAACAAAAAAAAAAAACAAAAACTTGGATCGTGTGGCATCAATCTAAGCGGAATCCGCTTTTCTAAATGAAATTGACAACCTTTCTGGGTATCGTTTTACTTCAAATCATTTATTTATTTTTCTTTTATCATTTGCATCTGAATTTGCATCGCTTGACATGGTTTGGGGGATACTTTTATTCATCGAATTTGCTGTATCAAAACAAAGCGACAATGAAAGTAGTAACAAGAGATACAAAATTAGAAATAAATTAGACAACTAAAACTAACAACAACTTAAGTATGAAAGTGAAAAAACTAGGTAGATAATAAGTAGTAAAAATGCCTCTCACGATAATTGATTAATAGAAGAGATATAAATAGGGGTATTTTTTTTATTCTTTTCCAGGTACAGTCACGTTTAATGAGATGCTTTCTCTCTCACACACACACTATTCACATACTAGTATACATATGTGTGGTATATGTATGCTAAGTTAGGAATATTTTAATTTTTTTTAATTTCTGATTTTATTGTAATTTTTTTTGTTTATATATGGAAAAATTGATAAATTTCCATCACAAATTTGGTCAAAGTTTACATATTTTTGTTTTAATATTGATGTCAATAATTTTTAGGTGTTAAACATTTGATTGGATAAAGAAAGATTAACCTTCAAAATCAAAATAGTTGGGCAACTGCCCAAGTAAAGACCAAAACTTAATAAAAGGGAAAAAAACTGGTTTTAATTTTCGTTGTAACGCATTTCCAATGATTTTCAACGACCCACTCAAGATCCAAAAAAATAAAAACTGTTTTTGATTAAAATTTGTATCTTAATTTACCTGTTTATAAACAAATCAATAGCAAATCAAAACAATAAATAAGAAGCATTAACATTGACTAGATACCCTTCTTGCAAGTAAGTGTTCATATGCAAAACAGGAAGAAATTCATTCAAAGATTTTTGGTTATAAATGTAATGATAAAAAATTGAACAATTTTTATGAAAAATCTTCAAGAGACTTAGGTTTTTATCTACAAGCATTATCTTCCTTCAAATTCAGTTCATTTTACCATACTCTGTATTCAGACTTATTTAAAGTGCAATTATTGATATGAAAACTTTTGTATCTCTTTAAATATTCCATAAAATTGTATACGCCCCATCTTAGTGCCTGTTAGTGTTTCGTTTTTTTAGTCATTGTTTTTTATTAATAATTCACCGGAATAAACAACATATTTTAATATTCCATTCGGCATATAACCGGAACACAATTTCGTGGGCGATTTCTGCAGTTACTCAGTTTCTCTAAGCTTTATATTCATCATTTTATCCACCAATTTCTGGACAATAGCGGGCGTGAAAAAAAATAAGTATAGGTAAACCTTCTCCATGAAAATATACATATATGTGCTAACTTCCATGGTGATCGGCAAACGGTGTCGGAGTCCATCACCGGCCAAACTATTTTTCTCAGCCTATTTTATATATATACATAAGCATTATCTTCCTCTGATCAAATTCAGTTAATTTTGCCATATAATTTAGAATTATTTAAAGTGCAAAAAACTTTTTTTATCTCTTTAGATATTCCGTAAAATTATATATTTGATATAACATACCTAGAAATATTGGAAACAGATTTGGTTAGCGAAGTATGCTTCCGAAAATCGAAATCAATGTTATGCATGTGTATTGTTTTAACTTGGAGGTTCTCATCTGTCACATGTCCATTTGAAATGATCTGTAGTAACTTCGTGGAACTTTTCAGTTTTACTGATGTGTCTACTTGGCTGAGTATGAATAGTTTGATTTCTTTATCTGCCTCTACCAGTATTTTTAAACGATTTATTTTGATTATAATTTACATTTTAAATTTAAAAATGTTGTCAATGTAAGTAAGTAAATTAACTTCAAACTAATTGTATAGGGTATACAGAAATACACTCAATTGAAGAAGAATTGATCATATTGTCACTAAGATTAGTCACTGTTGTTGTTGATGTTGATGCACCAAGGCTAATAAAGTTATAAAAACGATTAACATCTACGTATGTGGATTGCGCAAATTCCAATAAAACTGAATTTTTGTTTATATTACGAAATTTAATTTTTCTTTTTTATTTTGTTTTGCCATAATTAATTTATTTAGCAGGAGTATGTATAAAAATGAAGAAGCAAAAAAAAAACACTGTCATTTAACCACATTATTAAATAACATTTTGTATATGGGTGAATGAACTTTTTAAACTTCCAAATATTATAATTTCCATAATAAGAAAAAACACCCAAAATGCAAAAATGATTTTATATTATGCAATTCATTAGCTAAAAATGATTTTATATAATTATTTTTGATTATATTTTTGGGGTTAGCATTTCATTCAAGAGTTTCATACGTCATTTTTATGATTGCATAAAATTTAAGATGAATAATGAATATTGTAACGGGTATTGGGTATCTTAAAATCATCATCATCAGTGAAACTCAATTATAACAATTTACACCATAAAATAAAATATAAAATTTAATAACCATAATTTCATTTATAATATAAGAATGAATTATTATAAATATATTGGGCAATGGTGACCTTATATGTGTAACTATATCTGGGATACAAGTACTCAAACTATAAAACAAATATCTCAGATCATATCCATAAATAAAAACAAAATGAATACAAAAAATCGGAAAAAAACATGAGTTATGGTATTCCCCCAATATCTACAAGTATCTACGCACAATATAAAAAGAAACAACATAGTCATCAACATCATCATCATTATTATTGGCAGCTTCCTCTTGAAATCATACTGAATTGCCAATGAAACCATATCCAAAGCTCAGCTCAGATCGGTTTGGCTTGGCTTGGCTGAAACTTGACTCAATGTCAAACTACTCTATGAACATTTTTTTTGGTTTGAGTTCAGTTTTTTGTAGTATATGAATACCATAGTTTCGGGTGTGCGTCTGCATCTGAGTCTGGCTACTTCACTGAGATACATGAAAACAGCAACAAAAAATAAAAAAACTGCTGTCATGTATCTCAAGAGCACATGTTCCATACACATATGTACTCGTATATAAAATATGTGTATTACCATCAGATCGATCGTTGAAAAGCTGCTTTGTCTGTTCGTTAAACTCAATTTTGGTTGCATGCCACATGATGATACTCGTACAATGTACACGTACATTATGGTTATTGTTTTATGATGATGTGATGTTACATTGAATTTTGCCGGTATTAAGATCTTATGAAATCGATTTTTTCAGAAACAAAAAATTTTTTTGTTTCAGGAAATTTCAATATTCATTGATTTTGAGTTTCTGAGGATATGCGATATAAGTAATTTTAACATGACATTGATGACCTTTAATGGAAATTTATTACTTGACATATTTGAGGAAAACCTTAAATTGAAATTAATAAGTAATAAAAAATACCTAAAATCTTCTTTTTGGATTGATCATCATTATTAAAATATTTGTAGATTATTCCAAATTGGAATATATACTCGTATATATTTAAATATGGTTTGAAATATTCAGTCTATACTTGTACTCCATTTTCTTGCATACTAAGACTACATAATATTTCCGGGTTGTTGTCATCATATATAAATTTCTTAATTTTAAGTTCAATTGAAGGTTCAATTATGCTGACAACGTGCTTGAACTTAAAGCAAAGTTATTATTATAGTTCGAAAATACCAGAACTTTTCTTTAACATTTCTTAAATTCTTTTTGCAGACCTTGCACTTTTTATACTTATATTTATAGAGAAAAAGAAATCAAGAAATGTAAAAAACAAGAAAAGAAAAACTCTACAACCTCAAAAAACCTTGCGAAATATTTATGACTTTTTTCGAAATGAAATTGAAATTTAACTAAATTTTCAACTCTGGACAAATGAGTATTTGTGTCAAGCGATATTTCGAAAAGATTTTTTACTTATGTCAGATGTATTTGTTGTTGGACAAGTTAAAATGCTGAAATTGCAGTGTAACTGAAGATGGAGAAAACATCAAAGAAGAAAGAAATGCAATAAATTATATACAAAATCGAAAGCTAAAAGAAAGAAATGAAAATAAGGAAAGACTCATATTTTGGTCATTTCGAATGTGTTATACCTTTTCCCAAAGGCAAAGCTATGCACACATGTTTCAGAAATCGAATACGGTTTTTATGCCGATTGATTGCAATTTCTCTGTAGTTGTTCTAGAAAACGCAGAGTTTTCATTTTTCGAACTTAGATGTTTAAAATGCAAATTTAAAACATAAAACAACTGAATTGTTGAATTCTTGAAATGCAGATTTCCTAGGAAAACAATATGCTACAGTTGTTGGTTTTTTATTTTGTTTGTAACTTCAAATAAATGACAATTTAACCAAACCGTATTAATAAACGTCAGAGATTTTAAACCCATTGAAAGAGAATTGTAATTAGGTTGATATGGGGTTAAAAAAGATTTATGGCACATGCCTGATCGAGTTTTTATTCCTAAGAAAGACAATATTGTATGTATGGTCTCATATATAGATTTGTTACATCTGTTGGATTTTATAAGCATAACTTTATATTATGTAAGGACTATCAAGAGTTTCTAATTCAATAAATGTAGGAATTTTTCAAATCAGACGTCTAATTGTCCATCTATGATGGTACCAATATTAATTTGAATGGGTAATAAATAAAGGGACCCCAAATGCTTTTAGAAATGACCAGTGTTCCGATGGATTTGATTTTTATACAAACCAATTGAAAGATCTTCAAAGTACTTTCAATCAAAGTGTAGTTTATAAATCTATCCTCCAAGTACCCAGTAAATAGTTTCTTTATAATCAATTGTAGTCCGATCATGACTAATCCAACAAATCTCAATCAGTCGGATGGAAAATGAATGAATTATTTGTATAAGTTCAGCTTAAAAACTTAAAGACCTGGGTGTACCATACTGTACTTTGCATAATTCGATAGGTAAGTCTTGTTAAATATTTTTGGGTCTTTCCAGTACCCAGACATTAGTGACTTTATATTCTATTATAGCCCGTTCTAGACCAATCCAACAAATTTCAATCAATGTGATGGAAAATGAATGAATCATTTGCCAATATTCAGCTTAAAAACTTAACGACCTGGGTGTACCATATTGTACTTTGCATAATTGGATAGGTTAGTATTGTTAAATATTTTTGGGTCTCCTTTATCGTGTTACAACCGTTTCAATCAATTTAATATAAGTACTACATTTCACTTTGCGTTTGGTATTTTAAACCATAGTCAAAGTTGTGAGTCAAGTTAAGAGAGGGAAAAAAAGATAAAAAAAATCATTAAGTAGCAATTAATTAAAGGCAAGAAATTATTGACCAAGAAAAAGGTAAGCAAGAAAATGATTTTTTATTGAGGTGCGATTTTGGGACTGATTGAAAAAGTTCAGGTTTTTTATTTGGTGAATTGCAAATAATTGTTTTGGTCCACTTGAAAATGCGGCAAAGTACTTAAGTGTGTCTGGGTACATACACTTTGTGTGTGACTCAATGATATGGCAACATAACATAAAATTTTAAATAAGATACTAAAGAAATTGAAAGTTCATAGTCAATACTCATGCGTGTATACATGCATGGGTTTATTTGTGTGTTTCTATGAAGCAATGTATGACTTGGCAATGTTTTGAATGGCTCCCATAGACAAAGAGAAGAAAAAAAAATGAAGAAAAAGAGTTGATTCAAGTATTACTATACTAGTTAGTAAGATAGTTCGTTCAATTCATTGATGTACGACTAGGGAAGGTGTGGTAAGTTGCGTTTTGTTGTAATCGCATTAGGCTGGGTCACTCTTACGTAAGCCTGCCTTTTGACACCGATAAACATAATGATGACACTAATGAGTCTTACTAACATGCATAAGCTACTCAAATTTTCAATTGAAATAATTAAATTTTTTTTTGCAAAATACTTACACCATATTGTTGTATACAAGTTGAGTTTGTTCAAAGGATACCAAACCAAGCAACCGGCGCAGACAAGATGTAACAATGAAATTTGTATAACTTTATCCCATTTTAGGGGCGCCTTGAATTGTACGCCTAGGATTTTGTCACCCTTGAAGTTGCGTGTGTATTCTTCCAGATCGATTTGATTTTTCGGTATATGTTGCTCATAAGCAGCTGGAATGTCTTTATCCTCCTGCTTCAAATCGGTTGACTGTACCAATTTCGCTTCAGATGAAGACGATGATGAAGACGGTGCAGCATCACGGACACTTTCCGGTGAGGAATCGCGTGATGTTAAGCTTGTAATGTTTCCATTGAGCTTAACGCGTTTCATCAAAGTTGGACTACCATCAGCAGCTGCTGTTGTAGGTGTTGAAGTGCAAACGCGTTCCGATGTTGATAGATGACCCATTTTTATTATCAGATTTTTTTGTGTTTTTAAATTTATATAATACAGTTTTTTCTTTTTTTGGTTTTAAGTGATTTTCAATATTTTTATTTTTAATTTTTTTTTGAATGCAACTGAAACACTTTTTGTTTTGAAGTTTATTTTATTTTCACGTATCTTTTCAGCGGAAATGCCTTTCGAAAGTCTTTTAAAGTACTTGGCCTTTCTTTAATGGCGTTGGTTTTTTAACTTTCTTCTTCACAACTTCACAAATACAAAAAATTTAATTATCTTTAGGTGAATACTTTATTTGTTTATTTCTTTTGTTTCTTTGTGTTTTTTTCATTTGGTTTTATGTAATTGTAAAATTTTTGTAAGTTCGCCCTTCTTTAAATTTTATCTTGTGTGTTGAACTGAATTGGTCTGGGTTTAGACCCAGTTAAACACTTGACTCAGTTTTCTTGCGCTCGAGTTTATCTAACGAACTTGACGCGTTGCCGTTTCGTAGACAAATGATCGTAGCCAAAATGTAAAATTTGTACATATCGCGCTTTTGGGCCGAATCAACGAAGCTCACACTGAAGCTGAAGCTGAACTTGCTGACTAACTGACTTACAGACAGACTGACTGACAAACTAACAAACTTTATGAATAACTGCGATAGTATGTAGTTTTTCATTGTTGTCAGTCACTAGCTCAGTCGGTACACACTACAAGTTGTTGTCGCTGGTGCTGTTGGTATTGCTGCTGAGTTGTTGCTGTTGTTGACAACGACGTTGCTGCTGCTGCCTTAGAGCACCTAAGCGAACTTAAGGCCAAGATTATGCCACAAGCGCTTAACAGAGCCCATACTCATGCTTACAGATACAAATGAATTTGTACATATGTATACGATCAGTTGGCATGATATGTGAATAAGAGTTTGCCAAAGTTGTGTTATACACAGATACGCAGATACCCATACTCATGCACATGGTTCAACATCAACAGCATCATCATCATCAGTACTAGCGACAACAGCATCTTCGTCATCGAATTGTTGGTCGCTTGGTGGTTTTAGAGCTTCATTGACGCCGTCCTAAGTTTCATGTTGGAAGTTCCACCTGTAAAATCAGCAAAGCTCAGACGAATGTGCTTGATCATGCGTGGTAACGCTACTCAGTCGCTTTGATGTTAATTTTGTTTTTGGTCTTTCTTATTGTATTTGGTTTTAGTATTGTTTTTTCTATTATAGTTTTTTTTGGCAACTTGTTTTTTGTTGTTTTTGGCTTCTCGCGTGTTTTTTCTTTTTCTTGCTTTTAGAAGCCGCTAGATAAATCTAGCGCGTGTATGTGACAAATGTGATTTCCATCAATATGAATACATATCAATACAATTACTATTTATGAGTCTATCAACAATGTAGCTTATGTATTCTATTAGTACAGTGTAGTATAGTAGATACATAGAAGTTTTTCGCAAATTTTTTGATTGTTTATTTAACTCATTAGAACCTTTATTAATGGCATATCGGGCAGAATTTCGTTAACTCGTGTGAACTTTGTCTTTAAAGAACTTGCTGAGATGATGGAATGGAAATGAAATATTATAAATAAGATAAACAAAAACAAGAATTGTAAATTCCACGAAATCGGGGATATTTTTATTTTATACTATTATTTTTATAGACAAAATGAGCCTATTTTTAAATATATATTTTGTAAATACAATAATATACGAGGGGTACTATGTATATTTAGGGATCTGGCAACACTAATGTCAATAGCTAAAATCTGGCAACACCATAATAAAGTTTGACATTTTTTAGCATTAACGTGCTCACAACGTTTTGATGTACAAGTGCTATTTGTTTCGTTACAGTGAGTTAAGAAAATCGGTTGTTGTGCCACAAAACATCGATGCAGTGCATGAACTGTTAATGCAAGATCGTCATGTGACATATCATGAGATAGAGGCATCCTTGTACATTAGTTCCACTTCAATACATTCGGTTTTGCATGAACACTTAGTTGTGCAAAAAATTGCAGTCGTTTGATACGCCATAATTTATCAATAGCTCAAAAAAAGGCTCGCGTCGATTATTGTAAGGAAATGCTTAAAAAGTTCGACCGTGGTGCTACAAAAAACATGTATAAAATCGTGACAGGTGACGAAACATGAATACATGCGTATGAACCGGAAACAAAACAGCAATCGATCGTGTGGGTGTTCCAAGACGATCCAAATGCAACAAAAGTTGTTCCCGCTCGAAGCACTGCAAGGCAAATGGTCGCCTGTTACTTTGGGCGAATGGGTCATGTGGCCACTGTTCCGCTTGAGCAACATAGGACGGTGAATTCTGAGCGGTACACGACCAGTTGTTTGCCGGAAGTCTTCAGAGAAATTCGTAAAGCAATGCGAGCTCTCACACATCTCTTCAAACAGACGAATTTTTGAGCAGTCAAAACATCGAATTGATGACTCATCCTCCGTACAGACCTGATTTGACACCCAATGACTACTTCTTGTTCCCGAACATCAAAGGTAAACAGTGTAGTCAAAGATTTACGAGCGCCGAAGAAGCAGTTAAGGCATTCAAAAACCATGTTTTGGAAGTGCCTCAAGAGGAATGGAAAAACTGCTATGACAAATGGTTTGAACGAATGCAAAATGCATTGAACATCATGGTGAATATTTTGAAAAACAATAAAGCCGTTTTCATTTAAAAATGTTTGATATTATTTGCGATTCCCGAAATATAAATAGTACCCCTCGTACAAATGATTCTCTTTTATTATAGCTTTTATGTTGTCTGTGGCATCAATTTCAGAGTTTTTTGTTTTGTGGGTTTATCTAAGTCTAGAAAGATGAAATCTGTGGTTAGCATATTTATCACAGACTTTCTTCTAACATATGCATGCATGAGTATCAGAAATAAAAGAAAAAAAGGAAGAGTTGAAGTTGACGTTGATTTTTTAAACAAGAAAATATTCCATTGACTTAAAATAATTTCATCATAATTTCAAAGTTCACTTAAGACCAAAACATAATCAATTATGGCTCTTACTAAATTTCATAATGATCTTTTGTTATAAGAAACTTGTTCGAACTATTAAAAGAAGGAAGGGTTAAAAATTTCAATAAAGTAATGGAAATCTCATATAAAAGTTTAATAAAACTGGAAATTATTCCAGGAAAGTTTCTATAATAAACGTAAATCAATAAATAAGTTAGATTACATTAATTCAAAGTTACATCAGATCCTTATGTATCTAAACATAACAGATAAAGGAGTTTCACTCATATGTTACTTATATTCCTGATTATGAATATGCAACAACCTCTATTGAAATGTTCAAACAAAAAAAAACATACACTTAGAAAAAACTTGAAGGCTTAAAAAAGCAGTGCTACCATTAAAAAAAAAAATAATTTATGCTTTGATAAAATTTTAAAGTTTATTTATTCAATCAATTAGAAGTTAAAATATTTCTACTTAATATGATAAAAAAACTTGTGACTGGAGAATTACGAGTGGCTGGACTATTCCCTCCGTTGACCTTCTGTGAATCATAGTATGAGCCAAAAATGCTTGTGTGATTATCGATAATCAGTGTTTGCAAGTTTCGACAAATTTAGTATTAATTGAGATAAACGCACTTAGCAGTAGTTTGTACCGATGACACGAATGTTGTAAGGTGTGTTAGTGTCAACATATTCCTTAGTTGATGTTCTTCTGGCAAATCTGTAATATTATTGCATTGACGAATACCCAGACCCATCTCCATTAATCTTTTATTTAGTCAATTCGGTGGGAGTTGTTCTATACAAGCATGGATGTTTCTTAACAAAGGGCCTTTAAAAATTAACAATAATTCCGTGCAAAAAATCATCTATATCATTTACATTATGTGGAATGATCATACCTATCAATGTTCTTAACTCAAAAATTTCACGCATATAAGCAAACATTATGGACTAAAATATTTTAATCCACAAAAGAAACTTTGAAAGTCTATCAGTCTAATGACGAGTGTGGTACTTAAACCTATCGCCCTATGTCTTATTGTTCAGATGCTCCAGCAACTGCCTTATATATACTACGTTTTTATTCTATTTCATTAACTAGGTGGAAGTCACTTTTCCCCGGATATATGCGTTAATTCGTTGCATGGTAAGGAATCAGTAGGACCAATAGATCAAACAGAAAAGGTAATTATTGTAAGGATGCGTGTCTTTATTCTTTTATTGCTCAGCTTTGTTTGACCTTTATATAAATATACTTATACCTACAATATACGACCTATACTTATAAGGCTCAACTATTATACTATTTTCCTTTTGTTAAAATTTTCTGTATTAGTAATAATTTTTTTTAAATATAAGTTAACGATATTTGAATTGAAGGTTATCAAACATGATTTTCCAAATCATTCATCAAAGAATCAATAACCTGATTCTGTAGGCGTTGGACATTGTATTACAATAGAGTTTGTATAGCTTCAGTATAAGGTTGGCATGATGAGCTCTCCAATTGTATTGAATGTGTTTGCAGTTGTTTTTTTTCTTTAAAAACTATAGTATAAAATAGATCATATATTTATAAAATTACTTAATATTTGAAATGAAAAATTCTCACAATAACTGTGTTTTAATTATAAAGTAGTGAATCCGGGGTGTTTTGCTACGCCCCCGACTTGATGTTATTGCGTGAAGGTGTAATTATAGCAGCATTGGAAATACTTTTGAAAAATTAGACGGATCAAATATTAATTTTGGCATAATTATATAATATGTTTGTCAAAGAGGACAACAGCAAGTCCTATTCGCACCAAACTGCACAGGAGCACTCTCAAGACTATGCTAGAAATTCCCTGAAAATTTCATTGGTTCAGCAGTTTCGAAATCTATAGGGAACATATCCATTGTTTTTTTTTTAATCAAGTTTTATAATGATTTCCTGCTGTCAAAGTTATTATACACTTCTTCTATTTTGATATTTGTGTTCACTTTTATAAGTGTGCAACATTATATTGGTCAAAATCAAAAACTGTTCAATGTCGCTGTCAATGATGAAGTTCAAAAGCATGTAGCAAAGATGGATGCTTTCTCTTTATGTAACAGAGACTAAAAGTCAACAATCATAAGCAAAAAAAAAAAATAAAAAACAAAAAGAAATAAGACAAAAAACCAGCCAAAACAAAGATAAAGGTAAAAAATATAAATAACGTAAACTTCAACTGATCCCACAAAAAATAAACACACTCGTATGTATACATATACACGTAAAATGAAGAAGCAAAAATATTAATTTTTTGTTTTGATTTTCGGATTTTGTGTTTTTAGCGCATGAAATTGTGATTCCTTGTTATTTGGCATTGGAAGAAAAGTGTATGAGTTCAAAGAAAAAATTACGAAAAATATTAAGATCTTCACGCGTTTCAGATGACCTACTGTTGTTTGTGATTTAAGTGCGGATGCAAATCATTTGCTACAAAATCAATGTCATATGGCATTGGGCTAAAATCATTAAAATCATTTTCAGAATCGCATCCATAAGACTTTTTTTATACAGAGTCTTTTTTTTCCAACTTCAAGACCGTATTAAGTCAGTACAGAAGCAATTCCTTCTTTTTGCTCTTCTTGCCTTCATACTCAAGCAGGTTTCTACTTATAGATCTTTCTTCATTGAGTAATCGCCGAATTTCTTTAGGAATAAGCTTTCTTCATAACTGGTATTGTTGATTCGCCGGTGAGTTAACTTAGTTTCTATGTCTCTAGTCTGTCTCTGATCATACATGACTGTGAGTATTTTTGATATAACCGACCATCTAAGTGGAAAGATTCAGAGCTTTGTTAAAAGATGCCTGCGGCGTATTCTCAGAGTGTGGTGGCCAAATGTCATCAGCAATGACGATTTATACAAAAAATGCAAACTGGAACCTATGGCCAACTATATCAAATTACGAAAATGGATATGGATAGGCCACACATTGCGAAAAGATGCCACAGAAGTTAGCCGACAACCTCTTGACTGGAACCCCCAATGAAGCCGTGTGGGTTCGCCCTAAGATCACGTAGAGGAGATCTTTACATAAATAAATTGATGAATGCGGAAAATCGTGGAACGAGTTAAGGATGCTTGCAAAAAACAGGACCAGATGGAAATGCTTTATTGAGGCCCTATGTATACTCCAATGGGAGATACAGGAAATGATGATGATGATGATTTTTACTAATCAATCAATCAACGCAATGATTTTTCGTACAACGAATGTAAGTACCTACAATAAATTAAATAGATTTGATCTATTGCTTACTGTCACTGTGAATTTAACAATATAACATACATACCTTTATGTATTGACATGGGTGTACGGTGTTAGATTTGCTTTTTCTCTGTCATAGGTTAGTTTTACATATGGTAAACACAAACTAACTTATTTATGTTGTAAATTTTGTTGGTGTTAATAAGCAACAATAAAAATGAATAATTTACAAAATTTATTTTAATTTTATTTAACAGAAACACAAACTTGTTTATCATCATCTTTCATTTGCCAAAGCTTTCTCGCTCCTTCATTTAAATTGTTGCAATTTGAATGAATTTTATTACAAAAACAACAAAAATAATATTTAAATATTAAAAAAAAAACTAAACTTTATTAAAAATTGTTTTATATAAGAAGAAGGTCAACAAAGTATTCAAATTTTCGATATAATTAAAATCAGCAAAAAGATTTTTAGAGATAAGTAAACACTTGTATAATTTAATATTTGTATATTTTTTGTAAAAAAAAAATACATTATAAAATTGATTTCAAAAATCAATTTGTTTAAGGACTCATTAAGTAATAATGTTATGAGTATTTTAATGATATAAAAGTTAAATATTTCAATCTTAATGGCTGTGTAAGAGTCTTCCATCTGTCTTCCATGTATGGTTTCCTTCATATTATCAGTGGTGTTAAGAATTCTGTTCAAGTGTTGTTGATCTTCCCTCAAAGTATCCAATACAGCTTCAGTTTCAACTCTGCCATTGTTCATATGTTTAGTGAACGTACCCATACTACGTGACCCATTTTTTACATTTTTTTTAACTCCATCCCACCCTTGGTGACGTATAGTATATGCCAAGACATGAAAAATTGGCCCATATTTGTCTTTGCCGCGTGATGCCAAGAAAAATATTTTCAAGAAGAAAAAAACTTACATATATAAAACCATATTGTAACAGGCACTCATCTTACAAAAACAAGTGTCTTTTTTTTCTTTTTATTCAAATTTATTTTTCACCTCAATAATGATAATGATAATTTTCTCCTCATTTATGCCTTCGATGTCTATCCACTCCACGCTGTCCTCCACGACCCTGAACACACAATAAAAATGACATAAGCACATATACTATACATTCAGACACACACCCACAGACACATAATATTGAATAATTACCACCGATATCTTATGTAAATGCCTATACTCTGGCCCGGCCGAAGTGTCCGTAATAAGGGTACCAAAACTAGTGTCTGCATAAGGGTAAAAAAGAGTTAAATGCTGCGCGCCATATATGTATATGAATACACAATAGTTCGAAAAAGCGCAAGATTTTCCAGAGGATATTGACTACGTGACGAAAACCTAATACGATTTGAAAAGGTTGTTATTTGATTTTGAATCCGATTTTATTATATGTTTAGATGTGTATAAAATCCTTGTAAACATTTAATTGTTTGGTATCAAACCTAACTCAATAATATTACCATATATACTCATATATGAATCATTTCCATCAATCACAATAGATTTATTCAAACCCTATCAACTTACTATTAAAGTCCTTCAAATTTTAAACAGTAAAATAAAATACATATTGTAGTTTTCATCACAAAAGAAGATACTGAACAATTATTTTGATTGATAAATTCCATGAATCATTGAAATTGAAATAAAGCAAAACTATAAAAGTTGTTAACAAATTTTATTTTTTATTGAATTCATCGTTTTTATAACTGTCACATTAACACGCGTAACATTTAACAATTTGATGTGATATTTATTAACATAGAACTGTGCGTAGGAGAGGCCCCATAAATTACAAATGGAAATAATTGGAGTGACGAGGAGAAACAATAGGGCCAAGTCCATCCATCCATTTCTATATGAACTGGTCTCTCGGTTTTCTGATTTATTTGTATAAAATTTGGAACAGCCACGTCTCATAATCATCAAAAATCATATTTTCGCAACACAAAGTCTCGGTTAATAGAAAAAATCAGTCTCTAAACAAAAACTAAAATAATCTTGGTCTTAAACATCTCCTGAAATACCCGCCATTAATAAGAAGTTCAAATCTTCGAATACCGTCCAAAAATGGATTAATCAAGTCATCAACAACAGCTTCATGACATCGAGGCCTGGATGTGTTAGTGGTAATACACACGATTTTCACATTACGGAAAGGCTCAAGCTCCTTCCTACGTTTTAATGGCCTAATGATATCAATGAGGAATAGTGTTTCTTGTCATGAAGGCTGTCGTGGAGACATCAAATACTTGATAAAGGAAAGCACTTAGACCTCAAAACATAGCGCATGTATTGGTTAATTGGCAATAAATCAAAACTCAGCCTTGAAAATAAAATACGACAGATACAGCTTTGGAGAACTGCATCTAAATCCGATGTAAACATTCTGCAAAGGTAACAAAACCTAACACTACGTAAACTCACCGGTGCGCCATGGTATATTCGCAACGACGATCTACACAGAAACCTACATATGCCAACGGTCATGGAAGAAGTTGTCCGCTTCAGCAAGAGTTACATGGAAAGGCTCAGATTACATCCAAACCAAAACACAAAACAAAACTTCTAAACACGGACTCCACACAATGCAGACTTAATAGACCTCATCCTATGGACCTGACTGATAGTATTTAAAATAAATTTTTCCGTACGTGTTATTTTTTTTTCTTTTAACTTTAAGACACATATAATTTAGTAATTTAGATTAATTTATTAAAGTTCTCTTACAGGACTATTTACAAGCTTTTAACAAAAAAAAAAAAAAATAATAATACTTAGGAAAAATAATTGGTAAAGCTGTCTATAAACTTCCTAAATTTTCCAAATATTTATGGACACTAGAATTATCGTTTCTCAATTAATATCGATCACTTCTTGAGTCACTATTTCTAAAAACATTTTGCATAGTGATATAACAACATCTGATCACGTGGGAATTCTATTAGTTTTTCGAGAAATAAATTTTCCATCATACTTACATATAAATCAAGCTTTGCATTTGAGTTTGCTTAAACAATAACAACCGCAACTATTACAATAGACATATGTACTTACTACTTATAAACATTTAATTTAATTAATTTTATGACTAAACCTTTTTTTTAGTGATTGACCCATACGATATTACAATATATTGTATTTGAAGATACATATAATAAAATGAAAGTCATTAAAGAGTAATTTCATTGCATTTTAAACGCCTTTTATTTTACAATTTGTTAGATTAAGTTTGCTAATAACATTGCACTTTGATTTATAACTTTCCAAAATCCCATTGTATCCCATCTTTAGTGTTTGTTTGGAGCAACTATAACAAAATGTGCCATGGCCCTCAGCTTAATCTTTTGACCATAAATCTAAGTAAGTATTTTAAAAGGGTTTACAGATGGGAACTCTAAATTTATCATCATTTGTCGAACTTCTAAGCAAAAATTTCTGAGAAAACTAAGCTCGACTCTTAGACTAGACAAAGCTATTGAAAATATTAAACAAAAAAATTAACAACAAATATGAGGTTATTGTTGAAACAATATGTTTGGAGAACCTTCAACTGTCAGTCAACGACTTTAAGTAGAATTATATGAGGAGCGAGTCACTGCAATTTGCAAAGCTACAAACTTCATACTAGACAAAGAAAAATATAAAATAAAGAATTTCAAAATAAAATATGAAACAAAAAAAAAAGCACTGTATGGTAAGTACTTACTTATGATTGAATGCTCATTAGGATTTGGTACAAGTGTCTAACAATTACACATAGTCATAGGCGTAGATATGGTACAAGGTATTACTAAATTTAACTATATTTTTGAATCGCTCATATCTTTTTGTAAAGTTTTACATACATTTCTGTAAATATTTAAACTGTTGTCAAATATTTAAACTTAAATGAGGCTATATACTCAAGGCCCATGTTAGATCTGTCGTTTATTTAACTAGTATATTATAGAACAGTCTTATATAAAAACATATTCTGTAACCATAAGTTTGTATCTAGATATGGCAGATCAAAATATACAATAAAATCATATAATTATTTCCAGAAAAAGTTAGTAGCAATATTCTAAATAGGAATAATACCGATTTTCACCTTTAACTTAAGTTCTAAAAAAGTTGATAGCTCTATATTCCAAAATATTCCAAATATTTCAATATGGAAGATTTTTAAGAAAAAACTTAAATATTTCAATCAGACGCTTCTGTTTTTAGTTGCAATGGCATCGAATCGTGAGGAGTGGATAGAAGTGGAGTGGAGCAAAGTAGATTTAATGACAAATATTGACACATTAATTTAGCTCGGATAAATATTGCGCATTTATGATAATTTTATTGAGTGCGCGACACATTTGGATTGGGTCACCTCAACTAAACTTAGCTCAGAGTTTTTTACCTTTCCTAAACAAATTAAACTCTGATTATGAAAATGAACATTATGAAGATGTACTAAGAGACACCATACCAACAACAACAACAACAACTAATGACTACTAGCCAAGTTGACGACATCAGTTCAAGTCAATATCACATATGGGATTACAAGTACTTGAGTATGAATAAATGTGTGTTTAGTAAGTATTGTGAAGTCAGTATAGCTATAACGTACCTAGTACTTACTCGTAGTTGCAAAATCTAATGGCATATCTAAATTGTTATGCGCCCGGAGCATTCAAAACGAATGTGTTGACGACTTTGCGACGAATGCTTTGTAATTATGCTGATTTTTATTTGTTTTCTTTATGGGCTTTTTTTTTGGCGGTTATACGAAAAGGTTTTTTTTTGTTTTCTGTTTTTGTGGGAAACTCGTTTGTTTTTAGTTGACTCAGTGTCTGTTTAAAATCCAAAATTTGTTTAGTGCTACACCTTTATTTGTTATGATATTAAAACATTGTTGTGGATGG
Organism: Amiota communis; assembly: GCA_037043315.1. NCBI lineage: Eukaryota > Metazoa > Arthropoda > Insecta > Diptera > Drosophilidae > Amiota > Amiota communis. The sequence continues at coordinate 262,645 of JBAMAV010000388.1, forward strand.
TTTTCGTTCTTCATTTCTCATGTATTAACATCTATGCAAAAGCTACATACTTAAAAAGGTTATGCAGGCTGCTCACGATTGTTCGTGAGTTCACCCAGAAAGCTTAAGGCCCATTGTGATAAAACGTGAAAGGGTACTGGGGTTGTGAGGAGGGAAAGTAATCTTCTAATGTCCAAGGTTAGTCTCAGAGATTACCCTTTTTCTTTAGAACCAACCTGAGGAGTCCACGAACGGATTTAGGTCCCCCAAAGGACATTTGCCAAACTACCTAACTACCTAGTCCACCAAGCAGAGTAAGGCAATCACAGAGGAAGTGTTGGAGGCTCTCCGGTTCCTCGTTATCTTCACACCTACGACAGAAGTCATGATGTGGAACCTGCATCCTTTGGGCCATCAGCCCAATAGTGCATAGCCCTGTCATAGCTCCCGTCAACGGCCGAATTTTTTTCTTGTTGAAGTTTAGGAGCTCGGAGGTTCTCGTTGATTGATAGCAAGGCCAAAGTGTCCTAGAGACAGTACAGCCAGACTCATTTGCCGACTTACTGCATACTAGATCTCTGATTTTCACTTCCAGGCATATGAGGATATCCTGTAATGGTCTGTAAATTTTGGCAACTGATTGAGGCACAACCATTTCCGAACCATTCCTGGCGCAATCGCCATATTATTATCTTGGATATTAGAGTGACCCAACACCTAGATAGAGTGTTGCCGAGCTTGATTAAGAACTTGTATCGTACAGCCGACAGAGCTTTGATATCGGCCTAGCTGTCAACAAACTCTATGAACTGGAATTTGAAATTTGATAAAGATGTAGCTTTCTTGAAGTAAAATATAGCCAAAAATCTGTATTTAAGATGCTTCAACAAGAGCAATCTTCTATACCTATTGCCGGGTATTTTGTTTGAGTCTTGATATACAGAGTCTCAAAAATTTCATGACCCTTTTAATTTTGCCTTCTTTGAATTCTATGAAAGACTATTTCTATATCTTCTATAGTGTGATCTTATAATGTTAAGACACCTTTTTTCGTCCACTTGCGCTTAGCTTGAGCAAATATAAATGAGACTTACCCCAAGATTTCGTGCTTCTTTTCTTGCAAAAGATTGTTTTTTTCCCAAATTTGTATTTTTATTTTTTTTTTTGATTTGTAATATTTATTTATTAAGTATTTATTTATTTAAAATGCTTTATTTATTTGTGATCTCACATAAATTTGTCACGATTTAAGAAGTGATTCTCTGGCATTTTATCCATTTCGACTTTCGCATGTTCTTCTATACACTCTACATATGGTCGTCCTGTTTCGACGGCAGTAGTCAAACCATTCCGCACTGCAATAGAACTAATTGTACGCAAGTCCCTGGCCCAATCTAAGGCGGCAAAGACCCTTATCATGGAAGTAAGAATACCATTATTGTAATCACCAAATTCACCGCTCAAATAATCATTGGGCAGTAAATAGTGGAATTGTGGCCAATAGCTTTTTGTTATCAAGAAAATGCTATTCGAATCTGAAACTTTGAAATCTTTGTCTAGACCCCAGACAAAGTGTGCTGAATTAATTAGATAAACGATATTTGATACAATCAGATAGCGTAGTGAGAAAGAAACCAGAATGGCGGCAGACAGTGAATCGCCCCAATATTCCAATGGTGCATTTATCGGCAAAAGCGCATGCAACACAATAAAAAGTGGCCAGTAAAAACTGAAATATAATAAAATGATACAGTCAAGTTATGATTATATAAGATTATTGTTATATATGGAATACCGTTTTTGGAACATGACCACTTTATCAGTCTCAATGTCAGACATGTCCACTTGCGTGAGCAGCTCTTCCTGTTCTTGTGAGTAATTGACAAGTTGAGCGCGCACATGAGCATCGAAAAAGCTGCGATTGCTGTAGTAGGGATCTTCATCTTGACGGAACTTCGCATGATGTAAACGATGAGCACGTACCCAATTATAAATGGAGCCCTGGTATTAATAGTAAACGGAAATGGTATTAAGCTTTTGTGGTTTAAAACTTTGCTATAAAGGGTGTTAAAATTTGAGTTTTATTTTAAATTTGACAACATTTATTTTACAGTTACTAGATGACACCAAAGGTTTATCATGTTTAAAGTAAATACATTCTGGTTATTGAAAATGGATCGTGGCACGAGTGAAAAACGTGTTTTCTTTCATAAAACTTATTTTAAATAATCGTATAATTTCTTGCATACATTTTTCGCATAACGATGATTCAATTTGAACACCCTATATTAACAAAAGCTCATGAAATAAAAAGCTTTCAAAAGCTACCTAAGCAGTGTCTTAGATTTAAACGGGTGCTTTTAGTTTACTCACTTGACCAGTCAAAGTTTGTCCGATCATTAGGATCACACGCAGTAGTGATGAACCCGTATAAGTGCGATGCGCCCACAGGCGATGTGCTCCAATGGTGGCTCCCAACACACCCCATATAGTCAGGGCAAATGCTATTTTGACAAAGAAAATTTGAAGAAAATAAATTTAATCAAAATGGTATAAAAAAGCGGCAAGGTTAAATGCTTTGAATTGAACTCACTGAATGTGATCGTTGTTAATGAGGCCCCCGTGAATAATACGTAAATTCCATAAAGTCCAAGTATATTCAAATGTATGTAAAATAGAACAAGCGGCCAGCTTGCTTCACGCTTTTGACGTTCATCGAGTGTTGCTTTCGACGTCGTGGTGGGGACGTTTGTAGTTTCCATTTCTGTCGGATTTTTCTGGATTATTTCTTGTAACATTAAATGGTGAATGGTGGATGAGAAACAATTTACGTAATAAAGACTTGAATATTTGTGAATATGATTATCTGAATGTAATTATAATATAATAGATTAGTTTTTGAATGAGTTCTATCAAAGAAAGTTTTATGTTTTGGTATAATTAATTGTTGAGAATTAAAAAGGTCATTTATCAAACGTTCATTTGTTTTATATCAATTAATCATTTCAATGTAAATTTCTACGATTTTGTTTTTTTTATAAGTTAAGTACAAGGTCACAATTTATTCAGCGAATAATAAATTAGATCAAATTCTATATACATGAAGAATATAATATCTTATATTTGCAAAGAAAAGTGTTAGGACTCACTTTCAATAACCACTCATACTTGGGAAAAGATTATGCTTCTCAAAAGATATGAGGTACTTACGTACAACACTTGAGGCGAAACTGCTTTGGAACAGTCACTTAGAAACTACCATTAACATGGTCATGGCCACAATGTGAATCGGCAATAGATTAATGGACAAGAACTGGGACTGAGTCCGAAGACATCATAGTATACGCTGTACCTATGACGATGACGATGTCGACAACAACAGCAACACAACCACGTTTCTCATCATAAACATAACCAAATCTGTGTCGTCAATGCATTAAATGTAATGAAGATAAGGAAAATATCTCAGCCGCCGGTCCCGGCAATAGTAAATCCACCATAGGCATTGAAGAATCCTCATACAACAATACGTTTAGACGGTGATGGTAGCTTTAGCGTTTCGGCGTTTATGGCAAGACACACATATTGAAGCCTGTTTCGGTGCAGGAAATATGGTCTGCCTTGCAAACGCTACATACAGTTTCTAAAAAGGCTTGTGAAAATAATTTTTATCCCGGTGGACCATCACACTATTGGCTCGCCTACTATGACAGTCACATTGAGGCGGATCAGTCATGTTTAAATGAATGGATTCGTTAGGAAGTCGACGTCCGCCCTCACCAGTTGCCATAAGAAATAAGCTAAGGAAGAAACCGAGAATACGCTGCACCTGTATGGTGTACCAAACTAGACAAAAGTATCAAGTATATTCAGAGTGAAAATATTGGCTTATGACAAAGTTCACTTTTAGACACCTTCTAAATCCACAAAAATAAAATTCAAATAATGGTAAATCGCAACAATATTTTCTAGTCAAAAAAATATAAGAGTAGAGACTTCTTTTATGCCATCAAGCTCTCGCGACAGAACTCAGTGAATACTACGATTAACTTGGAAATGTATCCGTATACACTCAGGCTTCTTAACAGAACATTGTAGAGTCATGAATCACTTACTTAATATGCGAATAAGTCTCAACGATCAATACATTAGGCCTAATCAAGGCCACAGTGCCAAGGTGACTATCATTCGCCCTTTCTCAAATTTATCTAATCTATTACTATATAATATCGAGCAAACCAATCATTGTCTCTAGTATTATTGCATTGATCAACTTTAAATTTGTATAGTTTTGAATCATAAGTATCACTAATAACAATTCAGAAACAACAAATTAATGTTCTCCTACAGTATATAACTAAATAAATTCGTATATTTACAAATTAAAATGCAATACAACTGTGTAATTTTTATAATTTTTCAGAAAGGAGCGCCCCAAATTGAAGAATAACATGCTTTATTGAAAATTTCTCCTATTATGGGGCTTACTCTGCTCCGATTAAGTAATTTAATCTGCTTCTTCTGTGCATCAGGTATAGTAATAAGTTCTGATCTTGTCCAAAAGGCAATGGGTTTGGGATTTGATTTATTTTGACTTGTCTAGATTTTTTAAGTTTGTAAGATTGAACATCGTGGGAAGGTGCTCGTATACAGAACATTGTAATCATGAAACACTTCTTTAATAATATAAAAAAATTTATGTATTTTTTTAAATGTGAACAAACTAGACTAACTAAGTAAATAGAATCAATGTTAGAAAGGGGAATACAAAGAGAAACAAATTTGAATTAACCAACGACCAACAGATATGATACGTAATAAAATTACAAATCTTTTTATAATTTTTCAGAACGGAGCGCCCCAAGTTGAAAGATAACATGACTCATTCAACACTTATACCATTGTGCTTCGATTAAGTGATTTACTCTGCTCCTTTTGTGTATTAAGTACGTTATGATTAGGTATAGTAATAAGTTCTGATCTTGTCCAAAAGAGAATGGGTTTGGAATTTAGTTGATTTTGACTTCTCAATACTTCGAAAACGGTTTGTAAGATTGAAAAACATATCACTTAAAGTCAAACATATCGCTTAAAGTCAAACATTTACGGTAATTATAGTACTATCAATTTGATTTGTTGAATGCGTTATTTGTTCAACTTTTGCATGCGATGGTAGTGATTCAAAGGACCATAACTTGTTCCAATATCGAAACATTGATTTGGATTTGGAATACAAGTTGTGGACTTATCAGAAGGCTGAGTAGGCTGGAGCATAAGGCGGCAGTTTTTTAGGGCGTCAAATTTGTGGCCACAATTTTTGAAATGAAAATTTCTTTAGGTACGTTTAGTATTTGACCGTAGCTATACGTCTGTCAGAAAAAAGTGTATAGCAAAAAACATTTATGTCGCTTGCTTTCCTTGCTTGTTGATGTATGCTTTCCATGTGAGCAGCAGAAGCCCAAATGGCACGAATGTGTATAACAACTGATCGACGGCTCTTCTTTTGTCTTGACTGCTATTTTTCACACAACGATCCAGAGATGTGCAGTGAAGACAATATTTGAGAACCAAGGATTTAATGACTGCAAAAATGCAGAACACTAGTATCCTTAGTTTGATAGTTAAATGTGAGATTGATGTCTGATTCGACAATTTACTGCATGTCCAAATTATGAAGATGTTACTTATTGGAGAAACGTTCTGAAGAGGGCTGTTGCCGTAGTGAAGCGGCTAGGTTCAAGAGTCCACGCTTTCAGAGGAAATATTACAAACTTCGGTGATCCGCATAACGGGAATTATTGTATGATTTTGCAACTGTTAACTGGATTAGATCCTTTTTTAGCGATTTGGGAATCAAGGATCTGGAAGTACCAGTTACTTATTAAAGACCGTTTGCGATGAGTTTAACACTATTTCTCCTGCAATCTTAACTGCGTCGTTGGGCTGTAAAAATAATTTAGGAACTGACACATCGATCCCCTAGTTCACAATCATACAAAATACGAGAAAAATGTAGTGTAATTAGGACGACAAATGTACAAATCTAAGCGAATTATAGATGGGCGGCAAAATTTGAATAGCCTACTGGTGGCAAATGTGTAAATCCGCCACTGTGGAACACATTACATAAGTTCTTTTGCCTCTAGCAACACATCTTGCCGAAAGGCGCAACTACTCTTCTCTTCTCCTTTTTTTTCAAATCATTTCACTGTTAATGCTACGCTCTCTACTATTTAAGTATGTGTCCGAATGATTTTTCTTCTAGTATATGTACCTGCTATATGCTATATGCATGGTAGAAGGGTATTAATTAATTTTTGTTAAACCGAAGTGTAATTACTATAAAATCTTTTCAAACAACAGTTGTTATATATTATTATATTTGGAAGTCATGATGTTACGTAACATTGTGTTTTCTTTTTCATTTTTTACTATTGTGTAACGAAAATTAATATTCAATATTTTCTAAACGAAAGATGTCATACTCATGTATCCAAACACTTTCACATTTTCACACAATTTTAAGCACCTTTAATCCTTCAAAGAAAGGTATCCTTTATACACTAAAATTAAACAATTCAGAAGCCTTAAGCCTCGAGGACTAATGTAAGACACAAACGATGATTAGAGCGACGTCCAACACAGGCGCCGTCGAAAACGAAACTAATCGTGTTCAAAATGCTTTGAAATTGTAAAATAATCAGAGTCCGCAAGTCAAGCTCATTAAAATGTCAATGTCCCCGGTTGAATTTAAAGTAGCCAACAAAACAGAAAATAAAGTAATACAACCTCTTCCGTCGTACTTTGTCTGTTGCGCCTAACAACATTCGACGCACAACTTGCATTAATTATCCAAGTAGAATTTCTAATTTTGTTATTTTTGTTCTTTGACAAAATTATAATATGTATAAATTTATTAAAGCTTATTAACAAAAGTTGTATGTAAATGTCATATGTAAGTAACTAAATCAGATCGCATTTACAGCGTATTTTTGTTTCTTTGTTTGTGTGCCAAATCTTTGCTGCACACTTAATACTATATAGCAAACAGTAGAAGGTTAATGCGACAGCGTCTCTAGTGACGACGCTGGATTAATCACACATTTTCACAAGCTCAGCAACATCTTCGCGTGGCAAATCAAGATCACCATAGCCCCACACTTGATCCTTATGGGCATGATCATCACTAAGGAAACGCGAACCATCACCGCATTTTGCAGCACGTCTTTGCACCATATCTGGAGAAACTGATTTACCTAAAACATATTGCATTGCATTGATCTGTTATCATATTCATTATAAGCAGAGAAACTTACGTCCACTGGCTAAACCCAATCGTGCACAAAGATCAATGAAGGCGGTTGTTACATTCAAAGTATAGTTTCCGAATTCGCCTGTCTTATAGTCCCAGGGGAATACATGATGATAGTTGTGCCAACCTTCACCGAGTGCCAAAAATGAGACAATTGGAGCTTCCACAGGCATAATGTTTCTATATAAAGAAATAGTAACAGGTAAGTTAAGCTTTATAATAAATTGAATTTTGTTGATTTTGACTCACTTGTCATATGGCTTATTGCCCCACATATGTGCCACACTGTTGACAAAGAATGCAATATTCAATGTACAACAGAATCGCATGTTAAAATTAATCCAGAAAGACATCCAGAGACTCTCATTCCAAAAATAACAAGGCACGGCAACAGGCAATGCGATCGAACAGAGAGCAAAAAGTATTACATTATATTTACGTTGAAACATAACAACGGGATCATTTTCCAAATCGGACATATCGATGACCTTGCGTTTCTCAATAACCTGGGGATGTGGCGTCAAAAAGAGCCAACCAACATGAGCAAACCAAAAGCCACGTTTCGCATTATGTGGATCAGCATCAGTTTCAGAGAACTTGTGATGTATTCTATGATCAAGTGCCCATGTATAAGCATCACGCTGTTGATGATATCATATAATTTATGAGAGATAATTTGATAATTCTAGACGGTTTCATCATTCGCACACTTACCTGTCCCGCAATTGAAAACATAAAAGCGAGCAAAATCCGCAGCGTCAATGAGGCATTATAGGATTTATGTGACCAGAGGCGATGAGCACCGGCAGTGATGCCAACGCCCGATACCCAAACAGTAACAACAACTGAAAAAAACAACATCATCAACATCAATCCAATATACTCGTATGTACATACATATTTATATTATATGTATCATATATTGTATTATACTACACACATTAAATTACAATTTAGTTAATAGTTCACATTTTACTTTTATCATTTGGGGAGCCAGAGCTTGTGTCATGTATTTTTGGTTAGCTATGATTGCTACTTATTTACATACGATACTTAGATATAGTATAATGGTATACAAAATTATATTATTGTATACTATAGTATATTGTATCTACATAGTATGAGCAAAACCATCGATTGGTGCCTTGTCTATGAATTCTCATTTAACAATTGATTCGTTAAGTTTAATTGTTCTATTGTCAAAGTTCACTTTCAGTTTTACTTATATTTACCATACAATTTATACGAGTACAGTAGAAAATTACTACTACTTTTTATTGTCATTCTACTATACCCTGCAGCAATCTTAGTAATAATACGATACTGGTATTATTAATTTACATTTACAATTTTATCATTCAATAGAAGATACTATATAGTTCTAACTGAGTCAATATAAAATATTTTGTATAGAGAAATAAATAAACAGCATCACTTAGAATATTGATCCATTGACATACATATTTCTTTCCCATGCTGATTCGTTTTTTTATTAAATTAGAAAACTTTTCTTGATTTCAGTTTTTGTTGCATTAATTCATAATATTGGTGCTCGTAGTGTTCAAATAGTTCGTGATAGAGGGAGAGATTTTGAATTTAATATAAAAAGCGAGCAAATAGTTAAAAATCAGCCAAGTGTGAGTCGGACTCGCACACGGATGGTTCCGTACCATCATACAAGATTTTTTTAACTTTATTTTAGTTTTATTATTTGTTTGTTAGTTTTAGTTTTAGTTTACTCCTTGCAATAAATAAAAAAAATAAAAAAAAAACTCGCTCACTCAGGTGTCTGAGTCTTACACACTACCACTACGCCATTGATGATGCCAATGTTAAAATTTCATTCTACCGAAACCAAAGATGTTAGAAGTTTCTTGGGAACCCCTTTAATTTTTTAACTTTATTTTAGTTTATTATGACAATAAAAATATACCTTTTGTGAAAATTTCAACTGTCTATCTATTACGGTTCATGAGATACAGCTGGAGTCAGACGGACGGAGGGCGGAAGCTTACTACTCGTAATAGGGTCCCGGTAGTACCCTTTGGGTACGGAACCCCTAAAAATGGCTGGATTGACTTGATATATTGTTTTAAGAATAAAGTACGAATATCTCCTTCACACTTAATATACTTATATATCTCATTTACTATTTCTTGATATAAACTGAGCCAAAGTCCAAACCAAGTTGTAAGTTGTTTGATCAATCAAAGATAACTTCAAGATTAGTTCCTACGGATATACTTAACTACAAGGGAATGTTTATAGAGATTCATCAATCCTGTGTTTGACACCTCGAGTGCTCACATGGGAACTTTTCGACTTTCATGTACAATACATAAAAGCTACTTATTACCTACTAAATCTGTTTTAGAGCATATACCCAAGGATTTTGTTTGAACTCCGCTTTGTAAATTCAAGAATGAACAACTGGACAATACCTCCTCACTGTTCTTGTGGGTCAAAAGGGAAACCACTTATGTTTTTATGCATGATAATGCAAGGATTCATGTTAATCAATATAAGTGCAATGGCTTTCTTATTATCATCCCCTGTTAACACTTTAGTCTGAACGAGATTGACAATCTCGGGGCAGTGTTGGCCAAAAGTTAATTTGCTGAACGATTAATTAATCACTAATCTAAAATTTTAAATTTCATTTTCTTCAACACCCACGCCAACTTAAAAATTTTTTTTATTGACTATTCTGTAACTTAAAAGCAAAATTTTCGATAACTTGAAAAAATCATCAAATTTAATATGATTATAAGTAATCAAATTAATTAATTGATTAAAAAAATAAATGATTAATGTCAACACTACCTCGGTGGAATACTTGATCGTCTTGCTTGTACCGATAATAACAAGTATAATTTTGTTGAGGAACTTAAACTTGTCATTTTGAGTGAACGGGAAAAATTCGAACAAATCTATATATTAAAATTAAATAATTTTATGAAAAGTAGGTAACTCATTGATATGGCAAAATCACAAGGAAATCTTATTTAATTCTATTCTATTATCTCATAGATTTATGAATTGCTTGCTTCTACCAACAACGATAAATTCTGAAGTGTACTGTCATCAGCTGGACAAATTGAATGATTCACTTAAACAGAAAAGGCCAGAATTAGTCAATAGAAAAGGTGTAGTGTTCCACCAAGAAAATGCGAGCCTTCATACAAGTTTAGTAACTCGCCAAAACTTTTTACAGCTTGAAATAGATATACTGCCACACCCACAATATTCTACAGATCTGGCACCATCTGATTATTACCTGTTCCGGTCGCCACAAAACTTTTTGCACGGTAAAACTTTTACTTCAAATGAGGAAGCCAAAAATCACCTGGATCAGTTTTTTGCTAGCAAAGAACAAAAATTGTATGAGCGTGGAATCATGCTACTGCCAGAAAGATTGCAAAAGGTATTGAATCGGTATGGACAATATATAATTCAATTATACTTATATTTATTAACTATACGGAAATCATAAATAAAAATCATTAAACAAAACGAACTACCCAATATGAACAGCATGTTTCTTTAACATGCTTTGTTATAAAAATTAATCCTAAAGTTATAAATAGTGTCCGACGAAACAGGATTTTCAGCCGAAACCGAAAACGAACCTTCGGCATGTTAAACTCTTACTTATATCGAGACTGTTAACTCGTGTTAAATGAAATAAAGAACAATAGCAAAGACCTGCGAGGGCTTTCCCCCAGGCAAACTGAAAAGTAATTTCGGTAAAAATTACGTATTTAGTTATCGGAAAATATTTGAAAAATCCCATCACGAAAATTTAATGAGAAAAAGAGTTTTTTCAATTTTCTTACTAAATGGTGGGCAATCTAATAGTCCGATTTTGATGTAATCATTAAATGGATAAAAGCAAATTTTTTTTCAATGAGTTTCACTTTGTTTGATAGTTTGACTCCACTTACCAAAACAATTAAAAATTTCAAAAATAATTAAATATATTTTTTAAAAAAGACAAAGCTAGCATTGGACGTTATTGAGTGTTACCAAAAATTTAAAGAATTTCTCTGTTTTTATACATACTTCCCAATTCTTA
>JBAMAV010000389.1:0-61885 GCA_037043315.1 Amiota communis
TAAACACATTTTGGATGATTGCACAAAACTACAAAACACTAGAACCCAGCTGTTTGGGCATAATCTACCTTCCACCTTCCTCAAAACTCCTTCTCTTGATAATATTCACAAAATTTCCTCATTCATCAAATGTTCAAACATATCCAATTTAATTTAACCAGTTTTCTTTTTATAATAGACAAGTCGAAGGCCTTGTAGCTAGTACTCTTAAATTTTAAATAGATTATATATTATTAGTAACATATGTATATAAACTAAACTTGTACATAAATAAATAATAGATCTCTATTACCTACTCACTTAATTTCAAACATGATGATGATAATGATCAACAAATACATATGTTGATGATAATGATCAACAAATACCTATGATGATAATGATCAACAAAACGTAAAGCAACAAGAAAAAACATAAAGCAATAACAAAAGAGAATGTGCGTAAAAAATATACATAGAACAAAAACAAAATGCACAAAAAACAACAACAACAAATTGGACGAAAATTTTTCGATCCAAAAAGGGGTAAAATTGCAACGCTTCTCACTCCGCCCACCGTAATGTTACACAGTCCTAACTAAACGTAACTAATTCTATGATCCTTTAGCTTTAAATAGATTTTGGATGTGGACAATAGTTTTGCAACTACAACACCAAACCCATACGCATACGAACATAATCATACGAATTCTTTTTCTACAATTTTATTTCACTTACCGGATATGATTTTATTCCAGAAAAATGTAACTTGTTAGTCAAAACAATTGATTGAGGGAACGAGTTAACTAGCTTTTTGAACAGATGCAGCTTCTGTTGACACTACTTCTATTAGTTTTCTACCGGGATTCACAAACTGCATAGGGTGACCAGCCTTCATCAATCAATAGTTCTAATCTATTAGGCCATACACATTGAGTTATGAATCATGGATCGGTTGTGTTTGCGAAGATTCACGTTTAGCGCACACTCTAGTGAATCATTTATTTATTCCCCACGTCACTATTCTAAATAACTACAGCAATATTTTAAGCTATTTTTGCGATAATATTATAATAAATAATATCAAAAAAAAAAAAAAAAAATAAAATTATTTATTTATTTTGTGAGGTTGATATAATTGCAACAGCACTTGTTCGGTTTCTGCGAATTTTATTCTCTAAAAATAACACGCTTAACCAATACCTTGCATTGAAAATTTGTGTCGCTAGTTGGAAATTTCGGTTGAATTTTTACCCATCATAGAGACTACATAAAGAATTTACTATATTACCAACTTTTATCGAAATCGATTTATAAATTTAGTTAACTTTAATAGCTACTATTTTCCGAGGTTTCAGGGATATTGCTCTTTATTTAACTACAAATTTGTTATCATACAATATAAGATATAATATAAGTTTTATAATGTGTCACAAGACTTGTCTGCACTTAAGCGCAGCAAAATCAATTAAAAATTATTTGCAATCCAATTTCCCTTAAAATGCAGATTCTATGTTAAGCAAAGCAATATTGTTTAACCTTTGCTCCGTCAACGTTGTGCGTAAATACTTTTTAACTCGTTGCAAACAAGAAAACTATTGTTCTCCGGATAGTTACTGGCGGGAGTAATTTCGAACAGCAATTTCCACGTTTGGGTAAATGGTTTGAAGACTTTCTATTCGTAATACCCATTTCACCCTGAGCATCCAATGTACATTTCTTGAATGCTGCATTCAATGCTACATTCGTCAACAACAACAACAGTGAAAATTACGTAATTTTGTAGTTGTTGTTAAATGTACATTCAATAAGAATGCAACTAAAATGCTGTTTGTGAAATTGGACAGTCTACGCATTGCTGGGTAATTGTTGTTGTATTTTAGATCATTTTCGATTTTCTTTCTCTTTTTTTGTTACGTGCCAACATTTTTTACAAGATTTTCATAAAATAAGTATCACGAATAAAAAAGGGAACTGCAAGAACTATTTGAAAAATGCAATGTGAACACTTTCTGTGATTGCGGATGTTGATGCTCAGTGTGAAACCACTATAATAATACATTCAGACAAAGCGTAACGTGAAGTTCTGGCAGAACTCGTGTTCAAATTACAACAACCACAGGGAAAATTAATGAAATTTGTAGTTGTTGTTGTAGCTCAGAACTCGAGTTCTGGTCTGACATGGTCAGTGTAAAAAGTGTTGGTAAAATTTGGACTCTCTTAGGTAATTGCCGATAGTCTTGTTCTTTCTTTTTGTTGCGCGGGTATAAACAGCTGATGATGATAATATATTTAAGGAAAATATTAATTGTAATTTTTTTTGTAATCTATTAACAAAATACGTAGCGAAAGTACGACTCTTTTGTTATGGCGACGACACATGTTTCGTCGCAACGCCATACCATTCGTCCTGCAACGGCTACATCAGATGATCGTTTAGACAAGATTAAGCGCGATATCGCGGAGATCACAGGTACGATGACTCTTTTAAAGAAAGAAATTTCTGACAACAGGAAGGAAAAGCGTACTCAGGAGCCACAATCCTCAAATCAGGTTTCACGACTGTGCTACTACCACCGAAAGTTTGCGGCTAACCCTCAGCGGTGCATACATCCATGTACATGGATTGCAAAACAGGAAAACTAAAAAGCTGTCGTTCGTAAAGGCAGTTAATGACAGCAAACATTCACCGTACCGCCTTAATAAGGAGTTTAGGCTCCAGTATATCACCATCCCTCACATAAAAAATTTTTAATTGATTCGGGTTCAGTTATTTCACTCATGCCGATACCGAGGTTAGAAAAGGGACAGTAGAAAAAGAATGAATTCAAACTATATGCTCCCAACACGTCAAATATTAACACATAAGGCACAATCAGCACATCTTTTGACCTCAATCTGCTACGCAAGTTTAAATGGTCCTTTATAATTGCCGGGGTGCAGTCAGTAATCATCGGAGCTGATTTTCTCACACAGCACGAAACGCCTCATAGACCCTAGCACGTCATTATCAGCCAAAGGAAGCCTTACCGAAGTTAAAATATACAACATTTCAACAATCGACTCCCAGAACTTCTGCAAATGTTATATCGAGATAACACGTCCAAACATGTCCCTCGCAACAATCGTCAATAATGACAAGGCACACTACATTGAAACCAACGGTGCCCCAGTCTTCGATAAACAACGGCGCCTTTCTGCTATAAATCTGGACCTTACGCGACGTGACTTTTATTTGCTGCAATGTGAGGTTATTCGACCTTCTTCTAGTCAATGGGCAAGTCCAATTCATCTTGTTCCTAAAAAACACTACAGTTGGCGTACTACAGGTGATTACCGAAAACTTAATTCTCGCACCATTCCAGGACCGCTACCCTGTGCCGACTGTGAGGACATTCTACAGCAAATGCATGACTGCAAAGTTTTCTCTACAATCGACTTAGTACGTGCATATCATCAAATCCCAGTGGCGCCTGAAGACATTCCGAAATCCGCTGTCACGACTACTTTTGGATTGCTTGAGTTTGGAGGCATGCCACCTGGCTTACGGCGCGTTTACTCTGGCTCGCACGAAGAGCTCCTGCAGCATCTGTCTACAATTTTGGAGATACTAAAAAAGAACCGTTTAAGCATTTATCCACAAAAATGCCAATTTTGTAAAAGTGAGGTTAATATCCTAGGTTTCACAGTCAACAATCAGGGTTTTAAGCTACCTGCTGAGCTGACACAAGCGACTTCCCGAAGCCAAAATCAATGATAGAGTTGCGAAGGTTCCTAGGGATGGTCAACTATTACAGGCGGTTGATTTCCAATGCAGCTGAGATGCAAATTCCGCTTATAGACCTTAATGGCGCAGAATGCCAAGCGTGAAATTACCTGGATGCCTGAGGCAAACAAGGAATTACTGATGCAGAACGAGCAGCATTCCTTCCACCTATAGCCCAAAAACGGACACAACAGATACGGTAATTGGCACCGCTCTCTCTCTCTCTTCTGCAGAAAAGAATTACAGTACTTATGATCGCGAACAGCTCGCCATTTTCGCCGACATCATTTACATCAATTACATTTTAGAAGGGCGATCGTTTGTTATCCAAACTGACCAAAGGCATCACCACGACAACTTCGGAAGCTGGACTTTATTTCTCAATTGTCTACAGAAATCGTACACACGCCTGGTAAAGAATTATCATGCCCAGCAGCCTTGATGCACAGACAATCTTTGAGGCCCAGCAAGCTCATGACGAAATTCTGCAATTAGCACAGAGCACATCTCTAAGTCTGCAAATACTGCATATTGACCAGTGCGACATTATGTGCTACTCATAAACTGGACACACAAGACCATACTTGCATGTCAGCTTGCGACATCGAACTTTTGACTCTATGCACGGTTTGGCACACCTTAGTGGTCGTACCACTGTTAAAATACTTAAACAGTGACACATTTGGTCAAATATAAACAGGGATACCCTAGCTTGGTCACGACAATGCGTTCCATGCCAGCGCGAATTGCAGCGTATCATCCTCAATCTAATGGCATGGTGGAGAGATGGCATTGCTCACTAAAAACGGTGCTAATGTGCAACGCACATGTTCCATGGCCAGAGATTTACCGACAGTTTTGCTGGATTCACGCACAGCTTTCAAGTCAGATTGCAGTCATCGCGTGCAGAAATACATTTTGGCAGGACTCTACGTATTCCTAATGATTTCTTCACATCAAAAATTGCAACAGTTCCTGTCGACCAGCACCGCTGCACTGAAAGGCTTCGGAAACTAATCCGCACAGTGAAGCCAACTCCAGCGGCGCACCACAGGAAGCCACAAGTAGTTTGTGCGAAAGAGTTACAAACTTGCACGCATGTTTTCAAATTAGTGACATCTGTAAAGAAACCTCTCGAGCAACCATACACCGGTTGAAGCAAAATTGTCCGTCGTATCAACGACATGGTCTACATAATAAGGATAAACAGTAAGGATAAGGCCATCTCCGTCGATCTACTCAAGCCAGCATTCCTTGCCAACGTCGACACTTCAGACGGCGAGCATGTGTCAACTTGTCCATCATCAGACAAGGTAAATTCAGACCCTATGTCGGCACCAGCAACTCCGCCTTTGCAGCTACATGGACATGTTCCGTTACCCTCGCCTACCGACGATGTCACTGAAGGGGGAGTAGATGTGGCGACTCAGTCTCAGCTGAAAATTGCCAATCTGGCAACACGGCACTGTCGCAAGAAAACACTTGCGCCTGCGAGCATGCAATCCATAACTCGCCAAAGATAATAAAAGTTTAAGTTTATTTCACGATTCGCGTAAACTTTTACATGCATCTGCACAAGCTGACCAATGAGTTGTTGATAGACACTGAAGGAGGAGTAGATGTGGCGACTCAGTCGAAGATGACAAATGTGAATCTGGCAGCACAGCACTGTCGCATCAAAACACTTACGCCTAGGGTGATATTTTAACTCTAGTGATAGATCATCTTGCGAGCATGCAAGCCATAACTCCCAAAGATAATAAAAGTTTAATAAAAATAAAAACGTAACCAAGTGAGTTCATTTGTTACTATACTATCGATCATTCGTTCTTGCTGAGAGAAATAAATGCGGGATACGAAATCAAAGTCAATGATTAGGTATACACAAAAAAAAATTAACGGTTGCGGCTCTCTGGTCCGTAAGACCATGTTCACACCCAGCATCATACTCAGCAGCCCATCTTGTTGATTCTTCTTTGGTAACGCCATTCGTTATTCACACTCAGCATTAGTACTCTAGCAACTATTTTCACATTCCTTTTCATGTTTCTTTCTTTATGAAGGTGTGCGTTCTGTCGCAAACCAAATTTCTTATCATTCCGCTTCCATTGACCAATATATTCTGCATTTACAATGCATCCTCACTATACGCAAGCCAAATGAAATGAACAAACGTCAGCAGAACTGCAAGTTGTTGCTGGCAGAAGCAGCTCGGCTACCCCGTCGGCCTCTTTTTCCCCTTGTCAACAAACAATAGTTGCGGGAGAGAATGCAGTCGCAGACAGGCTGATTGTGAACACAGTCTAACCATTTCAACAAACTGACAGCACTGTTCCGATCCTCATTTTGTATATGCAGTGAGCACGAAAATGGAGACAGTCTTCAGAAAAATTGTTTTCTAAGTCAGTAGAATAAACCAATGCATTGATCTTTTCTTTGACTTTTGACTCGCTTAGTTTCGTCAGATTAGTTATAAAATAAAATTTATTAGTTTCACCAAGGAGTAGCTTACGCTTTCGATTGTGTCGAAAATCTCTTTCATATTCCATTTGGTAATGTCCTCCACCCTCTTAAGTTTTTAACTTGTGGTGTTAATTCAATCGTTCGTAGGTGTGTACATATTTGCTTGAAAAATATTTTCGTTCTCCCATTCCACAACTTCGCTGTGTAAGCAGAGAGACGTATGGTCTTGTCAACGTTGTTGTTGTTGTTAGAAACGCTTAGTTTTCTCACCTGTTTTTGGCATAAAAATTACACATTACCAATCTAGAGATAAATACATTTCTAACCATATAATTTTCATGAAAATACGTTGACGTTAAGTAAGGTAAAATGGAACGAAAAGAGAGAGAAGGCTAGATAGCCTCCGTATTAATATATAGATATTCTTCATTGTATTTAAATTACTCGTAATTTGATATTTTACACACTTATAGTACCCATGCATGATGTAACGGTTTAGTTATACGTGTATCCAATCAATATTTGTTTATGCGTTCTTGTTGAAAACGAATTTGCTGATGCAAAGTTGCCATATATACAAAATATAATGTGGCTAACCCCTCAAAATAAGGTTGTTTTCAAAATCACATTGTATAAAGTACATTTTAAATATATACTCCTTATCTTGATTTCTAATAATGTTTTGCAATGAATTTCAAAACGTTTTGAAAACGCTAAGCGTTTATACTACAACTAAAAAGCGTTTATACTACATTTTAGTTCGTTTTACGAAAATAATGTTTTGTTTGAAATTACCACGTTTATAAGACAGCCGAAACTGTTTTCACTGAAACCAGCTTCACTCAGGACAGTTGTTGTTTAGATATTTATACGTGCGACTTCATTGAGCTCTTATTGAAAACGAATACGTGTTTTTTTAAGTTGCCATATGCATAAAATATCGAGCCCTAACCGCGAAAAACAAGTAAGCGACATTTTTCCGAAATTCACTTTTTGATGCAAATTTGTTGTAAAGCTACTAACTCAACACCTGGTGAAATATTATAGCGATAATCACTACAGTTACGAAGATATTATAAAGTTAATTTTCTCGTCTGCATTGCCATACATAGTAAAAAGCGGTAGAAAAAACGACCTCCTGAAAAATTTGCATTTTGGTGATCGATATGATGTAGCTCACCTCTCATAAGGTTTTTTTTAAAAATCACATAGGACAAAACCAATGTTCAATGTATTATATAATCTTTATCCTGAGTTTTAATAACATTTTGCAAAGATTTTTCAATCTATCATTCACAAAATCATTGAGAAAATGATAATAAAGGAAAATAACTACACCATATGGCGACACTGCACAAAATAACATTTTGCGAACAGCTGATTTTCGAAT
Source organism: Amiota communis (assembly GCA_037043315.1). Taxonomy (NCBI): domain Eukaryota; kingdom Metazoa; phylum Arthropoda; class Insecta; order Diptera; family Drosophilidae; genus Amiota; species Amiota communis. The sequence goes on from JBAMAV010000389.1 coordinate 7,598, forward strand.
GCACTGCCGCGCTGCTGTTCTGCGTTATTTGCGTCAAGCTACATATACTGCGTTGGGTGCGTCCGTAAGTCTGCTATTACACGATGGATCGCAGAAGAACTCTCTTTCTCAATTTTCGTTTGTGGAGAGGAAAGTGCGCGGGTCGCTCAGTCGCTATATTCATTGTAGGAAGAACAAAAACAAAGCGCTTTCGATAAAGAAGAATTCGCCGATCGGACGCGTTGTTCCGATCCATCGTCTGATACGGGTATTAGTAAACAATAAACAGCTGTTGCGAAATAATGAAATTGAAATCGTCAATTGTGAGGAGTTCTGCTATGCTATTGCTCATATTTGGAAGAAGATGATTTAACCAAAGTTGTAAATAACCACAACACAGTTTAATCAATGATATGAATTATATGGTAGATATGATAAAATCATATAGAATAAACTGATTCCAAACCAATTCATAAAGCAAAATTATTTCTCCAAGGAAGTCTGTGCGCTATCGCTGTTCACTGTCGTCTATCCACGTCGAAAAGAGCGTACGTGAGTTGTCAACAAAATCAAAATGAACTTAGATAAACATGAAACCAATTATTATTAACATCTCCTATTAAGGAGATCGTTGGGATGAAGTCTGAAGAAATTGGTTTACTCGATCACCATTGGCACCATAAGGTCACGATGTAATGTGGTGTTCCTAAGAAACCACGCTGCATCAGTTGTGCGTCGTAGGGTCTTGTTTTGTGTTGCTTGCAACTTTTTGATGTTATTTGTAGCCACGGTCCCCCATATTTGAATACCGTATTCGCACGCAGGAGCCAGGATCAGACCTACATAGTTATCGAATATGATTCACCTGAGAAATGATTATAGGACATGCGCCCCGCGTGAATGTGTACGTGCAGTTAGTGAATTTGAGGGGATGCCAATGTTCCATTGTTTGGCCCATTTTTGAAATCGCTTTAGATAGCTTTGGGTCATTTCCGCTGCTTCAATGGGGGATATGAATTATATGGTAGATATGAATCAATGGGGGAAGTTGATTTCCCGAGTATGGCGGTGTCATCTGCACAAGTTGGTACCGTCTATCCATACTCTGTCGAAGGCTTGCATGACGTCCAAGAATACATCAGCGCAATACATATTTGTTGTGTAGAATGTGATGAACAACTCTATGCAATTGTTCTGGTTTACAATTCTGAGCTCGAAAGCCAAACTTACTTACTTTACTTTACTTTCATTTCAAATCATTTTGTCCAGTTTCATCTCTCTTTGTTAAATATTAGAATTAATTTAGTTAAAAAACAAGAGTTCGTGATCAAAAGTTTTGGTCCGTTTAATAATGTTATCTCTGTTCTGATACACTTAAGGGGGTCTTCGACATGTATTGCATGCAAACTCCACAAAAGAGACTTTATACATTAGTGTGCGTCCCCTACTTTGCAACCTAGTCCTGAACGACGTGCTTTTAAGCCTTCAAAGGAAAGGGTGTAGAGTAACGGCCTATGCTGATGACTTGGTTCTGATGGTTGCGGGCAAATTTCTATCCACAATTACTGGAATCCTTTCCAGGCACCACTCTGAGGTGGGCTCAATAAAATGGTCTTGGGGTCAACCCGGCTAAGACCGAGCTGGTGTTGTTCACAAGATAATAAAAGATACCGAGCTTCAGGTTATCGTGTTTGGGTAGTATGCAGCTAAAATTAGCGAAGGAAGCGAAATACCTTGGTGTTGCTCCGGATTCTAAGCTCTCTTAGAAGAGTTAACGCTGAAGAAAGAATGAAAAAGACGTTAGGTGCTTTCTACGTCTGTTGGAGGATGTTTGGCAAGAGATGGAGGTTGTAGCCGTATAGTATCCATTGGCTTTACCAGTGGTTGTGAGACCTATCTTAACCTATGGAGCCCTAGTGTGGTGGCAGGCGGCTAACATCAATTCCCACCTACACAATCTTCATAAGGTGCAAAGAATAGCTTGCTTATGAATTACTGGATCTTTACGATCCACCCCACAGGCGGCTTTGGATATCATTCTCAATCTGGCACCTGTGGGCACATATCTCAAGTACGTAGCGGACAGAACTGCAGTCAGATTTCGGGTGCTGCATCTTCTTAAGCCCTGTGTCATCGGCCACAGCATTATCTTACAAGAAGTGGAACTCATGTTAATGGAAGAGTATGTGACTACTGTGTACCAGCACAAAAATAGTATGACAAATTTAAGACAAGATTCCCGGTTAGAGATGATTGGAGGTGGGGTAACGTCATTGGACGGGATGAGCTCTCTACACTGATGGATCCAAGACGGTAGACGGCACAGGAGCAGGCTACTTCTCGTATCGTCTACCTGACTGGTGTTGCGTATTCCAGGCAGAAATCTACACGGTCTGGTAAGCAGCAAAATTAATTAAAGCCTTGGCACATATCGATTTATGTTGACAATACGTAGTGCGGTTGGAACTCTTCACCAGGATCTGCAGCACTCTGTCACACTCATCTGGGTGCAGGGTCAGTTCGGTATCGAAGGAAATTAGATGGCGGATGAGTGTGCTAGGAAAAGCTCGGCACTGTCTATCTCTCAAGCAGTTGCCGATATAAACAGACCCCTACAGGATATCCTATCTGCCTTGACGTGAAGACCAGAGATCTAGCAGGCAGGAAGTGATCAATTGAGTCTGGCTGTACTGTTGCAAGAACTCTCTGGCCTTGCTATCAACCAAAGAGAACCTCTGTGCTCCCACAATTCAACAAGAAAAGGGTTCGGACGTTGACAGGAGTTATGACGCGGTACTGCATCATCGGGCTGATGGCCCATAGGATGCAAGTTCCACACCATGACTTCTATCGCAGCTGTGAAGATGAGGAGGAACCAGAGAGCATCCAATACCTCGTCTGTGATTGCCCTGTTTTTCTTAGTAGACGAACCCGGTTTCTCCGGAAACCGTTCTTCGCAGAAATGGGTAGTAAAGCAAAATGTCCTTTGGGGGACTTGGCTCTGTCTCTGTTTTTGATGCCAATTATCCACCAATTTTCGACAACAGCAAGTTCGATTCGCACCAAACTTTACTGAGACAATTTGAAGACTATGCTAGAGATGCCCTTAACATTTCATCAAAATCGGTTCAGCAGTTTTGGATTCCATAAGCGACATATTTTCAATCATATTATATGATGATTTTGATGCCCCCTGAAACTGCCGCATGGGTGGATGCCCCGGTTACCCAACCCCCTAGAACAGGGGCTGCTACTGATGTTGCGTTAATACAAAATTCTTAAGCTGCGCTTGCTTGAAATCTGTTTTCTTAATTCATGTCTCAAGTTTCTGCCAAAGGTGATCTAAAAGGTTCAAATCTGGGCTTTGAGCTTTGTACGAGCATTATACAGCAGACACATTCGTACCTTATGTGTAATGTGCTAGAGTTGTTGAAATAAGAAATCTTCCTGCATACTTAATCGCACTTTGCTTTATGATATTTCGCAGACTATTTAAATAAGAGTACTGGTCCATAGTATTTTCGATCAATATCAATTTCCAACACCAGCAGCCCTTTTGCCCTTTCCAAATACAAATATCTACCTCCGCACTGAGGTAAACCATTTATTTAGGATATTTTCCCCCCAAGTTGTTCCACTCCGCTTAGATATATGTATGTACGATTTTCTCAAAATGTTTTCCCGAGGCCATGGCGTGCCACCCAGAATGCTTTCTTTCCAAAACCTTTTTTTAGGATACACGGCAAAATATCGATTTTTCTAACGGAGTTAATTTTTTTTAATACAATATTAAAACCAGAAAGAAGGCTATCATTGGCTATGCCAAAGATGTAATACTCTTCACTCTCCTCCGGGTTACATCCAACCTTCCTTTCTGTGCATCACATCAGTTTGAGTGGCAATTTTATTGTACATTTATTCTTTAAAAATTTGCCATTTAATTTGGGTTTGTATGGGAGGTACCACTCCTGGTAACCCTAGGATCATGAAATTTATTTGGTTGATGAATATAGATCAGAAACTTACAGAGTCCAAATTCGATACGTTAAAAAACAAAAAACTTTTTCTAACAAGAACATTAATTTAAAAGGGGGTTTGTATGGGAGGTACCACACCTAGTAGCCCTAGGATCATAAAATTTACATGATTGATGGCTATGGATTACAAACTTATAGTATCCAAATTTCAGTTCCATATGTTAAAAAACAAAAAACTTTTTTAATAAGAACATTAATTTAAAGGTTGGTTTGTATGGGAGGTACCCCCCTAGTGGTTCGATTCGGCTGATTCCGACAAATGTGCTGCGTATGGTAAAAACCTATGTGAAAAATTTCAGCTCTCTAGCTCAAAAACTGAGGGACTAGTTTGCATACATATAGACAGACAGACGGACATGGCTAAATCAACTCGTCTTATCGAGCTGATCACAAATATATATACTTTATGTGGTCTGCGATGTCTCCTTCTGTGTGTTACAAACTTCATGACAAACTTATAATACTATTCACTTCCGTGAAGAGTATAATTAAAGGACAATAATGTATCCCGTATATTTTAAAGATCGTTTGTGACCATTACAAACTTATTGGTCACTAAGTACATTCCAACTCTTGAAATGCGGCACCACTTTATCAAGTTGGTTAAAATAGTTCAATTAAAATTAATAGAAAAAGAATGAAACCACTGATTTTTATATACTGGTTATTAATATAAAATATGTATTAGGAAGGTTTCTAAATCTCTATATCCATTTATATTCACATTTACGCATGTAACCACTATTTTAACCCAAATTTTTCTTTTTCATTCAACTTTATTTTGTTTCAAAGAAATGTTTTTTATAAATTTAATTTTTAAAATAGTACATTCAATTCACTTGGCATTGCGAATCGCATTTTTAGTGCTGTCAGTACGTGATACAGTAGATACACCATCTTCAAACTTAGTCCGAAAGTGTACATTCGCATTATTAAACATACCATCCTTTAAGGAAACGATTATAAACAGTGAATTGGTAAAGTGCTGCTTTAGCATATTTCCTATATTTTGAGTATGAGACATGTCAAGAGTAGCATCTACCTCATCCAAGATATATAGGGGTACATGCGAAAAATTTAGCATAGCAAGAATAAGTGAGAGTGCGACTAAAGATCGCTGACCGCCAGATAATTCACGAAGTGAGTCTTTCCAAACTCCATTGAATCCAACTATAATTTCTAGGCCAAGCAAAATATTTTTTTCTATGACAGGACTAAGGCAAGCCTGTGCACCATGCAGTAACGTGTTGAATGTACTGTTAAAATTCTCATTGACAACTTTCCAGGCATTCTCAACTTGCTCGTGTTTTTCTTCATCCAAATGCACAATTGTTCGCCGAATTTTTTCCTTATCTTGTTCTACGATATTTTTCGCCGGATTGTTTCTTGATATGCTTCCTCGTTGCGATCTAATAACGCTATTGCGTTCATATTTAGGCTGCGCTCCATTTTTTCCTTTAGTTCTTGCATTTTCAACAATTTTTTTCCGGCTTACACTGGATCTTCTTTTGTATAATCGTAGCGACTATTTATAATACCAAAGCAATCACGGTCTTCTTATATCCATGTATAGATCTTCTCCAAATCTTTTTATTTTTTCCAATGTGTCTTCGCTTGATTCCCGTACGTTGGATATATCTTTTTTCTTTATTTCAAGCATAAGCTCCTGATTTTCCTTGTGCAGTTTATTCTTTATAATATATAAGCCTTCGACTTCTTTGTTTTGTAAACATATTTTTTCCTTTTGTTCTTTAATTAACCTTTTCAGTTCAGATATTTCCCTGGATGAGGAAACACTGTTACTGCGCAACTGTTCTAGGTCTGATTTTTATTTAAGTATATTTTCAGAAAGTTCCTCACTTTGTTTGATTGCAGCCTCTATACATGTTTGTAATTCTTCGATCTCTAACTGCAATGTGTCATATTCCTGTTCCCGTTTGTTCCAATTGTCATGTGATTTTTCTGCTTTTTGCCTAGCTGCCTCCATTGCCTCCAATGCAACTTTCTTTTCACGTTGCAACTGTTTGTCCTTGATGTAGTCAGCATCATTATCATTGTGTTTTGCTCTCGAATTGTTTGAAATTTAGGCGCTCGATCCGTAACTCATTTTCTGAAGGCGTAATAGTAGTTTGAGCTTCACTAAGTTGTTGTCTTCCATCTGGGGAAAAAAATGAAATATACATATGTATTTATACACAACATACTATAAGTAAAGTATAAACATATGGTACATACTTCTCAGCTGATCAGTTAATGTTGCTGCTTCGCCATCCTCATAAGTGTATCCTGTATGATAGCATCGTACTTGTGTTGCGCGATTTTCGATTGTTTTCAATTTATTTTCATCTTGCCCTGTGCGGCATTCAAACTACTCAATTTGTTGGCATCATCAGTTATTTTCGCATTAAGTTTTGTTTCGAGCAATTTAAGCTGTCCTCCAGATTCGTTATCGATTTTATCCTGAATGTTTCTACAAGTCTCATCAGCTTCAGCGTATTCCTCATCGTTCTTTACAATTGAAAGAGATGTGAATACGAGTCAAGTATTCAATTTCCCGGTTAATTTTTTGCCATTCCAAATATGCAGTTCGTTCCTGTGGTAGCTTATTGAGCTTAGGGTTAACTTCCTCTTTCAGCAGTGCATTTCTTTCGCGCACCTTAAATTCCTTTTTCTCTATCAGCTTTGTTGTATCTTCGCTTTTGCTCTCATAAAAGGATGGTCCCTGCAGCCTCCTCGACAATTGATATCTATGTAAAATTGAAAAGTTAGTAATAATGTTTGTATAGATGGACCAACTTTAACCACTCACTTCTTGCGGCTTCATATTTAATACACTTGTAATGCGCCTTTGCATAATCAGAAAATTCGGATTATTTACATTTCATTAAACAGAGCAAAAGAAATCAACAATTTTCTTATTTTGTACAAGTTTGCCATTGATTAGATATTTGTTCTTTCCACCGACAACAATCTGGCGCATAACCGAGATTTCGCTACATTTCTCGTATCCCAAACGGCATTGATTTGGATTGGTATTGTCAAATACCAGTGTTACCGTGACCTGTTTGACCATTTTTTGAAACAAGATCCTGCAATGATTCAGCTCGTAGCTAAATTGAAAATAAGGTTTTAGAATTTTACAATACACATATGTATATATTCACCACAAACATTAGCTTACATGTGTTAAACTACTTATTCCTAACACAAAACATATAGAGTCCAAAATATTAGACTTTCCACTTCCATTTAGCCCGGAAAATTCCGGTTCAAAAACAATTAATACAGTTCGACGGGCGTACGATTTACATCCGTCTATTATGACTGATTTAATATACATTTTTTGTTTTTATTTTAATATATATACTTTATTTAAGATATATTTAATACACATTAACCAAACATAAAACAACAGGACGCTCGAAAAAGCTGCTTTGCCTGTCATTAACTACAAGCCACTACACGACGTATTATTCGATACACGTTGAGTGCTGAATTGCTCATGCTACTACGAGTATACACGTTACAAATTTTTGCACAAAAACAGTTTGCATACAAATTTATCACAAAATCCAAACGTTTTGATTTTCCACAAATTAGCGGACGATGAAAAATGGAAGAGGAATGTAAATTGCCTTCAACAAAAATAGCAAAATTTAAATAATCTATTGTATTAAAAATGGGTATGTAAGGGGATTTAGTAATTATTTTATTTATTATTATAATTAATTAATAAAATAAATAATTGCGATATCATCGCAGACCAAATAAAGTATATATATTTTTGATCAGCTCGATGAGACGAGTTGATTTAACCATGTCAGTCTGTCCGTCTATATGTATGCAAACTAATCCCTCAGTTTTGAGGTAGAGAGCTGAAATTTTGCACATCGGTTTCTAACCATACGCTGCACATTTGTCGTTGCATCAGCCGAATCGGGCCACTAGGGCGGTACCTCCCATACAAACCCCAATTCAAATTAATGTTCTTATTAGAAAATTGTTGAAGTGAAACTTCTTTAGCGGCTTTGGGCTAAAATTTAGTGTAAAATTTTGAGTGAAAATTAAAAATCGTCACATTTTTTCGATTCAGTATCTCATGAACCGCAATATTTTTTTTTTTTTTTTTTGTTATACTAATATGCAATTTACACCAAAGCACATCAACATCAACATTGATGTGCCTACTGATACGTATCAGATTCGACAACAACCACAAGGAAAATGACGTCATTCAGGGGTTGTTGTTGTAGAATGTGATGGGGATCAATTGTGTTTTTCCACCTGTCGCATCACTAAACAGCAGCTGATGGCTCAAAACATTGTTAAGTAAACAATAAATTGTAAATTTTTTTAAAAGAATTTATTAAAATAAGTATCAGGAATGAAAAAGGGAATTGCAAGAATTATTTGCATATGTTGCAAAATGTTCTAAATCATGTATTTTTCACACTTTTAGTTTTTATTTAACCAACGTGCTCGCAAGTTCCACGTGTGTGTATAACCAAAACAAAAAACAGCTGTTCGCGATGCAAAATATGCGGTGTAAACGGAAAACCCCATCAACGTGATGTACTTTGGTGTAAACTGCATATAACAAGGATGTAAAAATCTTTCTAAGATACTCATGGCGCCTCTCCTGATGTTGGCAATTTCTGCAGAGAAGAATGCTCAATCGTCAACCGATGTTATCATGCGCCTAACAATCGCCTGGGATCTGCAAGGAGATCCGAACCGCCCATACATTCTTTGTCGCTCCACTTCTAACAGGGGCACTCATGAACAAGATGTTCCGGATCCTCCACGACATCTTTGCAGAGACTGCAGAACGGATCTGCAGCAGATCCAAACCTGTACTGCCTGTAGCATCCATGGCCAGATATGAATTGGGTAAATTCGAATCTCACATCACCAGGCCGACGCTTAAGCCATTCTTTAATATCTGGGATGAGCTGGTGTATCCTCCGTAGCTCTGCCCTACTCCACCTGTGCTGTCATATATGCAGCTATCTGGTTTTACTCTCCTCCTTGTCTGCTAACTGAGACGATGGCCGTGCGAGGTACTTGTCATTGGCAGCCAGGGCTTTCAGATCAATTGGAAGTCTGCCTGCAAGTACACCAGCCGCATCATCTGCGACTGTTCGGTACGCCCTGCAGATCCTCAGATTAGCAACTCTGTGAGCACTTCTTATATCACGAAGATATGACTTGGTTATTAATGCTCCAGCCCAGATTGCAGCCGCATAAAGCATTATGGATTTACTCACCGATACTAATAGAACCCGAAATTATTGTCTGGGTCCCCCTAGGATTGGGAGAATCATAGCCAGTTTTTGAGTGATGGCAGCAGATTTTTTGGCTGACTCGTTCAAGTGAAACTTATATGCAATTTACAACACATGCAAATAGTTCTTGTAATTCCCTTTTTCATTCCTGATACTTATTTTATTAAATTCTTTAAAAAAAAAAAATGACAATTTATGGTTTACTTAACAATGTTTTGTGCCATCAGCTGCTGTTTTTGATGCCACAGGCGGAACTCACAAAAAAAATTGGAAGCACTAGGAAAAACTTGGCGACACTGTCAGAAAATGTCTAGAGTGACCATTATTAATTTTTCATATCAAGGCACATCAGTTCTTGATGCGACTATTGATACCCATCACATTCTACAACAACAACCCCTGAATGACGTCATTTTCCTTGTGGTTGTGTCAAATCTGATACTTATCAGTAGGCACATCAATGTTCTTCCTGGAGCTCATAAGAACAATGTTCCGCCAGACTAAGGTGATTCTGTGTAAGCCACCTCCTCGACGCTGCAACAGTCATCTCTACTTTGGATGCGACCTCGCTCAAACTTTTTGCTACCATTACAATAACAATGTCGTCCACATACCCGGCAATCTCCACTCCATTGGGTTTACTAATCACAGAATGCCATCATACCTAGCATTCCACAAAATTGGACCCAGTAGCGAACCTTGTGGGACACCTCCAGTAATGTCAAATGTGCTATTGCCTTCTTCCGTGTCGCAAACCAGGGTTCTTTCACTGAAGTAAGACACCACCATCTGGATTAGGTAATACGGTATGTCCAGTGTGCTCAGCGCATTTATAATGCAGCTTTAATCAGTAGAGTTGAATGCATTATTTACGTCAAGAGTGACTACTGCGCAGTATTTTTGTCTCCTCCACGCCATCTAGTGCCATTTAGGGCCTCCTTTGCAATGTCACAGACCTTTTGGATTGCTCCTACAGTACCCCTTCTCGGCCTGAAGCCAAATTGTAGTGCAGACAGCCCATTTGGCATTTCCGTGTACTACTGCAGTCTTGTGCAGATAATCCGTTCAAAGACCTTCCCAGTAGTACTCAATTGACACAAGGGCCTATAAGACGATGGCAGCTTTGGAGCAGGTTTTCTTTTGCGATGAGGACCAGCCGTTGATTCTTCCAACATTTGAGGAAGAGCCCTTCTTTTATGCAGCTTGAGAAAACCTCGCAGAAGACATGGGGTTCCGCTGCAATGGCTCTCTTAAGAATGGCATTGGGAATGCCATCCAGACATGCGACTTGTTAACCTTGACCCTTCTCAATACCGCTTGTAGCTCAAGAGTAGTGATAATGGGCACATCCTCATCTGCAACCTCAAGCGGTCCAAGTATTCTCAACAATCCTCTTGGTGGGAAGAGGGTCGCAACTATTTTTTTCATTAAAGAGACGGAGGAAGGCCTTGAGGCTTTTGAACTTGCGCAGTACAATTTTGTAAGCGCTGCCCCAAGGGTTCTGATCCACTTCCTCTGAGGTCCTGCATAAGTTGCCATGATTGATGACTCGCATTACCAGACGCTATTTCAAACTCGGAGATAAATAAGTCCAAAATTTCCTTATCCAGCTTCCAAGTTCTCCAAGCAACAGCCAGGTCCCGCTTCCTCAATCTAAATCTTGACATAGTACACCTTGCCTGAGGGGAAATACAAATTTGTATTGCAAGGTGGTCACTATGGGTGTAGACATCTGCAACCTCCCATTTGATAGCACCGGAAATCGATGTGCTACAGAAGTTGAGGTCTATTGCCGAACTGCCTCTCCCGTTGTCAAACGTGATTGAGTTGTTCCTATTTAGTAGAACCATATCCCGCGATGCAAATGCTTCTAAAACAGCCCGTCCGCGCCTATTGGTGCCCTTTCCACCGCCCATGCGTTAAAGTCACCGGCGAATATGAGTGGGGATCTATCCCTCGCAGCACTGGCAAGCGTAACAAGGAAGTCATCAAAGGAATCCTGAGTGACATTTGGCGATATATAGCACTACAAAAGTGGATACCCCGTATTTTGGCTAAGGTGAAGCCATCATTCGAGCAGGGGTCTCTATGCTCAAAGGAAGCATTGCCTTGCAGCCATATAACTGCTTTTCCACTAGCATCCTGCATCCACACATTTGAGTCTTCCTTCGGCCTATGGAACTCACTAACCAGTAGTACGTCAGCCTTCATGTCTATGGCTGTTTGGGAGAGTAAATCCTGCGCCGCACTGCACCTATTTAGGTAAAACTGTTGACAACTAATAATGCCTAGCTTTCAGATCCCGCATGGCCTTCCTATAGGCTTCACACTTGTAACTCCCAGAAGAATGTGCATTACTACCTTCCTGGCAAATAACATACTTGGGACTCTCCTGACATGTCTTAGCAATATGTCCCTCAGCTCCATATCTTAGACATAACTTTGAGTGGTCCACACTATTTTTGCATCCTCTTGCCATGTGACCATACTCCATGCACTTGAAGCACCTTGTCGGACTTATATGCTGTCTCAGACGGCAACGAACCCAACACACCTTCAACGATCCCGCCTTAAGCAGAGATTCTGCCTGATTGACTGGTAGGCATATGGTTGCTGTCTTCGTCCTATGCCTAGCAAATCTCTTTGTTTTGATGACAACGCTACTACACTTGGATGTAGGGAATTGCTTGGATATGGCAGCTCTCAGTTCTTCAGCATCTGTAACTTCATCCAGATCACGGCATTCTATAACTGCCGTTGCACAGCTCTGTAGGACTTCCTTCATCTCATCCTTTAAGGCTTCCGTCAATGCGCTACCTATTTTGGAAAGCTGGAGAAGACTTTCTTCCTTGGCCGTTCTACGTATCCTGCTAACGTTATCGCCAATGGGTCTTCATCTGCAACCCTCTCTGTACACATGCCGCTATCAAGATTATTTTCCATACCTGCCGCCTTTACACAGAGTGGAACCTTCTTGGCTGCGCTAACCGTACGCTTCTCCTATGCTTTCTTTTCTGTCTGCACTCCGACCGCTCACTGCTAAGCGACGCTCTCTGCTAATCGAACAGGATGAAACTTCTTGTTGGCCTCTTCTTTGTGAAGCCTTATTTTCGAAGCTTGCAGATCTCTCATATCGTTGTTAACGTGCCGCCGCTTCTCCATCATCACAGCAAGCTGCTCCAATATTCTCATTGCGCTTGCTGTATGCGACTCCTCTGGTCTATCTTCCACTTGACTATTCCTCTCAGGCGTCATCCTTCTTGTTTGAAGTGATTTCGACTTAGTTGAGCTAGCTGGGACAGAAACAGGTTCTACTAATGCAGTCCCCGCGTCCTTGTCCTTTATCTCTGCGACTTCCTTCGCTGGTACCGACGACCTTTTCTCCTCCTCGGCATTTGTGATTACCATGGCAGGCACAATTACTGATCCTGGTTTAAAAGGAAAAGGCACCTCATTCTCACAGGGTCCTTATTGGAGGCGAGCGGCACATCTTGCTGCTCCGCCTGAAGGCCAGATCTCCAGATGAACTTGTGGCTTCGTCCGCTACGGCAACCAAGTTAGCCATTGCCGTAGTAGTATTCTTTCCGGTACAATTAGACATTCTTTTTTGTTATTTGCCAGCGCATCATGTGCAGGGGGCGGGCCGTAAAAGGCAGGAACGGGTAAACCCTTGGGACACAGTCCCTACCCCAGTTCCCTGAGACCTGAGCAACGCTTTACCAGTCCCGGTATACACGGGCGGATTGGAGTAGCTTACTGAACTGCGTCCAATGCACACTCCCTGACCAAGGTTCAAAGTGGTCAGTGATCTACGCCACGCCTGCTGCCTCGGCACAGCAGGCTCACATCACCCCTTCATTAGCGCAAAAAACTAACAACAATCAATCACATAAATGATGCTAAAAGGAAGGTTGGATGCACCCCGGGAGGAGAAAAGTATTACATCTTTGGCATAGCCAATGACAGCTTTCTTTCTGGTTTTCGTTTATGATTGACGAAATAAATCCTTTTTTATCGCCAGTGACGATGTGGTAGCAGATATTTGACTTTGTTCCAAATTCTTTGATTTGCCCAAGGTAGCCAGCTAGCAGCTTTAAATGTTGATTCTTTGAAAAAATAAAGGCAAGGTAAGTGGAAATGGAATGGTAAGTTTCATCATTAAAATTTATGAGAGCACTATAATATTTTGCAAAACTCATAGTGGCGTTGGTCGAAGTAATTTTGGAGCATATGGGATAGACAGATCCTTCATCAGACCTCTTGCATCTGCACATAAGTGGGAGTAATCTGTAGTTGAGGAAAGTGGGACCTTACAATAGCAGTTAAATTTATCGAGTCTCATCATCTTAATAAATCTCTAATCTAATCTCTAATTATTATTTTCCAGGCTACAAATTATTGATCTTTAAATTCCCTTTTAATTTTATTGCTTTTTGTTAATGTGTTCGTTTATCTCTATTTTGTCTTATCTATCAAGGGCTATTGATTCAAGTTCACTTTTTGTCCAGGTGATGCATGAATGGTTGGTCAACAAACAGAAGAATACATAAAAAAATAGAAATGACACAACCAATAGCATCGTGTAAATGGAATTTTAGAAAAAGGAATTTTGTGAAAGATTCTTGTGTTTATTGACAACTCTTTTTTGTGGCAACATTTTCTAAGAAATTAATAAGAACAAGAGTTTTTTCTTTTTTTCTCATTCGTCAAGCCAGAGACATTTGGAAAAAACGTAATAGTCATAAAAATAATTTACTACATTCATTCCGACGGTCAGCAGATATTATTTTGCTTTTACTAGCTGTCAATAAGGCATCAATACATTTTTACATATTTTTGGAAAATTCATAATTCAATACATTCCTGGTAAGTAAAGAACAAAAGTGCTCAATCTGGGTGTCAAAAAAATTAATATCTGTATATTAATTTAAGAAACTGTGATTTGCTTTCATTAAGTGTGATATTTAATAAAATGGCACCACGCAAATTCGGTAGTAGACGACCAAAATCAAAATTAGGTGCTGAAACGCCGAGTCGGCGAAGACCTCATTTGGTAATTTTCGATAAAGTCACGGAATCTTTGCGATATTGTCAACAAATTTTGGATAAGGCTCTACACAAAGATTTGGTAGAAGTATTTTGGCCATTCTATAATAAATTAAAAGTTGAAATTACGCATCAACCACTTCCCGAGAAGCCCATGAATTTTGCAATTATTCAGCATAAAATGAATAAGAAGATTTACCGCAGCGGACAGGAATTCGCTTCTGATATGCGTTTAATTTTCAGCAATGCCTTAGATTATTTCCCTTATGGTCATATTATGAGGTCGTATACATTCGATGCCGCCAAATTGATGGACGGCTTCTTGGCAGAAATACCACACATCAATCAAGAAATGCCTGAAGGACTCTATCAGCCCCTTGATTATCGTTCCGATGAAATTAATCCTGATGCAGAAGAATTCTTAGAGCCGTACGCAAGTATAGCGAGAGTAAATTTGTGGTTAGGGGACTTTGTGGATGATGTGTATAGTAATGTGCAAAGCGGTGGATCTTTCATCAAAAATGATACTGGAAGCGAAAGGATAAATCAATTTAAAAGAATGTGCTCCATATTAAATGAAAAATCACCACCACTACCAACAATGGCAGAAACATCTATACCACCATCTATGCAAACAAAGTCTTTGTCAGCACCGTCTCTGTCAGAAGCATATATACAGGCAGCATCTCTGTCAGTACCATGTGTGCCAACATCATCTGGGTCAGCATCATCTAAGCCAACATCATCTATACAAGCAACTTCTCTGTCAGCAGCATATCTTTCAGCAGCATCTCTGTCAGCACCATCTGTGCCAGCTTCATCTAAGCAAACATCATCTAAGCCATCATCACCTGAGCCAGCATCTTCTAAGCCACCGTCATCTATACAAGCAACATATCTATCAGCAGCGTCTCTGTCAGCACCATCTGTTCCATCATCATCGAAGCCAGCATCATCTAAGCCAATATCACCTAAGTCAGAATCATCAAAGCCATCAACATCTCAGGCAGTGTCTTTTAAGCCAGCATCATCTATACAAGCAACACCTCTGTCAGCATCGTCTCTGTCAGCACCATGTATTCCAGTATCATCTAAGACAGCATCATCTAAGCCTATTCAAAATTTAGTAAGCCAACCATTACCAGTATCAACAATGCCACTCCCAACACTACTACTGGAATCAATGGGACCATCATCACTGCAATCACCAACAAGAGTTCGATCTTCAACCGTGGTATCTTCACCAAAGCCACCAAATGAAACGAAAAAGGAAAGACGAAATTCGTCAACATCAAGCTCAAGTTCAAGTGGTACTTCAACAAGCACCACAGATTGTGAATGTATTACCTGTCGGAAAGATTCTTCAAGTAGTTCCAGTAGTTCCAGTAGTTCCAGTAGTTCCAGTAGTTCCAGTAGTTCCAGTAGTTCTGGTTCATCATCAGCACCAAGCGAATCCAAAACTCCAAAACGCGACACGTAAGTCTTTTGTATATTGAAATATCTGATACTGTACAATAAAATTCAATTTTTTTTTTTTTTTGTAGCCACTCAAATTGATTATAAATGGATTGGACTTTATTTCGTTGGTTAGAACATACTAGAAGAGACAACGGAGTTCACTGTATCGTTGTAAAGTTTTGAGATGAGTCTTTCTTTTAAAAACAAATGTCGATCCATTTCTTGAATTGAAATTTGTTGTTAAGAAACTAAAAGTATGAATAATTACATATATGTATGTATGTTTTTATCCTTCAATACAAAAAGATTTATAACAAGTACATTAATGAGTGTTTCAAGAAACTTATTATTAAGCGTGCTTATATCAAATTAACCTATAATACATTTAAAATACTATATACTACTACATACGATACAATACAAATGCCTGTATGAAAATTATTTATATTGTTGTGTTGACTTTCATTTCAAATCATTTTGTCCAGTTTCATTTCTCTTTGTCAAAAATGGAACTAATTAAGTTAAAAATCTAGGGTTCGTAATCCAAAAATTTGTTGTTTGCAAAAATTAGTTGTTTGATTTCAAGTTGTGGTTTAATGGGGCAATATGTAGTTTGATTAACTAAAAGCATTCAAAATTTCAGGTTCTAAAGGCTGAAAACCAGTACAAAAATCATCATTTATGTCGTCATCGTTTAACAAACATCTTATTACATGAAATTAATATACACTTTGCTTGAAATTATTTTTAGGATCTCGAAAATTAAAAAAAAACATGATTGTGAATTCTGAAAACGACAAATTTTGTCCCTCATTTACCAAAATCACTTTGATTTTTACTTATACTCGTACTGGTACAATAATTAAACTTAAATGATTTTTAAATTACAATAAAAATTGAAGCACTAGAGATTTTCCCACAAACAGTTGTAAGATAAAATTAGATTGTTTACACAAACCTGTTTACACAATGAAATCATAATTTAATGTAAACTTATGGGCACGTGGCAAACTCAAGTCCATGCAACAGGGAAACTCTCCAAAGAACCACAAACAGACACTCATATGCTTACACACATGATGTAACTAACAACTTTACAAGTGTTTTGACATTTGTGGTTGCAGTTTTCATGTAATCAGTATGAATTTATGAAAATGACCAGTTTTGTAGAAGTATCAAGGGACCTCTTACACTTGTGTAAATGTTCCAAGTAGACAAAGTTACTTACCGACTTGAAATCAGAACACAAAAGGGGTCAAAGTACAATAGATAGTGTGGGAACTAAAAGAAACACCCTTAAATTTGATATTACATGACAATCATATGTGTGAATACAATCTGACAAAGTAAATGTATGATACTGTAATGATTTATGTGAGTTTGTTTTTATAAAAAAAAATAATTTGTTTTGTTTAAAAATATTATATAATATTATTTTCTAATAAATAAATAAATAAATTTTAAAATATTATAAAATCTCCATTTATCAGCATATTCAACCTTTCACTGTGGCTGCTACATTTGCCGCTTGTTGAGCTACCGCAATTGTCTGAATTGATGCATCACGAGTGTGCTGCACTACGCGCTCCTGAAATTAAAAACAACATTGAATTCTTAGGGAAATGTTAATATGAATATATTTTATTCTAACTTACAAGTTTCTTTCCAATCTTTTTAAGCCATCCAGCTTCTGATTGACCAGCAAAGACAGCCAAAATCAAAGCAACAAAAACGAAGACTTTATTGAAATTCATGGTAGTAAGTTTTTTGAATTGGAATTGGATTTGATTTTAGTATATAACCACTTGGATTGCTTTATGTTTGCTCTGCAACTGATGCTTTCCATGATTCTGCAGATGGTTTTTATACTTACTTCAATGAATCAGATAAAAATCATTGTAAAATAGGGGAATTTTATTGGCCATCGCGCTCTACAAATTTTTATAATAATTAAAATCCCCTCTGAATCAACGAAACAAAAGTTTTGTTAAAATCCAAATATGTACCTACTTCATGTATGCTTGTTTGCCATAACTGCGAGGTGAGGCTACCGAGACATTTAATTGTATTTCCCCCAAAACAAGAAATTTCCTCGAAGAGACTTTTACAAACATTTTTAACAATGCAAAAACTATTCGATAAAAATTAAATTTTTTAAAGCCTGAAATGACTCAATGGGATTCACTTATAGAAAGCTAAGACATATTAGTTGATTTCCTCTCATATAATAATTAAACATTTTAATTCATTTATTTGTACATTTTTCGTATTTTTTTTTCCTTGACAATTTCTTGGAATGTGATCATATTCTTTCAAATCTATTTCATGTCTTTTATAATCTTTGAAACACAAAGTTTGTACAATTTGAAATACAATATTTTATCAATTTTCTAAACCAAATAAAAAACAACAAATGTTTATGACAACTCATTAATCATGAATGCGAACACATACGTTCATACGTTTTTTTTATTTTTTAAATTTATTTTGTCTTAAAAGGCGTCACCAGTTTCAGAATATTAAATAATTAAAAAAAAAGAGAGCAAAAGAAATACAAAAACTATTCATAAGTAAATAGTACAAAATTAAAATTAGATCTCACCAAATTTTAAATACACTTCACATATCTTTCTATCTTCAATTTTTACTTGTTTCATTAACAACTTATATACTATAGTTTAGCTATTTTGTATCAATAAAATTTGAACACATATTTAACCTTCGTATACTCGTATTGTTTAGTGCAGTGAAAGCTTTTGTGCAAAGTGCACGTGTATCATTATACTCTTCACGGGAGTGATTAGTATTATAAGTTTGTCATGAAGTTTTTAACACACAGAAGGAGACATCGTAGACCACATAAAGTATATATATTTGTGATCAGCTCGATGAGACGAGTCCGTCTGTCCGTCCGTCGTCTGTATCAAAACTAGTCCCTCAGACTTCGGACCAGTACAAACCACTACTTAATTCATGTTCTAATTGTAATTTTTTTTTTTGTTTTTTGACTTATCAAACTGAAATTTTGACACTATAAGTTTCTGATCCATATTCATCAACCAAGTAACCCATGATGCAAGGCTTACCAGGAAGGGACCTTCCGTACAAACCCAAATTAAATGACTTATAAAAAATAAAAGTACAATAAAAGTGCCACTTGTTGATAGTCAATCTGTAACAGAGAGAGTATAGTGCTGCTAAGAAAGGGAGGTTGGATTCAACCTTTTTTATTATACCTTATACTTCTTTTATTGGATTTAAGAGTTTGTTTTGTTAAGTAAAAAAAAAAATTATTTTTGATGCCAAAGTTGGATTGCATGAAATACGTTTTTCTAGAGACTGCATTAAACTGGTAGAAATGCCAAAAATAAAGTTATATTTCTAATACATTTTCTGTTTTTTATTTAATTACTAGAGTACCCCGCGCGCTTTGCTACGCTCCCGACGTGATGTTAGTGTGTGATGATGTTCTTTTTGTTTTATTGTAGTACATTGCGCAGCAATTAAAATAATTTGACGAAGCAATTAAGTATTAATATTGATATATTATCTGATTTGACAAAGGTGACTTGATCGATTTTAAAATTTTTCTCTACGCTTTATATCCAAAATTCTAATCAATATTTCTCGGCAACTGGGAGTCCGATCCATGCCAAATTTCACAGGCTATGCTAGTTTCCAAGAAAATTTAATCAAAATCGGTTCAGCCGGACTCAAGTGATACCTACCTCCAACCGTTTCGGAGGAGTTCATACACTAACACTGTGACACAAGATTTTTATGTATTAGAATAGAAGATATTCAATTAATCTTTAAAATAAATACCAATAATATTCAAAGTGTATATAACTACAAAAATACAGACGAGATCTAATCTTAGTCTGATAGACCGTGTGCGGTATTATGAAAATGAGCGCGAGTTAAGTTTGATAAATAATACAAAAATAATGAAATAAACTAAATTTTTATTATGATTTAAAGATTGGTTTATGTGATCGAGTTAAAACGTCTGACTTGTATAATTTGCATAGTGCAGAGAGAGAAAGCATTAAAGTTTCATATGTATGTACGTTCGTTTACTTATACAGTATTTATTATATAGTTTTTATTAGTATAGGTTTAAAATCTCTATATTCTTTGTTTATTGCTGAAACCTTGCACTGTTCACTGACCACTGATCCTTTGGAGTGTTTAATGACGACTAATTTGACTAGCAAACTTGCCCCCTATCTATAGTTAGCTTTTTGCACTCATCGATAATCTAACAGCAGCTGCCTTTGCGCACTGCACCACTAACGTTCTTTCGGGTGCAATTGCGCACGTCACCACTAATCAACGTGTAGGCGCATTTGAGCCCGACACCACTACTTTAACTGTCATTTGAAAATAGTATTTCCCTCACTCACCCAAGAACCAAACAATAACAAATTTACCCTATAACAGAACCATTTAAGACAGTGCGCAAGTGTGCATTTCAATACAGACAACCGCTACGTGTCACTCTCTGCCCACGACCACTGTCCTCTACCACTATGTCTCTCTCACACTCTCCATTACTACATGTAAATATATCATAAACCGAGATATTGTTACTTGGCATAAAAACCCACCCCTAACCATTGTTATCACTCTAAAGAAAATCTCCACAAATCGCAATGTGGGCCAAGTGGCACAAACAGAGAACAGAAATCTTGTTCTTTTTTTTCCTATCACCTTAGACCAAAGCCTTTTGTCTTGTTTCTTCAGCTATGAGCCTCAAAGCGCAATGTCGTCTTCCAATGTGGCCCAGGGAAACAAAATCTTTTGACACATCTGCTCTAAACTGTATATTGTACCAGCAATTTCTGACTAAAACTGTTTCATACTTCACTAAGAAGTGTTAAGGCCACACGGATGAAAAACGAGCGTGCAAACATTTACCTTATTTAATATTTTACTATGCGAATAATGTGGAGATTTATGAATGAAACCAATTTGTATAGCGGAAATATTTATTTTGTACTTCATATTATTAAATAAGAAGTACTTGGCAATCTACACTTCCCAGATGTTTTATATCACTTACACTTTCTTATCAGTCTCTCATTATTTGAGCCTGGCTGTATGTGATAAGAAAATTTCTTTTGTTTGGATTACCAAAAAAAGCCCAAAAGCACAGATCGAAAACATTGTATACCATAAACGACACAAGTGACTGCAAAAATCAAACTTTTGCATCCCAAACTTCATTGAGTTCACTTCAGTTTCATCTATCTTCAGTATTATAATAACGGCACAGTAAGTTTGTCAGAATCGTTTACTATCGACTGTTAATGAGCATGGTTGAAGAATAGAACGAAAGAACTCGCAAAGTTATAGGCAATTCAGACCAAACTACATCACGTAGTCGGAGTTTTTATTCAGAACATCATGAACAGCTGTTTTTTGTTTTGGTAATACACACACGTGGAACTTTTCAAGCACGTTGACTAAATAAAAACTATAAATTTGGGAAAAATACGTGATTTAGAACATTTTGCAACAAATGCGAATAGTTCTTGCAGTTGCCTTTTTCATTCCTGAAACTTATTTTATTAAAATCTTTTAAAAAAATTCACAATCTATGGTTTATTTAAAAATGTTTTGTGCCATCAGCTGCTGATTAGTGATGTCACAGGCGGAAAAACACAATACAACTTGGAAGCACTAGGAAAAACTTGGCCACACTGGTAGAAATTGCTTAGAGTGACCATTATTAATTTTCACATCAAGGCACATCAGTTCTTGATGTGACTATTGATCCCCATCACATTCTACAACAACAACCCCTGAATGACGTCATTTTCCTTGTGGTTGTTGTCGAATCTGATACGTAACAGTAGGCACATCAATGCCTCGGTCTGAATTGATTATTATATCCGTTTTTTTTAGTGATGAATCAAAATATGGAAAATTCATGAAAGACCGATCACACAGTGTAGTTAGTTGCGCAAACAGACGACTCATTTTAAGAAAACCCATAAATTAGCACGACTTATCTGTCGTGTTATTCCCGAATCTGAATTTACAAGAGAATAATGGTAATAAACCACTTTATGTCAAACGTAATCAAATTTATTTTAAAATTAAGGCTCTACTGAGACATTGCATTTGAAAATACTAAATTTATAAAAAATATGTGTGGTTGTGCTATTCAAAAGTCGTGCAGTATACGCCTAATTTTCAAAGTGGTATTTTAATTGAAATACGTTTGTTTTCATTGTGTTAGACAAGTTGGCATTCCTGTTTATTTGGACAAACAAGACAAATTTCTTTACAATTGAAGCGAAGACTAAAATTGAGGTATGTAACAGAGATGTGCAGAGAACATCCTGATGTTTATGAAGAAGGCTTTGTGAAAAAAGAAGCCTAAGACAGCCAAACGCACGCAGAGAACACCAAGCCTGCTTGAGCTTGTGTATTGTTTTGCTTGGCTTGATGTCGTTAGGCTTGGTGTATGATTGTAGTACATTACATTTTTGTTTCTATTGGTTGCTTTGTTCTCTTCTTTGTGTTGTGTTTATGTGCGTCTGCGCTGCGGTCGACTGTTGCGTGCAAGTTGGCAATAGCAACAATAACACATACCAATGCAACTTAGCATCAACGAAAGACAAATACGTCAGTTTTGTTATTTTGTTTTTGTTTTAATGTAAAAATGTGAAGTACTATAAACATACACCAAGCCTTGGTAGGCATAACGACATTAAGCCAAGCCAAGCAAAACAATACACAAGTTCAAGTAGGCTTCATTCCCCAATTTGCTTGTGTGCTTGTAAGCACTTCATAAACACAAGCCTCCGCTGCACAACTCTGGTGTGTAACACAAAATGTGAATTGACTATTTACTTAACGAATTTTCATATCAAAATCTACAATAGTGAAAAGCGCAATGGATCCAAGCACAATTGTTTGCGAACAAACTACAAAGCAATATATGATATGCGTCTTGAAGGTAATCGGCTGGTTTATTTACCATATTCTGTGTGGAGTTTGGCTTAAATTGAAATTGAAGCTAAAAA
The DNA here is from genome assembly GCA_037043315.1 of Amiota communis. NCBI lineage: Eukaryota > Metazoa > Arthropoda > Insecta > Diptera > Drosophilidae > Amiota > Amiota communis. The sequence goes on from JBAMAV010000389.1 coordinate 30,440, forward strand.
AAGTTTTCACCGGTAAGAATGGCACATTAGTTGTGAGAAGAATTTCGCAACCACAACATAATGTAAACTTGGACACAGACCAGGATTCAGAAAATAAAATTATGTATATCGTAGTGGATTGTGACATTCTCTTACGACACTTTAAATACATTCAATCTTTACTCAAATGGAAACCAAAAAAGAAATTGAATCTACCAAAATTGCTTGTACCAAAATTGTACGTAACATATGCTGTTGATGAACAATTCTCTAAGGAGTCTCTAACTACTGATATTGGAAAACAGATGGTTATTGAAAACATTAAAAACTTCTTCCGTGATAATAAAGATACTGTAGAAATTGAAAGTTTTGCACAATCCCAAGACACTTACATCGAAATTCATAATGCTGCGGAAGATGGAATTATTAATGCCATGGTTAAGATGTTTTGTGAGATCAAAGATGTGAAAATGATCCTTATAACCGACAATAAGAATTTGCTTTCAAAGGCAAAAGCCATTGGCATAGCCGCAACGGAATCAAGTGCAGTTTTTAAATCTTAAAATTGTTTGTTTGCTTTTGTTCACTTCATGTGTTCTCAATAAATAAATAAATACAACAGCATATGTAGATAGATCGTTTTATTATTTTTATACGACTGTAAAAACCACAAAATCACAAACCTCTAAAACGCGAAAAATAACAAAATGCAGATTTCATTCAAAAGACAACAGTCCACGAGATTAAATTAGTATCTGGTGTTAATTTCAATCATTCACTAATTAATAAAATCTGTTACCTATGTAGGTATTATAATAACTAATTAAAGTCGATTTTATAAAAGTTTTTATTAGATTCAGTTTATACGAAGTTTTTGTTCAAGACATTGAGAACATCTGCCGGTTGTCCTTGGTCTTTAACTAAGAACTGCTCGGCTTAATATTTCTTGAATCATGTGTCAAAAATATTTTGTAAATTTACTCATTTCAGGCTTATCGATCGATCGTTTTAAATCATATAAGAAACTTTAACTTGTATTAAAATTACCCATCCGTTCAAACGAATTTACAATAGTCTCTACCAAAGGACAGAAAACGGTGGTCTTAACATTTTGTTTTGAGTCCATTGAAGATTCATCTTGAAATTCATAGTCAAACATTCTTTCTCGGTTTCTTGTTTGTTGAAATGCAGTGTCAAGGATTCGTTGCACTTAACAAGTCTGTTCATACCGATCACTAAAATGAGCAAAACATCATATTGATCCATGTGGTTACAGCTATTCTTGAGCTTCTCAACACGAAGTTGCTCGACACAACATTCCTTGTTGGTAAACGCATCACTTTGGCCGACATCGTTGCCTTCAGCAGCCTGTTGCATTTGTATCAATACGTCTTAGAACCAAGCGTACGCAATGACTTTGGCAATGTCAATCGTTCTCATTGCTGAAGAACTTCGCCGAATCCCAGGCCAAGACTGGTGGTAAGCCACAACAACAACCTAAGCAGAAAGAAGAAAAGAAGCAACAACCTAAAAAGGAAGCCGCACCCAAAATGTAAGCTGCTGAACCTGTTGAACGTGAAGCTTCAGAAAAAGCTGCAGCAGCTGAACCCAAATCAAAGGATCACTTCGATTCGATGCCAAAGGGTACCTTCAATTTCGATGACTTCAAGCGTGTCTTCTCCAATGAAGACGAAGCTGTTTCTATTCCTTACTTCTGGGAGAAGTTAGACCCTGAACACTACTCAATCTGGTTCGGTGAATACAAAAACAATGATGAGTTGAACAAAATTGTCATGTCATGCAATCTAATCACCGGTATGTTCCAACGTATTAACAAGATGCGCAAGCAGTCCTTGGGTTTAGTATGCCTCTTCGGCACAAAAACATGGAAGAAACTTGATGCCAAGAGCGAGGAATCCAAGAAATTGGTTGCCCAATATTTTTGTTGGACGGGTACCTATAGCGCCAGCCGCAAGTTCAATCAGGGAAAGATCTTCAAATAAGCGATTTGCTAAACAACTAGGTAAGACGCTGTTGCTGCGCGTCGTCGCCATCTTAAGCTTAGTTAGTTTTGTATTATTGTTGTTTTGCAGCATAGCTAGGCAAACCTGGTCTACTATGAACGGGAAACGAACCGGCCAGCAGCTAAATCTCGGTAGAATCTCAATAAGCAAGACCATAAACGTACTAACGGGCCATTGCGTCATAGGCAAACATGCTGGCAGACTCGGGCTTCCTCATTACGATTTCTGCCGCAGTTGCAACTCTGAAGAGGAGGAGGAAACTGTGCTTCACCTCATGTGCCAGTGTCCATCCCTCGCCAGAAGAGGATGGAACCATCTAGGCTCTGCGTTTCTCTCCAGCTTAACCGAACTATAATTCCTACCAATCAGGGACATAGCTAGATTCATTTCGGAATCCAAATAGTTCTCCGGATCGCACTAAGGGGAGCCGTGTCAACTCTTTGCTGATATCACAATGGGCCATACTCTTTTTTGTGCCTAAGTGAGTCTCTCGCCTAAGGGCTGCCACTTAACCTAACCTAACCTATGTAAGTCTTCTTATGTTCTTAATACAAAATTGCTAAACTATTTTAAGTTATCAACAAAACACGAGAAATGTGAATATAAAATGATATGGCATAAGAGTTGGAGATACCATATTTCATACAAAATAACAATGTACCATGAAGAAATGCATCAGTCACTTATTGAGCATTCTTTTTCATTGCTTTGATTTTGGCCAATTTTTCCGGACTGTCAGAGGCCCTTTGTAGTGCAGATTCTGCTAGCAAATGTGTATCTAAAAGCTACTAGATGTCATTGCTATTTGTTTAAGCAAGTTTCTATTAAAGGAAAATCTCAAACTTAAGTAATACAGATTTATATATTTAAGACGAGTTGACATTTACAATTTGTCAAAATATTATTTTCTTGTTATTTTTGTCATATAAATATGAGGAAATACAAATTTATTTTATTCTAAATTCTACAACAGTTAAAATCATGGATCCAGAAATAAATGCCTGCAAACAGACAATCATACAATCAATGAAATGTGCCGTTAAGCAAATCTTTTCGATAAATTTACACAACTTTTTAAATATCTGGGTTAAATTGAAATTGAAAGTTATCCAAGTTTTCAGCGGAAAAAGTGAAAACATGGATAATAATTCCATAATCGAATCAAATCAGGATTGGGCAAATGATGTTGTGTATCTCATAGTCGATTGTGATTTCCTTTTACAAAACTTTGAATTGCTTAAAAAAATTCTAAATTGGGAGCCCCCAACAAAATATCGTGAAGTAAAATTGTATGTACCTTACGCCGTGGATGTAGAATTCTCAAATGCGTGTCACAACTGCGATGAAGACAAACAGATGTTAATTGAAGATATTAAGGACTTCTTCCGGCAGAATGTACACAAATTAAAAATTGAGAGTTTTGCAGAATCCGAAGACCATATCATTATAATTGTGAATGCAACAGAAGATGGTATAATTAATGCGTTATTAAAGGTGCTTCGTACAAATGAAGGAGTGTCATTTCTCATTATGACCGATAATGAAATGCTACGTTTAAAAGCAACATCCAATGACATTTCGTCACTGGGATCAAACGATATTGACATATTGTACATAGATTAAATGCGACTGTTTCAAAATCTATAATTTCGATAAATAAATAAACACAACACGAAATATTTTATTATTATTATTATTATTATTTTTTTTTTATACATGTATAAGTGACGTCAGATGACAACCAGTGCATTTTATCAAATTTGGTAAGTCACTTTATCAAGTGTGGATGAGTTGAATTTGATGATATGAGCGTACTAGGGAAGTGTTGCCTTTGCCTGATGTTTTCCAATAGGTTGGCTGACAGATCTTTTGTCGTTGAAATTTTCAGATCTCTGTAAATGACCGACAATCCTTCGCAATAGTTTCGATTGAAACCTCTGGAAAATTTCCATATCAGAGTGAAGTTAGCATGTGAAGATTTCTCTCCATTGACGCAGATCTTTAGTCAAAGCTCCAAGAGGCCCATCTGATCTTGCAGGAGAGCTGAGGCTACACCAGATCGCTGTCGCTCACCAACAAGGCAGTGTTATCTGCATATGTCGCAATTAAGAGTTTTTGACCAGTTGTGTCTTATATACAATTTTCTATTTGTAGAATGAACCAGAAGCCAAGGCAAATTGTATTATTGAATGGGATTCACACTGCAAGACGCAACTGCTGATAAGAGAGCGAACTGATAAGAAACATCTGGAAAATGTAGTGTATCAAGTATGTAGTACTTATTGTTCAAAAATAAGAAAAATAAATATTTCTGCTTATGGATAGTGAATGCAGTAAATGATTGTACAATTTGTTACTCCTTTAAGGTAGAAATGAGATGTTTTTAAAACTAAGTTGGATTTATAAAGATTTATCAGTTTTTACTTGTGGTTTTCAACACAAAGATATAAAAGAATGTTTTCACATTCCATGAAATTATCATGAAACTAACAATAAAAATGAATTTATATATATTTTAATTTTTATAATAAGGAGATGTATTAAGTCCAAGCTGTCTGATAGTGAAATCCATTAAACCTGATAAAACTGATTTAAGAGCAAGTCATTTGACTTCTTTAAATAATATTACTTACAAAGGATTTTTTTATTGGGTGGGCGGCTCAAATGAAACTCAGTCGGGAAGTTAGATTTTCGAGTTCTTAGTCCATAAAGGACAGGTAAGGGCGTCCAAGTATAGGTTTCTAGGGTTTCTATACTTCAAATCAGGCAATTCTGCTTATTGACGTGGACTTTTATCTAAATTTTTATGTTGATTGTAAAATGCATGTAGCGCACAATAAATTTGAAAAACGGAACCATAATTCTAAAAATATATTTACACAATTTGCAAATGTTGTTCTTGCATAAGTCGTTTGATAGTAAAACGTAGGCAAAACGTACAAACCAACACACAAATCAACTATTAATTGTCAAATTAACAGAACCATATAGAAACAGTATTACCAATTTAAAAACCAAAGTGTTTGCTTTGTAAAAAGTCTTTTTGAGAAAATGTCTTTGTTTTGGGGGAAATACAATGAAGTATGTAAGTAGATTAGTATGCGCTTTCTTATCAACCTCACTTGGCAGTTATGACAAGCAAACGTACGAGAAATACATTTTTTAAAATATCTCAAACCTTTTGTCTCATTGATTCATAGGGGATTTTAATTATTATAAAAAATTTGTAGTGTGCTATGTTTAATAAAATTCCCCAATTTCAAAATGATGTCTTTGAACGAAGTATAAAAACCATCTGCAGCATCATTGAAAGTATCAGTTGCTGAGCAAACATAAAGCAATCTAAGTGATTTCAAATCCTTTAAATCCTCTTCAAAGTAAAAAATAAAAAAATACTTACTAAATACCATGAATTTCTATAAAATTTTCATTTTTGTTGCTTTGATCTTGGCTGTCTTTGCTGGTCAATCAGAAGCTGGATGGCTTAAAAAGATTGGAAAGAAACTTGTAAGTTAGAATAAAATATTTTCATAATAACATTTCACTAACAATTCAGTGGTTTTTTAAATGTCAGGAGCGCGTAGTCCAACACACACGAGATGCAACAATTCAGACAGTTGCGGTAGCTCAACAAGCGGCAAACGTTGCAGCCACAGCCAGAGGCTAAAAGTCCCTTTGGATAACATTTTAATAACTGTGTATATGACAATCAAACCATACTCCATTATTCATTTAATTTTAAGTATTTATTATGTTAATCTCCTAAAACAAAAATATAGAATTCGAAAATCATAATTTTATAAATTTATTTTGTTAGTAAGATAAAAATGAAGAAAATCGGGAGTCGCTATTTTCTAAGATACAAATCCTTCGTAATGCTGACCATGCGATGGTCTTTGAATTAAAAATATCACACTAAAGTTTTAATAAACATCACAGTAATATTGTAAAGTGCAAAGCTCCTTCTGGCTATAGAAACACTACAAACTAATAAAATAGATTTAATTCTATTATTCTATTGTATTTAGTAGGCGCGTTAATTTTACAAAATGTCAAAATACTGTCATTCACTTCTCATTTCTTATTCCTCCACTTCTTCTCTCCTAATTCAGCTGTTCCACACCAGGGCTACGTGCATTTATTAAAGTGCTGCCAAGGTGTCCTGGAAATGATCGATAGTTATCGATCATATTTGTAACAATATTATTCTCCTATCTACTATATATTTATTTATTTTATTTGTTGTGAAATCAATATGGACTGATTTTGTTTCGTTTAGTTTTATACGCCATATTATTTGTTATAACGATTCTTGCAAATTTCTTAAGTCAGCTAGATATTCATCATTGGGTTCATATCCATTGTACTTGATAACTGCTTTGGCAAAGTACGTCTCAATAATGTATTCGATAAAGCAATCATATCTCTAAGTGATCACATTTTTTACTTCATTACGTTGAAGATCCACATATTTCTGGGAAGGACCACCCAATTCATTTATGAGAAGCCTTTTCTCAACACTCCAATTGTCTGTAACATTGTTGCATTTAATATTTCTGTTGACTTCGTCAACTACTGAAAGTGCAAACATTGCTATCAAAATTTCCTATCTCTGATATCAAATGTAAGCTGTGGTATGGACAGCATATGTATATTCAGACACATATCGGCAATATTTTTAATATGCTCGTGATTCAAAAGCCGTAGCGCCAAATGGGAGCTCCATAGTATGTTGTAAATTTAGTTTTGCACCGAGATCTTCACGTACCAACAGTAAAAGAAAAAAAAACAGCAGCTATATCAGAAAATTGTGGAAATATCACCCACTGAACTTAACATTTAGAGTATAATAATTCAAAGACTTAAATTGTGCAACTTGCATTGTACTCCAATGTAATTACATTCTATCAGAAAATCTTATTAATATTTAATTAGACAGATCTTGAATAAAATATTAACAAAGCACTTTGTAAAAGCTTCCCAAGGATAAGTTTATCTGCAATGAAGAACATTTTTAAAAAGAGAATAAAATAATGATTTTTAATTCGTAAAGTCTATATTATTCAACGTCTATTTTTTTACTCTTCACAGAAGTGAATATTATTATAAGTATGCCATGAAGTTTGTAACACACAGAAGAAGACATCGCAGACCCCATAACCTACATATTATTGATCAACACAATGAGACGAGTTGATTTAGGGGTACCACCCATACAAACCCTAATTAAAATTAATGTTCTTTTTGCAAAAACTCTTTTACTTTTTGATTTATCAAACTGAAACTTGGACACTATGAATGCCTGAGAATTAAAATTTCTTAATTGCAACAAATAGCAACATTTTCCTAGAAGAAGATTGAAGTGAATTTCGTTTTGTGAGAATAAATATAAACAAACTAAAATTGTATTCAAATGATGTTAACTTTACAAAACAACCAAACTTAACAAGTTTCTTTTTTAACCTTTCATCAAAGCTAAGCAATAAAATACTAAATAACAAAGAAATTGAACGCAAATAACAACTAAATTAACTACTATAAATGAACACCAAGAAATAATGATGATCAATAAGAGAATTTTAAATATAAATTAAATTATTTATTGTACTTCATTATAAAAATAAATTAATTATAATTAGAATAATTATTCTTCCTCATTTGATTCTGGATCCAATTGTCTCAGAATATGACCAATTTTATAAACATTCTTTGAGATCGCATCGATTTTTGCACCATGCTCATTAACCGTTGATAGTAAACGATTCTGCAATTGAACAAATTTCATTATAAGTACTTTAAAGAATACTTTCAAGGTGAGTGACTTACCGTGCCGTCATTTAAATCATCTAACCAATCAGCAGTGGTGAATCCCAGAGTCATCAGGCCCAGCAATAAAGCAAGTGTTAAGCATAAGAACAATGAATTTGCTGCCATCTTTTGTTCCAAAATACTTGTAATACTGCAGATCGAAGAAATTGAAGTGAACTCAATGAAGTTTGGGATGCAAATGTTTGATTTTTGCAGTCACTTGTGTCTTTTATACAATGTTTACTTTTACTGTGAGTCGAAACTAAATAAATAATTTTCGTTTTGTAGAATGAATCTGAAGCCAAGCAAATGGGATTTTTTTCGTAGCAAATACAAACAAAACTAATTATTTTCTTGAATGGGATTCACCCTGCAAGACGCAACTGCTGATAAGAGAAAGAGCTGATCAGAAACATCTGGGAAATGTAGCGTATCAAGTATTTATTACTTATTGTTTAATAATAAGAGGAACAAATATTTCTGCTTATGAAGAGAAGCTCCAAATCGCTTGCATTCTATAACCCGTCATATTATTAAATGCAGTAAAATGTTTGTAACGCTTTAAGTTAGAAATCAACCAACCACAAAATCTTATTCGCATTTTTGATTAATGATCTCTTAAATAAAAGGCTGAAATGGAATAAACATTTAGCGGTTTTTATTTTTGGTTTATAAAATTATTATATTGAAACACAAAGATATCAAGGAATGTCTTCACATTCCAAGAAATTATCAAACATGAGCTTCGAAAAAAAAAAACAATAATTGTATTAAGCTTGAAGAAATCTGATCTTAAAGTGAATCATTTGACCCCTTTAAATATTTTAATTAGCATATTTAATTATTATCGAATACTCTATGCATTGTCAATAATGTTTGTCGAAGTCTTTTTAAGTAAATTTCTTTGTTATGGGGGAAAAACAATTAAAATATTTTGGCAAACATATGAAATAGCATAACCTATGCTTATTTTGATAACCAAGAAATATACATAAAACGAGAAATAACATTTGTGAATTTAACAAAACTTTTGTTTCTTTGATTCAGAGGGGATTTTAATTATTGTAAAAATTTGTAGAGCGCGATGGTTAAGAAAATTCCCCAATTTCAAAATGATGTATTTGAACTAAGTATAAAAACCATCTGCAGCATCATGAAAAGCATCAGTTGTAGAGCAAACATAAAGCAATCCAAGTGGTTTAATACCAAATTCAAATTCATTAAAAAAAATTTAAAGAAATAAATAAAATATACTTACTACCATGAATTTCTATAAAGTTTTCATTTTTGTTGCTTTGATCTTGGCTGCCTTTGCTGGTCAATCAGAAGCTGGATGGCTTAAAAAAATTGGAAAGAAACTTGTAAGTTAGAATAAAGGTTTTCATGTTAACAGTTTACTAACAATTCAATGGTTTTTTAAATTCCAGGAGCGCGTAGTCCAACACACTCGAGATGCAACAATTCAGACAGTTGCGATAGCTCAACAAGCGGCAAACGTTGCAGCCACAGCCAGAGGCTAAAAGTCTCTTTGGATAACATTTATATAACTATGTGTAATACAATCAAACCATACTCCATTATTCATTTAATTTTAAGTATTTATTATGTTAATTTCCTAAAACAAAAATATAGAATTCGAAAATCATAATTTTATTAATTTATTTTGTTAGTAAGATAAAAATGAATAAAATCGGGAAGTCTGGTCTTTTTAAAGATACAAATCCTTCGGAATGCTGACCATGCGAGGGTCTATTATGTAAAAATATCTGACTAAAGCTTTAATAAACATCGCATTAATATTGTAAAGTGCATTATAAAATTTATACTCCATTTGAGATTGAGTGGAAACACTACAAAGTAATAAAAAGATTTAATTCTAACAATAAATAACAAGTGTTTTCAAGGATATTGGATGTTTCAAATTGAGATTGAAAGAAGTCAAAGTTTTATCAAAAGCTAAACCACTTGATAATATAAACTTGGTCTCAATTCAGTTGATTGTGACTTTCTAATGCAAAACTTTGAACTTCATGAATCCATTTTCCATTTTCGAAGCCCAAAAGAATATTTGATAAAGTAAAATTGTATGTATCTTATGCAGTGCATGAAAAGTTCTTAAATGAGTTTCTCAATGTTGATGAAGACAATTGGATGTTAATTGAAAATACTAATATTATTGGCATAATGCATAGTTCATGCAAGGTGAGTTGCTTGAACAGGATTAGGATTAACACAATAAAGAGCCATACTGAGCCCTAATTTACATTGATGGTTTTAAGGAGCACACGACTTTCCATCAGTAGTATTACTGTCGGTTGTTTAATCTCAAAAGCAGACGAAATACCGGAAGCAGACTTATTAGCCTATTTGATTCTCCGACTTCCCAGGTAGAAACAACACCAGCTTTTGCCACTTTAGAATCAATCTTACCAAGAATAAGTAATTTATTTATTTAAATTCAACTCATTTAAATTATTGAGTGAATATAAGGGTCAACGATTTTATCTCCATGGAATTGGGAAAATGAGTGATTTGTCAAGTCTATCTATTATATTTCCGTAGAAATGTAATTGATTGTTTCCGCCGCTCATAAAGCAGGAGATATTTTTAAAAATTAACACAAATCACGTATTGGAAGATTTGCCGATTATGAAGCTACCATGACGTCTAGTATAAAAGCAGTCTTAACCAACCTAAAACTCAACAATCAACGATAACACTGTGAAGTGTGAGACAACTTGTTATTAGCTGAAAAATTAAAAATCCAAAAACTGAATGAAAATGAACTTCTACAACATTTTCGCTTTAGCCGCTATACTTTTGGCTGGCTTCTCTGGTGAAACGAACGCCCAAGTTGAAGTGACTCTCGTAAGTGTCCTAATATTCGATTCAATATATTTTAGATTGCAAATCTTTTAAATGTATTTCTATTGTATATTGTTAGAAACCTGATGTAACCGTTGGTGTTGATCTATGAGAGATGAGATTAAACCATCATTAATGATCACAAATTATAATTATGTAATTTTGGATTTTAATGAAATAAAACAGCATATTTGCTGATGAGGAACAAAAAAAAAAAAGCACAATTCAATTGCGATCTTAAATTTCTTGCATAACGAATTTGTTAGTAGTTGAAGTATAATTTTGTGAATTATGCGTGATTGATTTATTAATGTTCCATTTGTTGAAACAATTTAAATTCATTTATCCATGTTTATCTTTTCATTCTGTTGTCGGTGTGTCGATCGAAAACGACTCTGGAATTGAACAAATTCAGCTATAAAAGAATAATCATCAGATGAAATTTATCATTATCAACCATGAGGCCAACTAAGTCATCTAACCAATCGGAACTGTTGGATTGACACGGTGAGATTCAAATAAAGAAATGCTAATAAAAGTATAAATTGAAGCATGAAGCATTTGAGAATTATAGATAATCCACTGATTGTTAAGTAAAGGTGATGTTTATGATCCACAATCACTTCTTTCTACTACATAAGTGTAAATATTTCCCCTTATCTACTGAAAATGAAATAAAACTACAAATCGGTTTCATTCATAAATCGCTCATTATTCATAACAAGGCGTAAATGTATTTTGTTTTACTACGAACGTGTTTTTGTATTCATTCAACTTGATTGGCTTTAATTGTCTTGAAATTTATGACGATTTGTAGGAATGAATGAAAAAAAATCACTAATGATTCATAGATCGGGTATGGTGGAAGTCATTTAATATTGCAATAAAAATGTAAGCTGGTGATTTTTCGTAAGTTTGGATTATTTATTTTTTTTATTATTGTAATTACAGCAATACAAAATTTCTAAGTACAAGAACAACAGTATATGTGTTTGATAATTTAGTATTTCCGTAAATGAAATGTAAATTGATCCAAGAAGGAAACATATCGCAACTGATCAAGTAAAATTTTAAACAGAATAGTTTCCAATCATTTCGTGGGTGGTTTATGAACGACTTTCGATCAGTATTGGTAGCTATCGGATAGACAATGTTTAGGGCTTTTTTTCAAATAATACGATAAGATCCCAATTACTCTTAATGCTTTGTAATTACAACTTCACCGTATACTGTAGATTTGGTTAACTTAAGGCTCGTCATGGCGTCTTCAACTGCATCGACTTAATTTTCTCTAATATGCAAGTGCTTTATTCAAATAACATCCGCATCAAGAACCATTGGAGTTTCGAAAGAGTGCCCATTATCTATTAGTTACTTTAAGGACTTTAATGTGCTCCCTAAGTTCTATTTAATACCACCAGTTGCATATCACCTTGTTGCTCACATTGTTATTTTTAACAATGTAATCCATAGGCATTATTAGCCTCTGATTGTCATTAAAAGATTTGACCAAAATAATTTATCTGAATGGTTGCTCCCCATGATTCGCTTAAAACTTCTAATATATGACTTGCCATTCAATTTTCTAAATATCAATTACTTGTAATGCCCACATTGCCCAAAAGCACATTGATTCTCTATTGTAATATTAAAATAAATTATTAATAGAAATTAAGAATTGTGATTTTAATTTCGATGTATTTTCTATATATTTTTAAGCATAATGTAATAAATACTTATAATTTAAGGACAAAGTTTGGGGTTTATAGTAAACATAGAAGCAGTCCATAAGGACATTTACCCTCTGGCTGTGGCTGCCACATTTGCCGCTTGTTGAGCTACAGCAATTGTCTGAATTGTTGCATCACGAGTGTGTTGGCCAACTCGTTCCTAAAATTTATTATAAAAGAAAATGTGTTTAGTTGTTGTGTGATTTGTTCATAAAATACTCGTATTTAATTGAAACTTACGATTTTCTTTCCAATTTTCTTAAGCCAACCGGCCTCCGACTGTCCGGCAAAAATGGCCAAAATCAAAGCAACGAAGATGAAAATTTTGTAGAAGTTCATGGTGAAAAAGTTGTGTTACTACTCAATGAGTTCTTTGTGACTGATGTCTTTCTTGATCCTACATTGTACTTTTATACCTCAACGAAATATAAGATTATAGATCGAGAGAATTTTGATGAACATTGTAAACATAATTTCTTCAACAGAAAAAATCCCCCCAGACAATAAAAAAATACATGATAATCGTGTGTGAATCACATCAGCGTATACACATACTATTTAATAAATGGGATGGCTTGAGAGCATTCCGAATGTGGAACATTTATAAAGGTATCACATAAAATGAAAACAAATTTGTACGGAACTTTTGAATATTGACTCAGTTGGTGTATCTTAGAACCATAAGTATTTGCAAACTCTTATATAAAAAGTAACTAAGTCAGTTTAAATTTCACTCTCAAAATCAGTAAAATGTATTTTTTTAAAAAAATTATTATTTGTAAATATAAGTAAATCTATTTGGTCATACACATATGTGGACAGGGTATACAGAATCTGCATATTCAGACCACTTATTTCCAAGTCAACTCAGTTAATGATAACAACTGCAAGCTGAACTGATAACACATAATCAGCTATTTTATTCAGTTGTTATAATCATGTTTCAATAGTACGTGTACGTATTAAAAGGGGATTTTTAGTGATGAGAAAATTATTTGCGCAATGTTTATCAAAATCCCCAATGTCATGAAGGTATAAAAGTGAGATGTAGCATCAAGAAAGGCATCAGTCGCAAAACAGTCTTCGAAATACTCTTACATAAATCCAAGAAAATAGTCCAAAGATGAATTTCTACAAAGTCTTAATCTTCGTTGCTTTGATGTTGACCATTTTTGCGGGACAGTCAGAGGCAGGTTGGCTTAAGAAAATTGGCAAGAAAATCGTAAGTTCTATTTAAATATTTGGTATCTAATTCATAAAAAATTTAATATATTTTCTTCAATATATAATTTTAGGAGCGAGTTGGCCAACACACTCGGGATGCAACAATTCAGACAATTGCTGTAGCTCAACAAGCGGCGAATGTCGCAGCCACAGCCAGAGGATAAATGTGCCAATGGATTACTTCTTAATTTACTATAAATCATAAAATTTGTTAATATTTCCCTAAATTATAAGTATTTATTTAAAAAATTATATAAACTTATGAAAAATAATGAACTGAACAAAGTAATTATTTTAAAAAATATAAAAGCATAAACTTTTAATATTTCGCATATTTTCATTTTGATTTCGTTTTAATTTCATTACTTTTTAATAGACTCTTATTGCAGTCTTAATGCTCCACTCACTCTATTTAAAAAATCTATTCAGATCTAAGATCACCAAGAAGATTGTCATTTTATTGGAATGGTTAGGATATGAACAACGTCTGTTCATTCTGACGCATCCAAAATCACACTCAATGCTTGATCTTTGTTCCAGTCCCATTAAATCCAATCATTTTTATTTCCATATATGCTTCTTTATTGTTCTCCGACTTACGTTTCTATGCATCACATTACTTTGAAAGGTATATAAAAAAGAACAATATATATATTTGCTTCTGTATTTATTTATTTATTGAAAATACATAAATACATCATCATTTACAAAAAAAATCCATGGGTTTTAGGAATTCATTAGTTCCGTTGCTTCTATTGCGGGTATATCCATGGCTACTGCCTTTGAAAACAACATCTTATTGCCAGTCATAAGGAACACCATCACGCATTCATTTTGACAACGCACCAGCGCGTTTAATATACCATCTTCAGCTTTATTATGAATTTCAATGAAGTGCTCTTTGGATTCTGCGAAACTCTCAATTTTTAGTTTATTCTTATTTTCTCGAAAGAAGTTTTTCATATTCTCAAATAATATCAGCATTACAGGATCTGTTGTTTGAGACTCCATAGAGAATTTTTTGTCGACAACACGGGGGATATACAATTTCATACGACGATATATATTGTTTGGCTTCCAATTTAGTAAAAATGAAATATATCTAAAGACGCGTATAAGAAAGTTTTCTTTTGGCAACTCATTTTTGAGAAGAACTTGAACAAATCCAAAGTAAGCTACAAGAAAGTCACAGTCAACTACGATATACCTAGTTTCAAATTCCCAATCCTGCTTTGTGATCAACATTATCTTATGGATTATTCGGGTGTAAACCTTTTTTACTGTCAATTTCAATTTAAGCCAAACTCCAAACAGAATGTGATATATAAACAAGCCGATTACCTTCAAGGCGCATACAATTAATTGCTGTGTAGTTTGTTCGCAAACAATTGTGCTTGGATCCATTGCGCTTTTCACTATTGTAGATTTTGATATGAATATTTGTTGGGTCAATCAATAGTCTTCGCTTCAATTGTAAGGAAATGTGCCTGATTGTCCACATAAACAGGAATGTCAACTTGTCTAACGCAATAAAAACAAACGTATTTCAATTAAAATACCACCATGAAAAGTAGGGGTACACTGCACGACTTTTGAATAGCACAACCATGCATAATTTTTTAAAATTTAGTATTTTCAGATACAATGTCTCAGTAGAGCATTAATTTTAAAATAAATGGTATTTGATTACATTCGACATAAAGTGGTTTATTGCCATTATTCTCTTGTAAATTCAGCTTCGGAAATAACAAGATGGATAGTAATTTTTCTTTTATCTTGGCAAATAAGTCGTGCTAATTTGTAGGTTTTCTTAAAATAAGTCGTCTGTGTGCACAATTAACCACACTATAACTTTGCTAATTCTTTCGCTCCTGTGAATGTCTTTCCTCGAACCATTTTAACTTATTTATTAAAAACATAGTTGAAATTAACAAATAATAATGATGATGTAAAAAATATTAACACAACAGTCATTGGGTTATGCTTTTTAAGTGATGTGGTGTATATTAATAATAAATGGTCACTGCATAAGTGGGTGCATGCCATTGGAAGAAGAGAACAAACTGAACAATTGTGTGGATGTCATTGAGAAGAAGAGAAATAATAGAATCATTGAGTGAATGCTATTGATAAGAAGAAGAATGAAGTGAAATTCGGTCTGTGAGAATAAATATAAACAAACTAAAATTGTATTGAAATGATGTTTCAAGTTACTAAAATACTAGGTAACAAAGTGATTGACCCCAAAGAACAACAAAATTACTATAAATGAACACCAATAAACAACGATGATCAATAAGATAATATGAGAATTTCAAATATAAATCAAATTATTTATTGTATTTCATTGTAAAATTAAATTATTGTTCCTCATTTGATTCTGGATCCAATTATCTCAGTATTTGACCAATTTTATGAACATTTTTTGAGATTGCATCGATTTTTGCACCATTCTCATTAACCGTTCTGCAATTGAACAAATTTCATTTTAAGTACTTTAAAGAATACTTTCAAGATGAGTGATTTACCGTGCCGTCATTTAAATCATCTAACCAGTCAGCAGTGGTGAATACCAGTGTCATCAGGCCAAGCAATAAAGCAAGTGTTAAGCATAAGAACAACGAATTTGATGCCATCTTTTGTTCCAAAATACTTGTAATACTGCAGATCGAAGAATCTGAAGAAAACTCAATGAAGTTTGGCATGCATAAGTATGATTTTTGCAGTCACTTATTTCATTTATTCAATATTTACTTTAAGTCGAAACTGAATAAATAATTTTATATTTGTAGCCAAGCAAATGGGATTTTTTTCGTAGTCGAATCAAAAGAAATTTTCTTATTGAATGGGATTCACTCTGCTAGACTCAAATAAAAAGAGCCTGATAAGAAAGTGAACTGATAAGAAACATGTGGGAAGTGTAGATTGTCAAGTGCTTCTTGTTTAATAATGTGAAGTACAATATAAATATTTCCGATTGCACAGAGAAACTACAATACAAATTGGTTTCATTCATAAATCTCAACATTATTTGCATGTGATATACTCATATGTATATGGTATAAGTAAAATGTTAAAAAAACAAATGTTTGCACATTCTTCTCTCATCTTAGTGAAGTATGAAACACTTTAGGATAGAAATCGCTGGTTGCTAATAAAAAGGTTAGAACAATAATAAGGGGCAAGTCTATCTTTTTTTTTTTATTTCCGTGTACGATATATAAAACTGAAATTATGATTAATATTCTCAAAAACATCATTAAAATTCCATTTTATTTCCCTAACTTTTCATTACTCTTGAAGTAAATTAAATTTTCATTTATACAAAATTGCTAAACTATTCTAAGTTGCCAATAAAACAAGCAAAATTTATGTATAAAACTTTTGAGAAGAGTATTTGAGAGTTGGCGAGATCCAGTTTAAGTTTTTTACGACGATCATTAGTGTATTCGTTTTGTGTTATTATTTTTTTTTAATTTTTAAACTCGTGACGTTTTTAAGACAAAAACATAAAAAAAGCTTATTCGCCTTCATGATTAATGAAGTAAATTTCGTAATCCATTGAGATGGAAGAAATTTGATATTATAGTGAGTCATTTGACCCCTTTAAATATAATATTTAACATAAATAATTCAAATGGAATAGTCTGTACATAATCAAAAATGTTTGTCGAAGTGTTTTTAAGTAAATTTCTTTGTTTTTGGGGGAAAAACAATTAAATGTCTTAGCAAACATATGAAATAGCTCACCTATGCTTATGTTGATAACCTCACCTGACAGATATAGCAATCAAACATAATACGAGACTCAGAGGGGATTTTATTTAGTGTAAAAATTTGTAAAGCGCGTTGGTTATTAAAATTCCCCTATATCTAAATGATTCTTATCAGTGTCTTTGAAATAAGTATAAAAACCATCTACAGCATCATTGAAAATATCAGTTGCAGAGCAAACTTAAAGCAATCCAAGTGATTTTATACCAATTTCAAATCCTTAACATCCGATTCAAAGATAAAGAAAAACCACAATGAATTTCTATAAAATTTTCATTTTTGTAGCTTTGATTTTGGCTGTCTTTGCTGGTCAATCAGAAGCTGGATGGCTTAAAAAGATCGGAAAGAAACTTGTAAGTTAAAATTAAATATTTTCATGATAACATTTCACTAACAATTCAATGGTTTTCTAAATTCCAGGAGCGCGTAGTCCAACACACTCGAGATGCAACAATTCAGACAGTTGCGGTAGCTCAACAAGCGGCAAACGTTGCAGCCACAGCCAGAGGCTAAAAGTCCCTTTGGATAACATTTATATAACTATGTGTAATCAAACCATACTCCATTATTCATTTAATTTTAAGTATTTATTATTTTAATTTCCTAAAACAATAATATAGAATTCGAATATCAAAATTTTATTTATTTATTTTGTTATGAAGATAAAACCAGAAAGAAGGCTATCATTGGCTGTGCCAAAGATGTAATACTCTTCACGCTCCTCCTGGTTGCATCCAACCTTCCTTTCTTGGCATCATCATATTCTCTCTGTTACAGTTTGAGTATCAACAAAGAACACAATTTGAGTATCAACAGAAAACACAGTTTGAATTGCATTGTATTTTTAATGTACTTATACTCTTTATAAGTTTGTCGTTTAATGTAAGTTTGTATGGGAGGTACCTATGCTAGAGGTGCAGGAAACTTTTGACAGAGTTTGGCATGAGGTATTTTTAGAGTGTTTTCCACCAGTAATATTTGGTGATTATTGATGATACACTCCTGTCTATAAATGAGAACGATATGTCAACTCGTTCGCCTGCTAATGTGGCGAGGGCTGTACCCTATTGCTATGCACTGCTGAAAATAATTATCACTTTCGAAAAATGGATCGAAAATAAAGCTGTTAGATGAAATCAAGGTTGATAACTAAATGCTTCCTAATGAGATTTATTACATGAGTGTCTATCCTACTTATTTTAATCTAATTATATAATTTTATGCTTGAATAAAAGTAAATAAAATTACTTCAGAAGTTCTAAACAAAAAGGTGCACGATATACATAAGTATATTTCTTCCCATTTTTCTAAGTCGTTCCATGTAAGAAGGGGAAATAACTTATGTGGTGTGCTACTAAAAACATGCTCCCTTTTAGGATAAGTGTCCACCCTGGAACTGCTTTACCTCAAGGTGGTATCCTTTTCAGACTTCATATGTCAGCTGTAGCACCTGCGTCCAAGTCCCGCTTCTTGCATCTTAGAATCTTTTCAGTGTATTTAGCGACTAGTGTCCAGTTGTGCTCACTCACTAGCATCTTGCCGACAATATTTGCTGCGTTGATGGGGTCCACACTGTTTTCTAGCTCCTTACGCTCTTGTTGCCATCTATCACATTCAAAGAAAGTCTACTTCTGCATCTCCATAGATGCAATTTGCCAATACCGCTTTCCCTATTCTGTGCAGGTATTTGCGGAAGTAGCTGTGTCTCGATAGCAGTTGTGTGATATGAATTCACATCTGTGATAAATTTAGCAGTCCATCTGCCTTTCGTTTTTGCAGCTCTTCGCTGCTGCCACAGCTGTATGGATTGCGCTCTGACCGATTGTCTTGTTGCGTTTGTCGGATAGTCTTTCTTCAGCATCCATATTTTCTGCCTCTCCTTTGCAAGGAGGTCTATTGGTATCGTGCCTCTGATTACCAATACTGCTGATTCCTACACCGAGCGATAGGATGAGGTTACCCGAAGAGCTGCCATACTCTGTATTTTACTTAATACTTTTCTTTCTTCTTTCCTGAATGTGGACTGCATCAGACCACACTTCGCTTCTATAAAAGATCATCTATAGCATTGTGTCAAAGAGAAGATTTCGCCCACTAGCAAGTGCTCCTATGCAGTTTGCCATCAGTCTCGATGGAGACTTTGTCACTCTTGCTAATTTTTCTGCTTCATGTTGAATTTGTGCCCAGTATGTCAGCTTACTGTCGATTCTTACACCCAGGTAATTTAGTGTCTTTGAGTCTTCAGTATTTGCGAGAATAATCACATTTCCATTTGTTTACATTTATTTTTAAATTAATTTTACCTTGAAGGCGGGTATTTATATTGTTAATTATTGCATCAGAATGATAGATAACTAAGTCATATGCAAAAGCAATTATATTATCAATTTTATCCATGAGATCTAATAAGAAAATATTAAAGAATGTCGGGGCATTTACAGTACTTTTCTGTAATCCATTTTTTATGCTGAATACTTGATCACTTAAAACATTATTAATATAAACTTTGGATTTTTTATCAGACAACAACATGTTGTAAATTAAGATGGTGATATGTAATGGGAATTTGTAACTCAATAGCTTGACAATTAAACCAGAAATCCAGACTATTTCGAAAAACAATTTTAAAGCAAAACATTTTCCTAGGTGCAAGAATTAAAGATAAATTTAATAAAGTATTACATGAATTCGGATGTTTTCTGAATAAGAACAACCCAATGGGATTGATCAAACAAGATTATCGCATTCCGCGGCCGTCAACACGTGTTAAATGTTTAAAAAGATAAATATGACCATTCATCGTAATCAATTTTGTATCATTTTGCCCATATGACGTTTCATAACTGGCTTACGAGCTATGAACTTGTTCAACATTTGCCTCAAAGTACTTAATTTGACATCAGTTGGTATCCTGCGAATGCATAAAAGACCGGTCTCTCCCGAATTCACTAAAATTTGTGAAGTAGAACTTTTCGGCTAATTTTGGATTTCAAAAAGATGTTACTCTAGTTTCTCATGTCCCTTAAAACATAAGATTGTGTTGCTGATATCAAGACTCCATCATGACGACAAGATTAATGTGAATCAACAGGTGAAAAGAAAAAAAAAAACAGAAATTAATTCAAATTGAATTATGATGCAATTGTCAAATAAGAAAATTAACAAAAAATATGTAATTTTGAACATTTCATTTGCGAATGTACACCACATCCAAAATTAAGTAAGTACTTGTATGTAATAGCCTCATCCTTCTTTAACAAAACCAATATTTTGGTTCATTAACAAATTATCTTCTTCGTTTTCTAAGATACAACAGCCAAATCCACTTTTCTACTGTTTCCCATACGCTACTGATCGGACTACGAATCGGGACCACTATTTGCATTGAAAATTTTAAGCTTCATCTTGCGTAAGCCGACTCCAATTGCTTTGGAAGCCACCTATGTTGCAACGACTGACGAAACCATAGTGCTGACACCGCTCTTGGTAGTATTGAATAGGTTTGCTTCTGCTGGCGATGCACTTCCCATTTTTCAGGCTCAGTTCGACAAAATGTGGGATAGACATGGCTGACGTAACTCAAACATGAAGCCATTGACAATGTTTTATTGTATTTTGAATAAGTCTGCCGTCAACACCGAAACCAAAAACGAAGTCGGCACTGGCCATCTGAAAGATCACATAAAAGTCCACCAAAATGTTATACGATTACCTCGAGAAATCCGCAAAAAAATCATACTCCGATGAATCACCGGTAATGTATGTTTGTAGATGCCAGGTGCACCTAA
The DNA here is from genome assembly GCA_037043315.1 of Amiota communis. Lineage (NCBI taxonomy): Eukaryota > Metazoa > Arthropoda > Insecta > Diptera > Drosophilidae > Amiota > Amiota communis. Next base: position 51,632 of record JBAMAV010000389.1, read on the forward strand.
ATAAGACCGAAAAACCAATCATTCGTATCAAGGTTGCTATAAGTATATTAGTCCTGAACATATCATACATAAAGTCCCATAAACAAAATTTACATAAGCATTTTTTTCCTAAACCAAAATACCCGGAGCTGAATAAGTGTGTAATGATGACCCTCATTAATACAACAGAATCCGAATTACCACCACTGCCATCTATCGCTCATTTTCACCATGGCGAATTACCGACCACATTATGGTCATGCTGGTATCCTACCGGATGTTTTCTAACACTGGATGAAATCTATGCGTTAAAAACTTGATAAATGTATTTTGTATAATTTGCGTTTGTGTAACGAACGAATGCAATGTCAACACTGTCAATAAAAGCCATAGAGTAACTATAAGTGAAAGAACAAAAAAAACAGATTGCAGATTATACAATGTCACAGCAAGGAGAAGAACAGAATGGTAAGTCCAAGATTTTTTGTCAATTGTCAAGTGATATGAAATTTATATACTTTGTGGAAAACTTTTGAATGATGACCGTATGCTGTGTGATGCAGCTATCAACAACGCCGCTACAAGTGGAACATCAAACGGCCCTGTTAATTTTCACCGACAAGTTACCACTACTTTAAGTGATTCACGTATGCGCAGCAACATAAGTCTACGCGAGCAAAGAGCTCCAGTCCAGGTTATGTGCGAACCGAATGATGACACAAATGCTGCCACAGAAACTAACAGTGACAGTGCCAGTCTTGTGTAAGTATAGAGAATAGAGATCTTAAACAAAATTTAATTTTAATAAAATGTAATGTATTTTCTATTAGGCCAAAACTGAAACCGGTGTCACCAATTTGCTCCAAAGAACTTGAAGACAAATGGGCCAAATCCAATGATTTTGATGGGCAAAATAGTCTTCATGACAATTCTATTATACCCACAGTGGAGATATCCTCTGAGGATGATGATGATGATCCAGATAAAAATGATGAGGAAATGGTTGCTAGTCACAACAATTCTAATATATCCATAGTGGAGATATCCTCTGAAGATGATGAGGAGCCAGATAAAAATAATGAGGAAATGGTTGCTAGTCACAACAATTCTAATATACCCACAGTGGAGATATCCTCTGAAGATGATGAGGAGATGCCTCTTGATTCAAACGAAGATTGAATTAGAGTTGATTGAAAGTTTTGAAACTTTACCAATGGAAGAGGTTATTTTAATGTGATTGCGGAGTGGCCACCCCTTAACTTTCCATGATGGCTACATGTACTATTTTCGTAAAAGAATGATACTAGAAATCGTGGAAGGGAAACTATGCCATTAAGCGATCCGTAGTCTTTCAATTAACAAGAAAAAATACAAATTTTAAGTCTGTTTCAGTAAAATAATAAAACAACAGAGAACACTCTTCATCATCTAGGTTTCCTTCATCTGCATTTATGTATTTATTTGAAGTGTAACATAGGTGATTATATTGTATATAGTACTCGTATAATAATGCAATATATTGTGTGTAATAAATATTCTTCTCTGGTGATGTTGTTTGTTTTTTTTTTGCATAGATTGGTTGAAGGAAACAGAAATTGACTTCAGTTTTCAGCTTGAATATTTTTAGTAAGAACTAATTTGGATTATTTTTTAAGAAGTCCTATTGTATACATTTATTATATTTACAGTGGCGAACAAAACTCTTATGAGGAATCCAAAAGTAATTGAGGACCCCGGTTTGCTATACTTGGTGGTGGTGTCCTCTTATTATATTCCCTCAGACGACAATGAGTTGCAGAGTTATGAAACATTTACAAAATATGCGAATTAGTCTCAACCACCAATATAGATTATGCCAAGAAGAAAAGGGGCCAACAATACATTTGCTTTGTTACTGTGAGTGTCTAATTTGGACACGACTCCGATATCTATGTAGTCAGTAGCATATCCTAGAACCTTGAATGATGAATATCAGAATCTCGGAGGAATTGTTATTGTGGAGTATGTTGCAAATGACCCAAACGAAGCCGAAGTAACGCATAGGAGATGTTTATTACAACGGCAGATGCCTTGCTGGAGATCAGGCATTCCTTGAGCCATTCACCCAATGGTGTAGTGCCTGGTAAGGCTGCCATGGACCCACAAAATAATGTATGTGTGTAGAATGAAGAATTTGCCAATTCTTTCACCAGCTCCCAATGCACACACATCCGCAAAAGTCCACGACTGTTGGGTAGAATGGAACTTGAGGGCTTAGGTGCTCCGCAGATAAATTGCAAATGATATGCTGCATCAATCAATATTACAACTTCAGGTTTCAGTTACCCAATGGGCCACAATTTCAGCCGTATGTTAGCTAATATGGTTTGATGCAGTAGCATTTGGTGATAACCATGATGATCTTTGTCACTGGGTGATCTGTCGGTAGTATGATCGAATGCCTTTTACTGAAGCTCAAATTTGCATTCTGCAACCCACCACCAACACGCATTGCTCCAGTTTTATCTATAAAGTGGTTCAGGGATGAATTTTACTAGAGCGACCGATTGCATGGTTGACTTTTGAATTATCCGAATTACTACATTGGTTTCATCTTCTATCTCTGTCACAGTGAACTTGGACGATGACCACTGAAGCAATATACATTGTGTCGATCGAAATGAATTGACGAATTTGCAGTAAATAGAATAATCTGTTATGCTTGCTGTTGCACTCAAAACGTTGCCCTTACTAAAAACTTGCATGATTTTGGCTATCTATACTCATCTTCTTGCAAATATGTCGGTCCATGCTTCCATAATTTGGATATAGTAGTGGGCCTTTCGATAAGATATTCGCAGGATTGTGCTCGGTTGGCAAGCCAATGCCATACGATATTTCCTGGACACTGCTAATATCATTTGTTACAAAAATGTGATATTTCTTTCCAACGAGGAAAGCAAACTTGTTGAATCTGACCAACAGAAGAAATCTCCACTAAAAGCGTGTAAATCGAAAATATGTAGACTTTATCAGCTCCGCCAGCAATATTGCATCGCATAATTCCAACTTAGGCACGGTGTGCATCTTCAATGGTCCTAGTCGCCACCAGGAACACAGTATGCTGACCAGCACACAATCACCTCTCTTTGCATGCACATAAACACACGCTCCACAAGCCTTTATGCCAGCATCACAAAACCCATGTATCGGCAGATTCGCACCATCTAGAAACGAAAACGCACCATCTAGTCCAACGAAACGAAACAAATAAATTCTTAAACTACTTAGAAAAAATAAGAACACTAGCTGCCATGGCTTTCAGCTCTAAGGTTAAAAAGAAAGGTAGTAAAATATGAGATTAAGAATACATACTATTGTATTTAAATAAGATTTTCTAGTTTAATGGCTTTAAAATAATTATAGATTAGGTTCATGATACTAACATTTGGGTTGCCCAGTAGCTCTACTATGTTAAATTTGGCTTGATTTTGAAAGCGCTATAATGGAGTGCACCCTGAGTAGGTTCTACACAGTTGGAATATCGTTGCAGAGAGGGCAATCATCATTGTTGAGGCCACGAAGTAGGTGTGAATGAGTAAGCGTGGTGTGCCCGAGTCGGAGGCGGAGAAATAGTTTATTTGCATTCCAATGGCATTGAGTAGGGTAAATTGGTGTAATAGGACCTGGGTAATATGCTATGTCTTTTATCACAACGTGCGATTTTACTAAACGGAGGATGTCGGCCTTTTCGGAGATTTTGACTATGTGCAGAGGTTCTGTGAAGGCGAGTTTGGCACGGGAGCCAACAAATTGATTGCCAAATATATTGGCATGGCCAGGAACCCACATGATATTAATGTGTTTGTGCTGAATTAGTTGGTCGCGGATAGAAGAAGCGATTATGCTGTTGTTGTTGGTATTTCTTATGGAATCAATGGTTGATTTGTTATCCGTGCAAAAAATGACCTTGGATGGTAATTTAGCAGCAAAATGTACTGCTTGAAGGACCGCAGATTCTTCTGCAATAAAGATTGAGCAGAAATTTAGCATTAAACCAGTCGATATTGTAATATTTGAAATTATAAATGTACTTTCGTGTTTTTTTTACAGCAAAATCATTTATACAATTATCAACATCAATATGTATATCATGTTCAATTACCAGAATAGCTAAATTTGATAGCTTCAATGTGGTCATAGTCGATCTGAGATATTTTTTGATTGGCTTTAGAGAAGCTTCTCTCTCTCGCAACCGTCATTAATGATGGCAGATGTTGAAAAAATTCTCAACGTTATGACACTGTTTGGTAATGTTTTTGATTTTTGTTTAAAAAAATTTTGTCGTATGCCGCCCGGGGTCGTGGCACACTCTTCACTCTCTACTCTACAATAAAATGACAATTTACAATTGCAATAAAATAATTTAAAATGATTCTAAAACTTCAACGACACAGGATGCTTTGTGGCTTCGCAAGCTTTGCACGCTTGGGCTTCAATAGTTGAAATGTATGAAATCGTATGAAGCAAAAAACATAGATTTTCTTAGAAAGCGTGAGAGGCCGAAAGTTGGTCAACTTTGAAATTTTGGGGCTTTATAGTGTTGAGAATGGGCGAAAGACTGGTTCGTGAACCGTAAACAGATGTTTTCGAACAAAACATAACTGTTTGGTGTTGTGGTGAATTACAAATACCTGTTTTTGTGAATGGCACACAGCAATATCATTTCATTTATTCACGGTTTTTTTTTAAAGTGGAATGCAAAACTACAATTTAACATGGAGAAAAACTTATTGAAGTGATAAAAAAACAAAAATCGATGTTCATTGTGGTATTCATTTTTGCTTCATTTATTAAATGATTACCAATATCAAAGCAAAACAATTTTGTTTCACAATTTCACAACAGCTGTTTTTTGTTTACGTTGAGAAGCGTGAAAAGCTTGCTCAGTAACTTGAAGCGTCGAAAGCCAATGAAAAGCGTTTAAAGCCGAAGCGTAGAAAGCTTACTGTGTCGTTGGCCCTTAAGTATTTAGTAGCGTTCGCTTAAGATTCTAAATGTATGACAAATACTTTCGATTCATTCATTCTGTGGCTAATTAACTCTGTAGTTTACTTGATCCGCTAGAATATATATTTTCTTTTTGATCATAACCAATACTTTACATTAGATATAAAAGATTGATTTGTCAAACAAATATGTTGCTTATACTATGTATGTGTTTATATTATTATTTCTAAAAATTACCCGCTTAATATTTTGTTTCAATATCAATTGACTTCCTTAAGACTCCAACAGAGTGATTCATTAGTGATTTTTTTAATTTTTCCTACAAATTGTCATAAATTTCTAGATAATAAAAGAAAATGAATGCAAATCACGTTCGTAGTAAAACAATAAACATATTTACGCCTTCGAATAATGAGCGTTTTATGAATGAAAGCATTTTGTAGTTTTATTGTTAATTGCTAGCGCAAAAAAAAAATATTTACCTTTCTAGAAAGATGTGATTGTGCATCGTTAATGAACAATAATTACTAGACATTCTATAGTTCACAGAAATTTCTTATCAGTTGGCTCTCTTATCAGCACTTCTTTATTGAAACCTCGCAATGTGAATCCCATTTAACAATAAAATTGTTGGATCAAGAAAAAGTCTCTAATATTCTCTGTTCCAGTTAGTAATTCAGATTTAAGTCACGTAAGAATATTTGCTTGTCTTCGATTAAGAGAAAAATCTTTCAGTCCAAAACTTTATTCAATTCACTTTAATTTCTTCGTTCTTCAGTATTATGAGTACTTTCTTTGTATGCCATAATAAGGAAAAATTGGGAAAAGAAAAAAATCCTAATATAAAACCTAAATACTAAAACTAGACTAGATGGTAGACCATACTAAACATGGGCTATGGCTAAAAGAATCAGTCATACGCAAGGACATTAATATCGTGTTTTAAGCAATGGATAATTTGCTCTTTAATATGATTAGCATTACCTAAATTATACAGAGAAGCTGTGGAGAAATAGTATGGAAGTTCCAAAATAATTTTTAACAATATTTTTTGTGCAGTTTGTAATTTTTGTACATGTCACTTTGCGCTCTCTCTTCAGACTTCAGAGCCATACAGGATAATCGGTGTGAAATTTAAATTATTGATAAATAAAAGAAATTTCCTGTTTATAATTGTTTTGTTTACTTTATCAATTGTGTCTGCTAAATGTTAATTTCTGGTCTAAGTGTAAACTTTCCTATGGAACATTGGTAGTTTCAATTACCAAAATTTGAATATAAATGATGACAGGCCTTGCGTTTTTCGATGAAATAAATGGCATTTCTCTTTCTTCATTTAATTTAATTTTACAATTTGTGAAGAAAGCTGTTAATTTATATTGTTGAGTGCGACTTGGAAGTGGTTTTTAAATATAAAATTATCTCCTGCGCAGTAAATTGATTGCTCAGAAATCGGTATATCATGAGAATAGATATTATACAGAATGAGACCAAGCACAGAACCCTGATATACTCCAGCACTAATAGGCTTGCAATAAGAATGAATTCCATCTGCAAATACTAAAAATTGTCATACATTTAGGAAACTTCCAATGATTTGCATATTCAGCCCCTATGACACACACAACGCAATTCAAAAGTACTTTGTTTGTTTCTTATCTGCAAATATGCTGTTTTATTTCATTGAAATCCAGAATTACATAATTATAATTTGTGATCATTAATGATGGTTTCATCTCATCTCTCATAGATCCACAGCAACGGTTACATCAGGTTTCTAACAATATACAATAGAAATACATTTATAAGATTTCATTACAGTGCAATCTAAAATATATTGAATCGAATATTAGGAGACTTACGAGAGTCACTTCAACTTGGGCGTACGTTTCACCAGAGAAGCCAGCCAAAAGTAAAGCGGCTAAAGCGAAAATGTTGTAGAAGTTCATTTTTATGCAGTTTTTGGATTTTTAATTTTTCAGCTAATAACAAGTTGTCTCACACTTCACAGTGTTATCGTTGATTGTTGAGTTCCAGGTTGGCTACGACTGCTTTTATACTAGACATCATGGTAGCTTCATAATCGGCAAATCTTCCAATACGTGATTTGTGTTAATTTTTTAAAATATCTCCTGTTTTATGAGCGGCGAAAATAATCAATTCCATGGAGATAAAATCGTTGACCCTCATATTCACCCAATAATTTAAATGAGTTGAATTTAAATAAATAAATTACTTATTCTTGGTAAGATTGATTTTAAAGTGGCAAACGCTGTTCTCTGGAAGGGAGTGTTGTTTCTGGTATCTGTTTGTACCATTTTCCAACAACAGGGAAGTGCGCATCAGTAGTAATGATACCTAAGACAGGCAAGTCAGAGAACCTTAACGAATCATATAGGCTTATAATTCTGATTCCGACTTTTTCCAAGATTTTGTAACAATTTCCTAATTTGTCTAACAGTTTCAAAATTATACAAATAGAAATCTGCTGTCAATTGGCGAGCGGCTACCAATTGGTGTGGTGTGAAGGTAATGCGGCGTGTGCGGCGATCTGGCGGAGGCAAGTGGCGACGTGGTTATCCAACGAAGACAGGTGGCGACGTGATGATCCAACAACGACTTGCAACTCGACGCGATGATCCAGCAGCAACAGGCAATGCAAAATAAAAACAATTACTTCACGTAATAATTATGAACTATAACGTACCACAATAACACATACATCAATATATCCCAATATCGTTGCTTTTTTTTAGTTTTTCTCCAAAATCCAATCCAATATGGAGTTTTTCTTCTATGTATTTCCAGTTAATTAAAATCTTTATCATGTCATTGATTTCTTCCTTTTTGTTGTTTCTCCTCTTCTTCTCTCCTCATTCAGCTGATCTACAAGAGGGCTACCTGCATTTATTGAAGTGCTGCCAAGGTGTCTTGGAAATGATCGATAGTTATCGATTAGGGCTCAGTATGGAACTCCAGAGTGGTGTTGTCTTGCACGTTTTTACTGCATTTGAGAGTAAACAATATATTTTAATATTTAATATTTTCAATTAACATCCGTTTGTCTTCATCAATAGTGAGAAACTCATTCAAGAACTGTTCATGCGCAGCATAAGATACATAAAATTTTGGAAATTGTTCTTGAAGCCAAAGCTTTGCAATAGAAAGTCACAATCAACTGATATGAGACGAAGTTCATGTTATCAAGTGGTTTAGGTTTTGATAAAACTTTGACTTCTCCCAATCTCAATTTGAATAATATAGTAGAATTAAATATTATTTTGCAGTGTTTCTAAACTTAGAAGTAGTTTTGTACTTTACAATATTAGTGTGATGTTTATTAAAACTTCAGGCTGATACTTTTAAATCATAGACACTCGCATGATCAGCAGTATGAAGGACTTGTATCTTTAAAAAGACCAGACTTCACGATTTTTTCATTTTATCTTAATAATAACAAAATAAATTAATAAAATTATGATTTTCGAATTCTATATTATTGTTTTTGAAATGAACATAATAAATACTTAAAATTAAATGAATAATGGAGTATGGTTTGATTTTATCATAGAATGTTATCCGATGAGTTTTTTAACCTCTGGCTGTGGCTGCAACGTTTGCCGCTTGTTGAGCTATCGCAACTGTCTGAATTGTTGCATCTCGAGTGTGTTGGACTACGCGCTCCTGAAATTTAATAAATCATTGAATTGTTAGTGAAATGTTATCAAGAAAATATTTTATTCTAACTTACAAGTTTCTTTCCAATCTTTTTAAGCCATCCAGCTTCTGATTGACCAGCAAAAACAGCCAAAATCAAAGCAACAAAAATGAAAACTTTATAGAAATTCATGGTAGTAAGTATATTTTATTTTTTTATTTTGAATCGGATTTGAAGGATTTGAAATTGGTATAAAATCACTTGGATTGTGTTTGTTCTACAACTGATGCTTTTCATGATGCTGCAGATGGTTTTTATACTCAGTTCAATGAAACTGTTAGAAATCATTTAGAAATAGGGGAATTTTATTAACCATCGCGCTCTACAAATTTTTACAAAAATTAAAATCCCCTCTGAATCAATGAAACAAAAGTTTTCTTAAACTCACCAAATTTATTTCTCGTGTTATGTATGTTTGTTGGTTATCAAAATAAGCATAGGTTATGCTATTTCATATGTTTGCCAAAATATTTTAATTGTTTTTCCCCCATAACAATACTTAAAAAGACTTCGTCAAATATTTTTGACAATGCACAGAGTATTCGATTATAATTAATTATGCTTAATAAAAATTTTAACGGGGTCAAATGACTCAATTTAAGATCAGATTTCTTTAAGCTTAATGGGTTTCACTAACAGGCAGCTTTGACTTAATACATTTATTGTTACTTTTTTCGAGGTTCATGAAAGCAATTTGTAGCTTCTCTCCATAAGCAGAAATATTTGTTCTTCTTATTTTTAAACAATAAGTACATATGTACTTGGTACGCTACAGTTCCCAGATGTTTCTGATCAGTTCTTTCTCTTATCAGCAGTTGCGTCTTGCAGTGTGAATCCCATTCAATAAAATAATTAGTTTTGTTTGTATTTGCTACGAAAAAAATCCCATTTGCTTTGCTTCAGGTTCATTCTACAGATCGAAAACATTGTATACCATAAACGACACAAGTGAGTGCAAAAATCATACTTATGCATGCCAAACTTCACTGAGTTTTCTTCAGATTCTTCGATATGCAGTATTACAAGTATTTTGGAACAAAAGATGGCATCAAATTCGTTGTTCTTATGCTTACCACTTGCTTTATTGCTGGACCTGATGACTCTGGGATTCACCACTGCTGATTGGTTGGATGATTTAAATGATGGCAAGGTAAGTTACACTAGTCAAAATACTCATCTTGAAAGTATTTTTCAAAGTATTTATAATGGAATTTGTTCAATTGCAGAATCGTTTACTATCAACGGTTAATGAGCATGGTGCAAAAATCGATGCGATCTCAAAGAATGTTTATAAAATTGGTCATATTCTGAAACAATTGGATCCAGAATCAAATGAGGAAAAAGTATAATGAAGTACAATTAATAATTTAATTTATATTTGAAATTCTCATATCTATCAATAGATCATCGTTGTTTATTGGTGTTCATTTATAGTAGTTTTGTTGTTCTTTGGGGTCAATCACTTTATTACCTAGTATTTTAGTGCTAAGCAGCTTTGATTAAAGGTTAAAAAAGTAACTTGAAACATCATTTCAATACAATTTTAGTTTGTTTATATTTATTCTCAC